>NEWO01000070.1:1371360-1424567 GCA_003013225.1 Phalaenopsis aphrodite
TTTGTTTGAAATTTAGAAGATTATTTATTTTTTGTTTAGAAGTAAATTAAAAAAATAATAATAAAATAATTTAGGTTGATTATAAATTTCTTTAAAACAGTAAAATATTTCTTGTAGCTAATAGTTCTAACAGACCTAAAAATATTTTCATAAGAAGCATAACAGAATAAAAGAAATTGTAGTTAGGGGTGTAAATGAGCCGAATTATTTATATTTCGAGGTCAAAAAGTGTGTTCGTGTTCGGCTCGTTTGAAGCAAACGAGCCGAACATTAGCCGTTCATGAACAAAGAGTCGTTTTGACAATCCTAATCACATAGCCGTAAGATGTTAAGGACTGAGACGGGATTTAAAAATTATTGTTTATATTAAAACATGATTTGAATCTAATTTAATAATTTTTATTATATTTTTTAATTAAAACTTTTAATTGATTATAAATCTTTGTAGCCTTATGGTTAATTAAATTTTTTAAAAATACTACTCATCAAACATATATATATATATATANATATATATATATATATATATATATATATATATATATATATATATATATATATATATATATATATATATATATATAATTTATTAGTAGTATTTCGAGCCAAAATGAGCTGAACACGAATGAATAAATATTTGTTTGTATTGTTCGTGTTCGGCTTGTTATCTTAGCGAACGAGCTGAACATGAGCAGTTCATGAACAACGAGCCGTTTTGACAGCCCTAATCGCAGGTCAAAAAGAGTGTGCCAAGAATTCTTAAAACAAAGCGGAAGAAAAAGTGTCCCATACGTAGGGCTGTCAGAAAAACTCGTTGTTCGCGAACAGTTCATGTTTGGTTCGTCAATGATTTCATGTTCGATTCGTTCGATAAGTAAACGCGACTAACATAGACAAAATTTTTTCGTTCGGTTAGTTAAACGAACCAAACACAAATAGTGATGCATTCGTTCGTGTTCGAACCGTTATTGTTCATAATATAAAATAATTTAAAATAATTATATATTAAAAATTTATGATATTTCAAAAAATTAAATTTTATAAATTATAATATATAACAAAATAATAATAATAATAATATATTAATATACTATATTAGTAATATACTAATATAGATATTATATATTTATATAATATAATTTTTATAATTAATATAACATATTATTTACATATATTAATATTAAGGATGTTAAACTGGCTCGTTATTCGCGAAGAGCTGGTGTTCGGTTCGTTCGTTAAGTTTTGTCAAACATAAAAACTTTCTAATAGCAAGTCTTAATGGCAACACAAAGTTTTGTCAAACATAACGTCGCCGCACTGCTACACCAAACGAGTCTTAGCAAACAAATCTTTAAAAGGAACTCTCTACTATGGTCTCCCTATGACTTATGAGTCCATTCTCTTACATGCCTTTGCTGCTGCGGACTGGGTCATCGACACCACTGATCGCAAATCCATCTCAGGATATTGCATCTATTTTGGATCTAACCTCTTCTCCAGGTCAGCTAAAAGGTAGCCCACTGTAGCAAGATTGTCTACAGAATCCAAGTACCGGGCTCTAGCCACGACAGCCACAGAAATAATCTAGCAACGCAGACTACTTGAAGAGCTCACCAACAATCCGCTTCCCCCAACTCCCCTCTACTGCGATAGTACCTCCGTTATAGCACTTGCACATAATACCGTCTTTCACGCACGCATCAAGCATATCAAAGTTGACTATCACCTAATATGGGATCACGTACGTGTACAACAAATTCAACTACCCCACGTTATGATGGAAGATCAAATTGCCTTTATGCCCTTAGGTTATTTACACTCATGCCATGTAAAGAACTATATAAAGGTCGACTCTATAAAAATTACGTGTAATAGATTAATAATTTACACTGTCAAAATAAAAATCAAAATTTTAAACAATGGACGCACAACAATTCTAATAAAGTTATGGACTAAATTTATATAAGAAAAATTTGTCAGAACACATTTTTTAACATAACTATTTTTTTTTAACTCAGATATTCAAACGAAATTTTTATTTTTTTAACCAAAAAAGGAAAAAAAAGAACACTACCCACATCGTCCCGTAGCTTCCGCGGCCCATTGTCACGTCGGTAACCGTTTGAAGTGGGATAATGGACGCGAATAGGCGGGAGAGCTCCAAGCCGCCCTTTTTAAAACATCACTGCTCTCTTTCTCCTCCTATAGGGTTCAATAACTCAACTCAAGAAGAAGAAATTGCCATACAAATGCAAGGCGGAGACGGCGGCGGCGGAGCTCTGCTCTGCAGCGGAAATGAAGTACTCCCGGCAACGTTTGCGGCGCCGTTGATAAGAAAAGGACCATGGTTGGTCGAGGAGGACGCCGTTCTCATGGACTACGTGGCTATGTACGGCCCGCGCGACTGGAGCTCCATTCGATCCAAAGGTCTTCTTTGCCGCAGCGGCAAATCCTGCCGCCTCCGCTATGTCAACAAGCTTAAGCCCGGCTTGAAATCGTAATTCATTATTCTCATTTCAAAGCTCATATTTTTAATCCCTTTATGCCAATCTTTTCTTCATTTGGTGGCTTATGTGAATGATATGTTCTGATATTTCTGATTTTCTTTCTGTGGCATTACTTGCTGGTGAAGTGGATGCAAGTTTTCTGCGGAGGAGGAGCGAGTTGTGATCGATTTGCAGGCGAGGTTTGGGAACAAATGGGCCCGAATTGCGACTCATCTTCCTGGTAGAACGGACAATGATGTCAAGAATTTTTGGAGTATTCGGCAGAAGAGATTGGCTAAGCTCCTGCAAACTTCTTTTCCTGTTGGACCACTTATTAAGCAGAGCAAGGTATGGCGGCTGAATAAAAAAGGAAAATTTACATACATACCGCATAATTCTTTGCATTTGAAAGGTTTTTTAATTTTGTTTGAGGAAAATGAATTCTTTGGATATGAAAGGTTTATAGAGTTTATAATCCCGGGTTGATTTCTTAGCAACAAAGAAAAAACCGCTGATCTGGCAAAAAAAATTGCTCTTTTTTACGAAATTGCATGGAAAGCTGTAATATTCAAGAATCTGTTCTTAGAATTTTAAATTTTCATTCGAGTAGACAAGTCGACTAGAAAATTAGCCGTTAGTTTCGAAGGTTCTAATGCTAGTTCATTACATGGAAATTGTCGAGCAAGTTGGTTTCAGTAAATAATGAGGCCTGTTTTGTTATATAAAGTCTAGTTGATTATGAACTTCAATCATAAATAGTTTCATATATTTAAAGGTTCTATTCGCTCTATAGATTAGTATTATTACTATAATTAGCATTATAGACTTGCTGTTAATTTTTTTAGCACTTATACTTGGTTTATCCTGCAGGCAAATGGTAATTCAGATTATTATCCGTATAATGTTCCTCAATACCCAAACATGTATGAACCCTATTATGAAGGTCCAGATGCCATGAATATGGTTGTGATGCCCAATAACCCTGAAGCAAATCTTCCCCAGCTCGAGCCGGCCATTAACGCTCAAGAGCAGTGCTTGCAGAGCAGCAGCCCACCTCCTCCATCTCCATTCGATGACTCATTTCTCGACCTCCCTATACTTTCAGATGGAGAAGATTTCATCATGCAGGAGTTAGGCGAAATGAGCTTCCCTGATCAGTTTGACTGTGCAGAGATCCCGTTGACTTTGTTTGACGAATTTGAAGTTGAAGATAATGTCATCAAGAGGGAGCATTTGGGGACACCTGAAAGCCTCTTCGATGATTTTCCTGCTGATGTGCTTGATTGCCTGGATCAGCCACCAGTTTCATAGAGCCGTTGCCTTTAAATTTCTATTGTTTGATTTCATGTTTCGGATTTTTACTGTATAGCAAACATGTTTTCCTTTTAATGTATTGATTAGTACTATGTCTTGTAGAGTTGTAATAGTTGCTGTTGCTGCTAATCTTTTATCCATAGTTGCAGGCTGCAGTAGAAAGAATCGTTGTTGATGCATCTCTTTTCTTTTTTAAGGGTAAAAATCCATTTTTTAGCTGAGCAAGGAAATCTAAATTTGTTATTAGATCATTGTTCGTGCTAAATTAGTATATATGCTTAAAGTAATATAATTTCTTGCTGTAAGATGTGTTGTATTTTTTGATTCAGTGAAGATTAGTGATAGATTTCTTTGTTTTTTAAAGGCAAATTGATCAAACTTTGCCTTATTGTTACATTGCTCTTCTGTTTTAAATTTGTTTTTCTTATCATTTAATGTCCATCATATTTTGAAAATTTCACTTGACATGAAGTTTTCTGAAGTAATAAACATGTCATCAAAGTCATTTAATGTAACATATCAGCATGTAGTATTATTATCTGCAATACATAGAATTCACTTACTGCATTCACCTTCAAGACAAGCAATGCATCCTTACAGACCGTAAGGGTGTTAGTATCACCATATAACATATATCATGCAGCATTAAGAGTGCCAAACTATATTGAATTCTTCTACAAATCCGGTACATTATCCTCTTCAACCAATGATATAGTTATATCACTATGGTTCTTTAATTAATGTTATAGTGACAGGACCTCCAATCTAGCATGTAGCTTCATTGCATGTAAAATAGTCAGAATATGGGTTATTCGTACAAAATATATCTAAATTGAAATACATGCAAGCTTGAAGTACACTTATATTTAAATCTATTAGCTTCTATCACTAAAAGAGCATTATCGAGTTAATATTTAGAGAAATCTTAAAAAGTACTTACATCAACTTAATTAATCTTTTCGTGGTTATCATCTTCATCTTGATTTCTATTTTAAATGAAGTAATTCTTCATTATGAGCCCATATTCTTTACAATAGAAGTTAGTATTTATTTATTATGTGAAATGTGACTTAATAGCAACTTTTTCTTCACATGAAGCAAATAGGTAAGTTCTCTATTTTATGATAAAGTTTATTAGAAAGATTCATATACAAAGACTCTAATTCGAGCTAAGAAATCTTCTCATTCATCTCTTTTTTGTATTTTCTTTACTCATAGTTTTAAGTACCTTGCTACACACCTTGAGTATTTTAACAAGCACTTGTTGTTGGACAAGTACACTAAGCATATTTGTTCTCCAAAAGCCAAAACCTTTGAATAATAGAACTTATTAACTTTAAATTTCATGGCCATCATACCTTTCATAACTTTGTTGTAGCAACAATTGTTAGGAATAGATTGCCCTCATCCTAAAGGCGAGAAATGAATCTAAAAATAATTGTAAAGAGAAATTAGTAATAATAAAGCGAGCATTAAAACTTATGTCATTTGGTTTAAGCTAGGGTACATTATTGACAGTAAAAGATCAAAATACGACGGTGGTTGATGGGTGGTGGCAGTCCGACAATGAAGATTAATTAGACACCCAAGCACTCTCCACTCTTTAGTCCAACTCTAGGTCTAGTCTCCAATCTCTTATTATTGTAAAATGTACGACTCTGTATATAAATGTTGTGAGTGACATTCTTCTTAGCTACCACCAAAAATCAAATTACTTCGTTGGACTTCTCAAAACGATCATGTTGATCATATGTGTTTTCCCAATGCTTAAGTGCCTAACTTATGCAAGAGCTAAACAATTATAGGCTCGTCGAATTCCTCTCTCTAAGACACTTGATTAGACTATAAATTTGTCGATTAGAGGTTGTATGCTCCTCCATTGAATTACAATAGTTTCCAATCCTAGAATACATGAAGAGTTGCGTCCGATCAAAGTGGAATTTTTGGCAACGTATCATAGCTAAATCCATATTATTAGTTATCATGGACTTTACTAATTAGAAGTTATAAAAGTGCAACAATCTCTTTATAAATTATTATAAGGTGAAAAAAAGTCCAATTGCATCATGGAAGAAGTATAAAGCTAAAATTTGAAGCTAAAGTTCTCAATTTCAAGGCACAAGAGTACAATTTGAAGGTAACTCACAAAATTATTATAATTTTGGGTCTCTAGACCTCTTGTGACAACCTCACCACCAAGGTCAGGCCATATATACTCATTCATATGGATGTAAGTGAGCCAAGCCGACTCGTGAGCCAGCTCAAGCTCGGCTCGATAAGTGGCTAAGCCAAGCTAAAACTAACCACGAATAGACTCGTCAAGTCATGAGCCGGCTCATTTTAAAAAAAAGTATTAATATAAAATATACATTAAATGTGTAGACTTTATCTTTAAATTATTAAAAATATTTTATATTTTATATTAAAGAATTTATTATTATTTCTCTTCTAATTGTTCATTTTATTTGTCATGTTATTATAAAGCAACCCTTAATTAATATTACTCTCTTTTATAATAAACAAATCGGTTTGTGAGTCTGCTCAAACTCAAAGACTTAAGCTCGAGCTCGAGCTTGAGCTTGCTATAATTAGTCAAGGTCAAGCTCAAACTACAGGAGGCTCAAGCTCTACTCGACTTATTCCCCTGATTATTTTACTTCATCGTAGAAAAATTCTATATACTTGTTTTACAATAAGTTTAAATTCCCAAGTAATACAAATTCAAAACTGCCAAAAGAAGGTTGATGGTGGAAAAGCTCTTTCTTCCATTGACCAAATACATCAATATTCATATAGAGAAAATCAATACTCTAATTACAAAGTTAATCTTATTTAACGGCTTAATTTTCTTTAATTTATTTCCCTTTCCAACAAGTTCTAATTTCTCCCCTTCTTTGCATTACCATTTGAGAATTAATTCAATTTTTATTGTTTTTTAATAATTTTTATTATTAAATGCTAAAGCAGGATAAATTAAGTCGATTAATTTAAATAGAAAATGATGATGTAATATAAAAATATTGACCGAGCAAAAGATAGCTAGAAGGCGTGCGCTTTTGCTGAAGCTCTATGATATTTTATTTTTATTTATTTAACTATAGAAATGTTGTTTTTAAATTTTGGATAATGTTTTATAATTGATAAATTACTGCCACAATTTTATTTGGCCAAATTTTTATTTATTTATGTTTTAAAAATTTATGATTAAGAGTTTTGGACAATGTGATATCTATAAAAAATAATCATTTACTTTTTTATTGTTATTAAAACCCTATAATGCTAACAATTACATTAAAAATTATATATATTCTTATAGAAATTTAAAAATTAATTTTATAATTGTACATCAAAAATATGTCTGCGTTGATCCTGCGCTGATCCTGAGGAGATTTAACGGTCTAAAAAAAATATATGATGGAGAGCCGACCAACAGAAGATTATGAGACCCTCTTTCGGCTGGGTGAAGTTGCTCGAGCTAAAGCCAATTGGCCAATGCAGACCAAACCATTAGACAAACTAAATGGTTTGGCCAATGCAGACCAAACCATTAGACAAGCTAAACCCATTCTATCACATCTCCAACAATCCTAGCGATATTCAGAGGGTCTCTGTCACTCGTAAAAGATCAACAATCAGACTATATTAACCGTCGACTCATACCGATCAAACTCTGCCGATCGAGCTGATCCCATACAGTCGAACAAGTCAGACGATAAGCTCATATATGTAAAACACCAAGAATACACTGTACATTCCCTTTAAGGCAAAGGCAAACATGTAACATCAATATATTATACTCTCTCCCACAAATAGAAAGATTATTTCATTATAAGACGTGATTGATGCAACGGTTTATTGTTCACTCATCTTAGCTCATTCTCCTTTTTTGAGCTATACTCATTGAGTGTGATTCACAAATAAATGATGATTCAATATCCAATAAAATACGGTGAGTGTGTGTCATGTCACAAATAAGAAGATGAGTATTCCCAGGAGAAGTAACTCACAACAGAGACATCCCTAATTAGGGCTGTCAAAACGGCTCATTGTTCGCGAACAACTCGTGTTTGGCTCGCTAAGAAGCTCGTGTTCCATTTGTCCAAGTTAATGAGTCGAACACAAACATTTTTTTCACGCTCAGTATATAAAAGAGCTGAGCCCGAACAAAGATTTGTTTATTCTTGTTCGGCTCGTTTTGGTTGGAAATACTACTCATCAATTATATATATATATATATATAGTATTTTTAAAAAATTCAATTAACTACAAGGCTATAAAAAATTGTAATCAATTAAAATTATTAGTTAAAAATATAAATAAATATATTAAATTATATTTAAATGATGTTCTAATATAAATAATAAGATTTAAATCTTGCTCCAACCCTTAACATTCTTCGGCTGCATGATTAGGGTTGTCAAAACGACACTTTATTCGTGAATAGCTCGTGTTCTGCTCGTTTGAGCAAACAAGCAGAACACAAATACACTTTTTGTGTTCTAAATATAAACGAGACGAGAGCGAACAATGATATCTTTTAACAAGTCGAACTCAAGCCGAGCCTGGACTCTATCGTGTTCGGCTCATTTACAACCCTAAACTCAATATTGAGTGCACTAGAGAGTTCGTAGCTTAGCATATCTGTAAACTGAAGGATCAAATGTTGGATGCATCAAAGACACATTGACTCGAGAAAGAGCTCAGGGAAGGGTAATGCGTGGAAAGGACAAAAATCTTATGTATAAACACGAAGAGAAAGGTAGACCACATTTTAAGATCAAGTCGGGTGAACTCTTAAAATAACAACGGTAGAACAAAGAACATCAACGTAGATGGTACTCTAAACAATGTAGTTGTGGTATGGAATCACATTGTTTCACTGTCGATGTGCCAAATCCACCCAGAGTCATATTAATACCCTAAAAATTCTTATTAAGTGATAATCATATAATAAACTTATGATATAGACACAACATAACACAATATCACCAAAAAAAAATAAAAGTCATATGCATATAATTTTTTAATTAATCCATCAAGTAAATGATTCGTTTAAGGTTAATGAAATATAGGGCCCGTTTAGGGCAGCTTATAAGTGCGGGGGTGGTACCGTTTGGATCGCGCGTTTTGTCTGCTTATCTAAAAAAGTGAGCCGCGAGTCGAACCACACGATCAACCTGCGAGCTACGTTTCAGAATAAACTGTTTATCTTGAAACGCACAAGCTGCCCCAAACACACCCATAATCAAAGCTAAAATAATTTGATAACATGATATGTATATATAATATATATTTAAAATTTTTCAATGTGTATATGATCATTATATTAAGATCAAACTTTTTGAAACTTAAAAATAATTAAAATTTTGATCGGATATCTAGGATAACCTTTTTCCCCTTAAACAACCATTTAAGGTATGAAGAATAACTCCTAGGAACTAAATAAGTATTTACTTTGGGTTAATAGAATTGTATATTAAAAAATGACCATTTCCTAAAGAGAACTGATGATAGAGGAGACAAAACAATAAAGCAAGGTTTACCAACACAAAATCCGGTGTCACAATACCGACTAGATACATTGGATGAATCAAGACTGGCAAAATCGATCTGATACATTCAAATGAACTAAGACCTCCAGAACTGACCGGTACATCACGCTTATAAACTACCAAAAATATCCTAAAAAACCCTCATTGAAGTAAGACAAAAAAATGCAATAGCACTAGATTAACATGATTATATCATTTCATTTCACACCTTCTCCTTTTCTCTCCCTCATTATGCTTTATTCCATATAATACTTAAATTTTATATTTACATATATAACTTTTTGGTGTAAAGAATATTATGTTTGAAATATGGATTTAAAATTAGTGATAGTTATATTTTTAATATAATATAAAAAATTAGAGCATTTTGAATGTAAATATGAAAAATTAGATCTAACATATTTAAATAAATTATAATTGGGTGACATAAATATCCCCTAATATCCTTCAATATCTATAAAATTAAAAAAATATTTATAATAATTAAATTAAAGTGATACATTAAAAAAAAAAAATTAAACATTCAAGTGGTTTATTCACCGGCGGTTTCCAAAATTCGCTACGTGGACGGGCCAAAATCAGTCCCGAAGAGGCAGAGTAAGCCACGACTCTTCCTCAGTAATCGCCACCAACTCGAAGACTCCTTTCGTCCACCTTCGTCGCTCCTCCCTTTTCAAACCCTATCCGATTACTCATCCCTCTCTCCGCTCCCCACCCTAACAAGAACCCTAATGAGCTGATCGGGCCGGGGTCAAGGAGGCACCGTGGCGTGAGCGCGGTGCGGAGCTGCCGGCGAAGATGACGAGGAGGTGTTCTCATTGCAGCAACAACGGGCACAACTCACGCACGTGTCCGAATCGAGGAGTGAAGCTTTTCGGTGTTCGCCTAACCGATGGCTCGATCCGGAAGAGCGCTAGCATGGGGAATCTGTCTCTTTTTGCCGGATCTACTGGTGGCTCCTCTCCAGCTGATGGCATGGAGGTTTCCGGAGCCGCCGCTGATGGGTACGCATCGGAGGATTTGGTGCAGGGGTCGTCCACCAGCTGTCGCGAACGGAAGAGAGGTTAGTTTATGGATTAATGGTATTTCTGCACTGGGATGGTTTTTGCTCTTTATCTTCCTCTTCTTCTGTTTTTTTTTTTTTTTAAGTTTTATTTCCTACTATTCTTTTGGGGATATTTTGCTGTCTGCTCTAATCTAATGTGAGGATGATGGTTGCTCCATTGCCTGGATTAGACATATCATTTCTTGTGATATCAATCGATTTTTAATGCTCAATTGAAGGAATAAGATTTTCGTAATTTTTCTTTTTTCTTCTTTTACTTCTGTGGTGAAATAAGGTGGAATCATCATTTGAGGTGGTAGGGGCATCGTTTATCAAAAGAAAACTTGAAGATAATCTTTGATTGTATTCTTATCACTTTAATTTAGTATTTTTCTAATTTCTTTGTGTGATTTTAGGGTTATATACGAGGATTCCATCATGAGAAATTGACAATGATTTTTTGCGTAAGAGGTGAACAAGAAACGGTTTTATAACAATGTAAAGGTCGCTCTTTTTTCATTGAAGTTAACTGAAATGCAAAAACATACACTTAGATCTCCGCCCAATAATTAAGAGATCAACATAAAGCAGCAGTAACACAGGAGAATACTTGGATCTAGCAGCTATCTATCGAGAAAGAATACTAAAAATCACCAGAAGTCAACCAGATGAAATTTGTTCTGAAGCTGGGAGAACATTGAGGAAAAAGTTAATGGGGCATTTTTTAAAAATAAGGTACTTAAATAAGAATTTAATAATGTAAAAAAAATTCAATACAAATGAACGAAATGCACATTTTAGCAGATAACCTTATCCTATAGTTGATTATACCAATTGATTATAGGATTGATAAGGATCTTAATCATGAACTTCTAGTGTTGTATTTTCATACAAAATGACTTGGAGTCATTCCTCTGAATCTTTTTTTAAAATTCTCTAGCCGTTCAGTGTGCACCATATTTCTTAATTTTCGGGCCTTTGCATTAAATGTGATGAGGACAAGGGTCATTCTACTTGCATCCGTCCGCTATTGTTTTATAATGGTCTAAACAAGTTCTCCATGCATACTATGCTTTCATGTTGCAAATGTGATTCTTTATTTCTGCAAATATAATCTTTCTGTAATTAATTTAATTAAATCCTAGGTTAAATAAAAAATATTAAGAAAATTCTTTCAGTCATAATCATCTTGTAAATAAACTTATCAATCTAAGATTAGAGTAGTGATGCATAAAGAATTTTAATTGGTTCTTTGAGGTAAGAAATTAGTGGTTTTTGTAGCTTTGCTTGCAACAAATAGAGTGAAACCCAAGATCTATAAAGCAATGATACTTCTAAAATTGTGCAGTGCCTGTATTGGACACTTATCGGACACCGACATTTGTCTGACATGCCTCGACACTACAAAATGTATTTTAGAATTTTTTTCAGGTTGGAACACGTTCTGGACACTCCTCAAGACCACATCAAATGTGAGCATAACACGATTTTGAAAAAAATGGGACATGAAAATTAGAAAATTATAAATATACGTATAGTCATAATTATGCCTCATAATCGAAACCGTCTCATCTCTCTTCATGTTGAAGCTCCATCTAAAATTCATTAAATTCAAGCATCGAAGGTGCATTCAACATTCGTCGAAGCCGAACATTAGTATTTGCCTCTTTGTAATCATAGAATTTTTTATATTTTAGTAGATTAGTTTGATTATAATTAGATACTTCTTTTGAAATATATTATATCTAATTTTAAAAATTAGTTTTCATAAGCATTGGATTTTATAATATAAATTAAATTTATGAAGTTAATTTTTATTCTTGCATGATATGTGTTGTAATAATTTATTAAATATAAAAATGTGTCCATGGCATGACGTGTCCCATTTTTCAATTGTGTCGAGTCAGCATATTGTGTCGTGTAGTATCCGTGTCCGTACTTCATAGCCCAAGATTTATACCGTCTTAATCTCTTAGATAACAAGCAATTTCAGGTTCGTTGTAGCTATTAATATTTACGGACTTCATAAATGGTTCATGATTCTATATTTCTATGTATGACTTGTGGTAGTGTATCCAATCATTAGTATGATTTCTCTCTAACGTTATTTGTTTAGTCTGACTTATATACAAGAGAGATTTCAAAGAATGAGAAACCATTAAGAATTAATATTCTAGTGCATTTCTGGAATAAAATTTGTACAATAGTGCACAAGGTAAAATTCTTGCTAAGAACAAAACATTATGATCTTGTGGAGTCGTGTAAATCAATTTGTTTGACTAAATTTATGCAGGAGGATGATGAGGTGGCTATAGTTCCATAACAAATACTATTCAAATATTATAATGCTTAACAAATTCTGCATTCCGTTTCCGTTTAAAATTTTTATCTTGAATCAAAGCATTCACATTTCTTGTTCCATAATCCACCTTCTAAAATTTAGTATTCTTTATAGTTTAACTATTTCAGCACAATATTTTTTTTTCGTCTAGACAGTTCTTCGACATCTTACATGCACTCTTTTACGTGCTTATATCATGGATTTTTTTGCCTTTGGGTATTGACATTTGGTTTATTAGGATTCCACTGGGTAAAGGCTTTATTTCATTAATTAGAGAGTCATGATGTTTATGTTTGTAATTGTATCCTGAAAAAAATTTTGTATACTCCTATAGTGATGACTTGTACAAGTTCTATTTAATGTTAAATTTTTATAGGGATTTTCATGAAGCAGCCACTCAAAACATTTAATACAAACTTTAAATATAATATTTTAATCGTCCATAACTTAATATAACATTTTCACTACCCAAAATTTTCACTCAAAGCATTCACTAGTGAGTAATGGAGAGTGTTTGTAATGAAAAGTGGTTAAAATGTTATATTTAAAGTTAAGTTAGTTAAAATGTTATATTAAATGTTTTGGGTTGTTTGTATGTAAAAACTTTTTTCTTATATTAGATTGATTAGTAGTTAATGGTAGAGTTAGTTTTTCTTTGTGTATATATGTTCCCACTAACAAAGAAGATTCTCTCAAGAACATTATGTTTTTTAAATAAAGTTAATAAATATAAATTTTTTCTTTCAATTAAACTGATGAAGCAAAAAAATTTTCATTTTTCTATGAAATTTTGGTCAATAGTTATTGAAAATTTAAATTGGAAAGTAAATAAGCCAACCAAAGTTACTATACAAAAATGCCTTAGTTAAGGATTGCTCCAAACAATAATGAGAGGTGGAGACAACCATACATGGGGCATGAATCATGAATATAATTGGGCATTTACATGCATATCAAATAATTCTTATGTATTTACATTCCTAACAGCCTAACATATAAACCTTCATATTTACATTTTTAACATCCTAGTTTCTTCTTGCATGTACTGGTGGGTGGTTTAAATGAAAGAATTCTTCTTCTTTTTCCTTTTTTCTTTTTATAATTATTATAGAGCATTAACAAGATGAAAAAACCCACCATAATACTGGATTTGAACGAAGAGATATACTTTTAACACTCACTTAAAAGTAATATTTTTTCAACATCATTTCTTAGTACATCTATTTGTAGTTAAAAGGGTTAGTTTGTTATATATCCCTTGCCTATGACATGATTTATGGGTGTTGTATGGCTATCTTGACATAGGGCTGGCATAATTTAATAAGATTGATTAATGGTTTTTGCTAGAGCCTGAGATTGTTTGAGTAAGCTCATTCCCCAAATATTTTATTGGTTTGGGGTATAATTTGGATTAGTTGATCTACTAGTTTTCTTTTGACCATATGTAGTTTTTCTACGTATAAATAGCAAGGTAGGGTGGTAAAGAAGATTTTATCAAAAATTTAAAAAAAAGAAAAGATACTTTAATAGATATAAGTTTAATAATTTTAATGTTTTCATTCATGAAACTTAGGTAATAAATCAAATTATAATATTCTATACAACTTTGTCTCTTATTTAAAAATGAGTGAAGAATAATATCTATAAAATTGTCAAAATACCAAGTACCTGTCTTCTTATTTATATGTTTGTTATTGCGCTTATGTATTCCATACGGTAAAAATGGTGTTGGCTGATGAAATTTTGAGAATTGTTGTTCAAAAAAATGTCTATTTAATAAATAATAAGTAACAAGTCTTTTATTTAGCCAATGAGCATTGCAAAATTTGTTTAATAAGCATTTTATAGGTCACTTAATAGGAATATTTCTCCTCGTCATACTGAATTGGTTCGTCGGTGTGGTGTTAATGCGGCTAAGGGAGCTGCTAGTAATTTTTAATAGGAAGAT
Source organism: Phalaenopsis aphrodite (assembly GCA_003013225.1). Classification (NCBI taxonomy): domain Eukaryota; kingdom Viridiplantae; phylum Streptophyta; class Magnoliopsida; order Asparagales; family Orchidaceae; genus Phalaenopsis; species Phalaenopsis aphrodite. The sequence continues at coordinate 1,386,047 of NEWO01000070.1, forward strand.
TTACATACATACAACTCAATTTTTATGTATTAATGTATATAACAACTAAACTTCAATTTTTTATATATACCTATGCATGCAAAGTTATATTTTACTTTTTTTTTTTTAGGTTAAAATAGTGATATTTAAGATGTGATATGAAAGATTTTGGTTGTATCGATATTAAAAGCAAAAACTGGGTATTAGATATGTAAGTACATAAGAAATGGGCGGTATTTATTTAATGCTCTTTTTTTATAACATTTTTTTGGTTGAATAAGATGCGGTTGCGGCTCATCATAATCAGCTTTCGTTGAGATTTTGCTTAAATGTATAATAATGTGCCATTCTAGGTCATTGGACTTTAGAATTATAATTGAAAGGGGCATATCATCTTAATTTCTTTGTTACATGATTGTATAAGTTAAGTGTATGCCACTAATTACAATGAGATTATTCTTCCTTCACTTTCTTTTAATTTTCAACAAGTTTTTTTGCATATTTGTTCATTTCATGCATAATGTTTCTTTTGCCTGTTGTGATTTATATTTTACTTTTAAGTTTTTTTTTGTTTTCTTGTTCAAAATTATGAGTGATCAGGTATTCCTTGGACTGAAGAGGAACACCGAATGTTTTTACTTGGTCTGCAAAAGCTTGGCAAAGGGGATTGGCGAGGGATATCGCGCAAATATGTGATTACAAGGACACCAACTCAAGTCGCCAGCCACGCTCAAAAATATTTTATACGCCAATCTAATGCCAACAGAAGGCGACGAAGGACAAGCCTCTTTGACATGATACCGGATGAAGTGAGCTTCTTATTCCCCCTCCTCCCACTCCTATTCCTACCATTTCTCCCTATTCATAATACTTAGTGTCAAAAGATCCCCTTAACTATTTATATGGGGCCATTTAGGGTCTATAAATGTGTAAAATTATTCTTAGACTCTTTTAATATGTGGGCTGAAAAAGTCCTCATTAAAAGAGTTTGGGGACTGAATTGACATTATCATAGACACTGGGACTAAAATGGACACCTACAAGGCACCATTTTGACATTTTTCTCTATGTTCTCTCATGTGAGACCTGATGCTTACTTTGTGTGAATGAGTTCCTAAACATATTATTCCATTGCACCAGACTGCAGAATCTGAGTTATTTCCTGTAAACTATCAAGAACCTGAATCACAAGACTACAATTGTATGCCTGCACCTTTACTTCAAGAAGAAGAATGCGAGTCATTGGATTCAATTAATTCTGCCGACGAAGAATTAGACGCTATAATTCCGGAACTTTCTGAATCCCAATGTAGTTATCAAGTCATGTACCCTGCCTATTTCTCTCAATTCTTTCCCTTCATGCTCCCACCTTGGCCTGTTTGTGCTGCTGAAACTGTGGAGATGCAGGCTCATGAAGTAGTGAAGCCGACGCCTGTACATACAAAGTCTCCCATCAAGGTGGATGAGCTTCTGGGCATCTCAAGGCTGAGTATCGGAGAATCTGGTGTTGAAGAAGCCACTCCGTTACTTTCATCGAGAGTAAGTTTGCTCGTAGCGAATAGGCATTCTGCATTTCATGCTAATCATCCTGCTCGGCCGAAGGCAGCTTAGTAGAATTGTTCAATGAGGGAGTTTTTTTAGTCTAAGATCTGGTTTTTAAGTATTATTTGCTTTTTATGTGTATGTATGATGTTTTAAGTAGGGGGAGGATGTGACAATGAAAGTTGGCTACATAATCATCAATTCTTTTGGTTAGATGTATTCTTCTTGTATGTTATAACTTCGTTATTTGGAACCTTAAATTATGATTCTTCCTTGTTGATTTGGTCTCGGAATATATTTTTATTGTGGGGAGTTTGCATGCATATCCTACTATTTTATCTATTTACATATCTAATAGCTAAACTTTCATGTTTATATTTATGATGCTGGTGTTCTAAATCTTTGTATGAGAGTCCATTCCATTTTTATCAAGTAATAGTGGTATTTGTTATTTGATTTTTAAAGTTTTGAGTGTTATGTTTGTAAATATGAAATTTTAGGTGTCTGATATGTAAATATATAAGAATGGTGTGTTATGAATGTAAATGGCCCTTTTTTATTCATATTGGGAAATTTGCATACATACCACACATCATATATGTATTTATATATCTAAATCCTAAAGTTTATGTTGATAACATAAGAATTGTGTGGTATGAATATAAATGCTCCTTTTATTATTGGGAAAGTTACATCCATACCACAATTTCTTTGTATTTTTATACCCCTAAAGTTTGCATTTATAACACTTTCGATCTGTCATAATCTTATGCATGAATAAGATGTATTTCACTTTTAAAAATGCAATAATGACCGTCTTTTTTATGTATTATTAAATATTTTGAGCGTCATGTAAATATGAAATTTGAGGTGTGATGTGGAAATACATGAGAATTGTGGGGTATGCATGTAAATACCCCTCTATTATTTGTTGAAGTGCTGCTTTTATGTGAAATTAACTGATGTTGTGTGCTGGTCTTTAATTTTCAGAGTATGTTGGGTGTGTAGGCGCAGTTTAGGTGGAAGTTATAAGTAGGGAAGGCAGCATACCTTTTTGAACCAAGCAGTCTCAGCTCTGTTCAATTTTTGTATGCTTTTCATGTGCATATGACTGTAAAGATACATTTATGCATGAATCATCACTATGATTGTCATAATTAGTTATATATATATATATATATATATATATATATATAATTTGATACACTATCAACAAATTTCCGTCATCCGACATGTATCATGAGGCATCACACGGATCTTGTCATAATTTTTTGAGCAAGAAATATTCAAACTTTGATAAAAAAAAAACATTCATAGCTCCAATTTCATCAAACTTACAACCAAACTGATTGGCTCGTTGAAAACAACCGAATCTAACCAAAATTGGTCCAATTTGAACCAAATCATGCTCAAATCATGTCATTAGACCCTATTTGGAAGTTTTCTGGACATATTTGGAATGTCAAATGAAAGTTGATTCAAACGATTCTATAGTCAAATCAAGAGTCTTGACAAGCGAATCAAACGAGTCTAAGATCACTCAAAGACACTCAAATGTTCATCAAATGTTGTCCAATTGAGCGAAGCCCTCTGAGTCGTTCGATCAAAGTGATTCATTTTTTTTGTATTAATTGTACCTAAAACTATAAACAAAACCCACCCTTCTCATGATGAGAGAGTGAGGGGGGGGGGGGGGGGGGGGGGGGGGGGGGGGGGGGGGGGGGGAGCTTGAAGCTTGAGGAACAACTTAAAACTTTGAGAAAAAGTTAAAGTCCAACACCACTCCTACCGTCTTTAACCATCACTGGCCACTGTCGATCATCACCGACCATCGCCGACCACTTCTGACCACCGACGATAACAGTTGATTGTCGTTGATGACCGCTGATCATCATCGATAATCGCAGACCGTTGTCGAACACTTCTGCAGCAGTTGAAAACCACCGACAACCGTCGTTGACTATTGTCAATCGTTGTCGAACATTATCGATCACCTTTGAGCATCGCGACTGCCGTTGATAACTGCCAACCACCGACAACTATCAACCACCACCTGCCAGCCGTTGTCGATCGCTATCGGTTGCCGCTGGTTTTTTACAAAGAGTTCATCCACACGTCAAAACTTGGGAGATCTTCTTACTCTTTCCCAACTGTGGGACAAGAAATTGTACTTATAATAATCATTTATAGTGAAACTCTTCAGTTGTGTTAAACCATGTGGTTTTTACCTTTGCGGGTTTTTCACTTGAAAACTTATAGTGTTATTATTAGTTGCTTTATCTTTTCTGAGTGTGTCTTGAAACTTCATATAATGTTAATATGATAATCTGCTACTCTAATGCCACGAATTTTCCAGCACACATAAATCTTAATTTGTGAAGCTATAAATGTTGACTTATATCATTTCCTTCAAAGTTCTACATGACTTTCTTATTCAGTAAAGTGCCAAAATAGTCTCAAATATTATATGGGGTCATTTTAGTCTCCGAGTTTATAAGAGTGTCAAAATAATCATTTAAATTGGGGCTAAATTTGTCCAATATTTTAAAAATGCATAAACTTATAATACGAAAGTGTTATAAATATAAATATTGAATTTTACATGTTAATTATGTATATACAAAAAAAAATTAGGGGCTTTTACATACATAGTTCTGATATATGTACATATCTTACACTTAAACGTTTATTTTTTATATTTATCCATAATTCTTATAAATGATATAAAACATATCACAATTTTAACCTTTTTATTAGGTCTGAGCTTGATTTGACATGGATTAGATCAATTTTGGTATCATCGGGTCTGTCTCATTGAACCAATCATTTTGACTATAAGTTTGCTGAAATCGGAGTTCAGAAAGACACTTTATTAAAGTTTGAATATTTACTGCCTAAAAGATTGCCTTTAGATCCATGCTGGATGATGGATTTGTTGATAACTTATCATTTGTATTAATTATTTAATAGCAAATTAAACAAATCGATATCTATATTATTCTTATTTATCCGATGATTTCTACCTTGAAAGGAAATAATAGTAGCGCCAAAATACCACTGTCTATACCGTCCACTGGCACACTAAATGGAAAAAAATTGTGTGGGATATCTTATCAGAATTTAATCAGGATAAAACTCTTTTATCTTATATAAGATGAATGCAATATAAAAATTTATTGTATGTGTTTTACCTATTTCAAAGTAAATTTAAGATTTTTGGAACTCATTTGATCAAATTTTGATCCGATTAGAAGAGTAGATGTTTTAGATTCGACTTATGTTAAGAAAGGTAGAGGTAGACCTAGAAAGATTTGGGCATATTGTATAAAAAATGATCTTGATTTATTAGAATTAAATGAAAATATGACATTAAATAGGACGCAATGGAGAAAAAGGATTCATGTAGCCGACCCCACTTAGTGGAATAAAGGTTTTTTTGTTGTTTTTGTTGTATCGAGATCAAATTTTGATCAAGATATCCATACCAAGTTTTTATTCTAATAAATGATACCTATATATCACTTTATATAGCCTTGTTATAATTTAAAGTTTGAATGTGATTCAGAAACTATTTACTTTGTTACTTGAACTTGTTTAAAAGAAACTGTATTATTGCTTTCAATGTCTATCCATGAAATATAAGCCAAAATAGTCAGCAGATATTGGGAAAAATGGCAAACTTTTAACAAGGGGATCAGAAAAGAGGCAATGCTTATTTTACTATTCTCAGTCTTATTATAGATTTCAAGGGGTTTTGATTCATCCAGTAGAAGCATTTTTGTGTTGCAGATGGCATCACACCATGTTTTAGCTTTTGGCCCTCAAAAAATTTATTCATCTAGCTTGTGATATCAAAATGACATTGAATACCTGCACTGTAAAGTATGTGAAGATTTTGCATCAGTAAACTTGTGTTCAAGCGCAGTAAACTCACTACATTTATATTTTTTTTCAATACTGAAAAGACATTGTATACCAACCAGATTTCAAATAATTTTACTTTTACTTTTAATCCTTCCAGGTATATATCAATAAGTTATATTGTTGATTTGTCTTCAGTGGCACATAGAAAGCTTAAAAGGAATGATTTTAGGATTATTACCTTAATATGATGCAGTTTTAATACACCAAACTTTCTTCGGAAATCCTTGCTGTGCTGTGTCTAGCCTGGAATCTACATCAACCAACATTAGTAATTGCAGATCTCTACTACCTGGTCTATATGGTAATATAAACCAATGCATCCATTTGGTCGAAGAAGACTGTGTAGGATAACAGTATGGACTTACCAACTCGGCAAAGATGGAGCCTTGGACTCATTTCAGCCTGATAAACAGTTGCTAAAAAGGAAGAAAATTTCATATGTTAAGAAAGCGCAGAGATCTGCACAAGACTTTTGGACTTGGTTCTGATGCTGAGATGGCCAATTCTTGCTTTTGTGAGCCTTTTCATGTCACCATACAAAAGTTCGGAGCTTTATATCAATATCCATGAAGCAACTGAAGAATCTCGAATACATGCACTGCTCAAGGATATAGATTTTCTTCCCTTTGTTCCTGATTGGGGCGAGCAGTTGCAATTAGGAGAAATCCAAATTCGATACGTTTTTGGATATAGATGTTCTTCCCGAGCAGTTGCAATTAGGAGAAATCCAAATATGACACGTTCAAAATCAAATACGTAGAAAATCACAGATCCCTTAAAAAAATTACTCTGTAATCACCTTTCTTCCAGCCAAACACTTGAAAATTTGAAACTCATGCATTTAGTTTGAACACATTCTTGATACTTGGAACCAAATAGCCCTTACTAATCACAGTCAGGGACAAGCACAAAAGTCCTCCTAACCTCATATTTGGACCTAGAGTTATGAACTTCTCATAGAAAATTATTAGAAAAAGGAATACAAATCACTGGAATGAGATTATATGCAATGATTACAATGTTCTTTCAATATAACCATCCAAGTAGAAAGAACAAAAGACAATGGAAGTAATATTGTTTTATAAAGATGCACAACATACAATAAAATTGCCATTATTCTAACAAAGGCAAATTATTATTATTAGCATTTCTCATAGCCATGAAGCACCCAGCTAAGACACCACCAAATATCAAAATCACATAATTTATAACCCATCAAATGAGACAAACCCAACAGCTTCAAATTTCCAACGTTAACAAACTCAGCTCTACAACTCACAATCAAAGACCAACACAACAAAATTCTCACAGAAATTTAGCTGAGAAGCACTAAAGTTTTGATCTGCAAGACTCCCAAATTCAGTTCTACAACTCATTATCAGGAACCAACACAATAGACCCAGACGTCTTCCTCGCCTCAAGGTCGGCATGAGCTCGAGCAGCCTCGGACAAGGGATAGATATGGTTGATGCGAACTTTAAGCACACCAGATGAAACGAGAGAAAAGACCTCACCGGCTGATTCGAGCAGCTCGTCCCGGGTTGCAGTGTAGTGCATGAGAGATGGCCTAGTGAGGAACAGGGATTTTGGGGCTAGATCTGAAAGTGGAATTGGTTCAGGCAGACCTGATGACTGGCCGAAACTAACCAGGTAACCCAGAGATGCCAAGCATTTGAGAGAACCCTGCATACAAATCAATTTTCAGCTCAGACTAAAGCTGTAGATAGTAACAAGTAATATATATACTTCATGGTAATAGCCATGAAAATGCTTAGTATTCAAAATCAATAATTTTGGGGCATTTACACAAACACAACCCAATTCCTACGTATTTACATCCCTAACACCTAAACTTAACGTTTTTCATTTATACCATCCAAATCTTTCATATAACATAAAAATACCACCGTTTCAACTTTTAAAAATTGAAATACACCTTTTAAAGCATAGGTAAGTTGGTATGTATGTATAAATTGAAGTTTAGGTGTTACATATGTAAATACATAGGAATTGAGTGTTATATATCTAAATCTTCCATATTCCTGATATGAATTTAGTAGCACATGAAACAAAACCTTTTCACCATTACCTAAGCAACAAATATCATTGGCTTAAATGCTTTGGAATAATGGCAGTAAAAACAAAAAAGAACTTAAGATTACATAACCCAAATCTCATGCATTCAAACCAAATTGAACTTATTTGATGCTGAAAGGAGCGGCATGAAGAAAAAAAATTTAAGTCAGTAAATTAAGCACAATAAATAATCGGATATTTATCATGAAAAAAACTGAATCATCTGATCCTAGACACTCAGAACTGCTCGATGGAGCTGTTCAGAAGCTATAAGTAGTTCATGCTACCAAAATATTGAGAAAGAGAGCCCAAAATAATAACTAAAATCCAGTAAGATTAGACTAATGTATACAGAAATAACCATCATGGTTTACCTGGTATGTATCTTTCCCAACTGAATCATAGACAACATTTACCCCTTTGCCGGAGGTTATATTGTTGACAACAGCTACAAAATCTTCCTTGGTGTAGATTATTACATGGTGGCATCCATCTTCCTTAGCTTGAGCAGCCTTCTCTTCTGTAGATACGGTTCCGATCACTGTCGCACCAAGAGCATTAGCCCATTGACAAAGAAGTGATCCAACCCCGCCAGCAGCTGCATGAACTAGAATGGTGTGTCCTCGTTCTACCTGCATAGTTCAAGTTAGATTTTCCTCAATCCAAGTGCACGTCCCTTTACATTTTGGCGCACAATTACAGGATCTGCTAGTTCAATAATGCATGGATACAGCTCTTAAAGTAAAGCCTATGACGGGAAACAGATTGCAGCGGGAGGCGGGAGGTAGGAGGCGGGTGGCGGGGCGCCGGGCGGGTGGCTGGCGGTGGCAATGGCAGGCACCTTGCGCCGATGGACGGTGGCAGCTACAAGTGGCCTGCAATTAAGGGTGTGCAGGCAGCTGGGAGCAGGCAACAATGATAACATGCTGCAATTTGTAAGTATATTTGGAAATCGCCCAAATCTAACGAATCCGAAAACATTAGCTTTAAACTAGAGGGTGAATTCTGAAAACCCCTGCATTTGGTTTATTTCACACTACTGATGCAAGGAACCAAACAGGCCCCCACTTGGGCGACCTTAAGGGCTTGATGGACATGAAGGTGAACAATATTAGCAAGAACTCTTTTATGAATGTATTATACACAGCTACAAAAGATTCAGAGGGAGGAAAATAACAAAAATGTATTATATGCAGTTACATGAGATTCAAAGGGAGAAAAAATGACAAAATATTAGAACCAACCAACCTTAAAACACCGCCGGAGTAGTATATGAGTAGTCATTCCCTTCAGCATAATAGACGCAGCTACCTTATGATCAACTGAAGAAGGTACAGGCACCGCTGCACTAGCAGGGAGGATTTGTTCTTCTGCATATGAACCCATAGGGTTTCCAGCATAAGCAACCACATCCCCAACTTTTCGACCAGTCAAACCAGAACCCACAGCAGTCACTATTCCCACAGCTTCCCTTCCTACACATAAATCATCTTAAATCATGTATATTGCATTAACAAAAATATATATAAAAAAATAATTAGCTATTTTGAATAGGGAAAGGAGAAATATTAACAAAATTAATTGATGAATATCATCTAAGTGAGAAATGATGAGGATTCAATTATCCTCTGACAATAATTATAAACAATTAGAATTGGTAAGAGAGCAAGGAATTAGAAAAATAATTGGATCTGGGAGCATATCAGTTGAATTTTGATTGAATATGTATTCAATATCAAGGCAAAAGCAAGCATACAAGAGAAAGCTGAACAAGTAGAGTGTATAACAATTTAACCTAGCTATTGAAGCCAGCCAAATTAGTCGACATAACATGTTCTTTCAATTTTGTGCCCAAATTAACTACAATTTTTGCATCACCGCTCAAAAAAAAGCCGCCTCGTCAAACCAGTGAAAGATGGTGACTCAAGCACATAAATTTTTCTGGATATAAGAAATTTAAAGGACCTTTCACATACACCCAAAAAAAAATTGCTAACATGGAATACTCTTTCTTCAATATTCAGGAAAAAAATAAACTTTTTTACATGTAAGCCATGACACAAAGTCATATTTGCTATGACGCATGTGCATTCGAGCAGTTTCAATCGATATGATATGTAGAAGGAATGTCATCTATATACAATATATTTTCTGATAAATCGAAGGGAATTGCCCGCATTTTTGTATTTAAGAAATTTCGAATTTATGAAGGGGCATTTACATGCATACCACACAATTCTTGTGTATTTGCATATCTAACATCGAAAACTTCATATTTACACGCATATCACTCAAATTTTTAATATCACATCAAAATACCACCATCATTATCTTTTAAAAAGGTAAACACAAGGTATTATAAGTGTAAATATCAAACGTTGGATGTTAGATATGTAAATAAATAAGAATTGTGTGGTATGTATGTAAATTTTTCATTTAAAAAAAGAGCGACTTCACACTAAAGTTTCTTGACAAACATCATCACCATATCTGTAAGGCTGGGAACAATCTAAATGTGAGAAAGAAAAAACCATCTCATGATTGGATTAAATTTTAGTCCTAGTTTGAGCCAAAACAAGTACGACTAACCATGGGATACCTCAAACTAATCTTGGTTGAACCAAGGTATGGGTTATTAATTTCAGGCCAAGCCAGAATCAATTAAGGTTAAGTAAAATAATGATATCCTTTTCACAGGAAGGAAATGTAAAATTGATAGGGATTGGAAACCCTCTTCCATGGGAGGAAAAAAAAATTTGTGGGAAACTTGAAAAATACAAATGCAGTCATGAATGTATGTATATAATATAACCAGTTTGTTATAATTTCAAGCTAGCTCAATAGATCCAAGAAGGCTTCAATTCTAGTTCAATTATAGCCAGCATATCTCATTAGTCAATTACAAAAAGATCCACCCGTAGGCAATATTTTACTCAACTGCAAATACATTTGTTGTACCCGTTGCAATTTCACATTGTGACAGTAAAGCAAGCCTAGGTTTAGAGTGGCTAACCAAATGTGCAATCTTAAGAGATGATCTATAAAGTCCTGTGGGGGAATAAAAAGAAACTCACTTATTTGAAAGTGGTTAAAGCTGCAAGAAGAGCACTGTTGAAAACATGCAGTGCATACTTTAGTTCAATATTTATATGTAAGCGAAGAATTTTCATTTATCTTTTTGCTCGTTGTTCCCTTTGTATTGTCGATCGCTGGGTCTGAGGATATGCCTTTTGCTCTCGCACATATCTAAGGTTCGTAATGTCAACTCTGCATGTGTTCTAGCAACGATGAAGAGGTACTTCTTAGGGTACTATCCATGGGAGTTCTCTCTAAAAATTGAAGTAATCTGCGCACCTAAAAGCTAAGGAAAATAGCACCATACATGTGTTTGCTGAGATGTCATTTTGTGCCATTTGCTATGAGGCACTAGATAAAGCCTCAATGTCACATGTGGCATCGCACCAACCTTCTTCTATGGCTAGGCTTGGCTAGCTTCTCGCCACCCCCAGAGTTGAAACTTTTATAAAATCTAAAAATGAACAAATCACCACCACACACATGACACTAGAATTATGGAAACAATATCGAGAAGAACATCATACTAAATAAGCATATACCAATAAAAAAAAAAACATACAATGAAATAGCCGTGTAAAAAATGTAATACGATTACAAAATATGAACAAAATTTAAACTAATGCTGGAGGGCCCCTTCATTCTCAACAATGAATGTAAATATCAAATATCACAAACAATGGGATCGCCATTTTAGATTTCACTTTAATGAGTTTGGGATCTTTTATAAATCCTTATGATTTCTATTATGAATCCGAAACATATTTTTTATTTGAATTTGTTGTATTGAAGTACTATGTTTTTGTCTAAAAAATTATAATAAATGTATTTTTGCAGGTTTTCAGAGACATCGTCAAAGATGATGTGCAGTTGTTGGAGGCAATGGGAAGGTTGATAGTAGTCGAAGGTGAACTAATGACCATGAAAAATAAGACGCTGTTTAAGAATGACGCTGGTCGTTGGAATGACAGAGAAACCTCAAACTTTTTTTTCCCAATGTATATGGTTCAGGTAAAGCATAGCAAGAAAAGCTTATAAATAAAAATTGACTTTATAACAAAAGTAAATATTCTGGGTAATATATAATTATTAATACCCTATATATGTAAACGGTAACTTTGTGTAAAATTTTGTTTTGTACAAATTTTATATCGTTGGAATTCTCTTCAACTCCTCCAACATTCTATATAGTCAATGTGTTTATTTTGCATCATGTTTGACCACAAAAAGTAGAAATATATGCTAAACAAAAACATAAAGCCTTCATATGAAGGTGAAATCTTCTAAAGTTTATTATCTACTACTTAACTTGCCTCCTAAGAGTATTCTTCTTTGGTTTGCTCGATCCAAGGTTTATTTCAGGAATCCGCAATATTATATCGTGCATGAAAACAAAGATAAAATATAAATAGAATATAGAAAAAAAAACTCCATCAAAATGGGCAACAAATAACAGTAAGAAAAATAATAGATCATTCTAAGATTGTCAGAATCACAACAACAAATGCAGCATCAATTACATGCTAAGACTAAGAGATTAGTTGGCTATATGTTTGCCTCAATGAAGTGAGTAATTCGATAAAGAAGCGCTTCGAGCAGCTCAATTTGAATACCAGGAGGTCTGCTAGTTAGATATTCAAAGCACTGAGCACTCAAGCTACTCTTTCAAATGTTCCAATTGCCCCATAAAGTGAACTAGAATTTTCATAAAGAGATAAATAGACCACTCACCTAGACAAGGTCAATAAAATACAAATTAAAGATCTAATAAGCTAAGAAGTTAAAGCAATCATCACTTCAAGATTGTCAAAACTAGATCAGGTTTAAGGATCCACGGTTCAACAAGAGTTGAACGGAGCTGAATGACATAATAAATATTAAACTATTTAATATAATTTCAAAAATACAATAATGATTCAACAATGATATTTTCATCAATTCAATATACAACTAACTCAGAACACTTCACTCTTGAATATTTTGAATACGATTCTAAATCAAAATTTGAGATATGATATTTTAATTATTTTTATTTTTAATCTAAATATTTAATTGTAAGTCATATAATCAAAATCAAAAGGTCAAAAATTAACTAATATTGGGACCGGTCGGTTTATAAAAAATCAGATCAGTTCATTGATTCAACCGTAGATTATAGCCGATTTCATGCAGAAGCAATTTTAAACTTGGAACGAACCAACAGGAGGACCGATTCTTGATTGTACTTGTCGAATTAACCGGTCCGATCCAATTTTTAAACCATAATTATTTTAGAAACTTCCAAGGCTATAATAAGATAAAGGCAAACCATATTTGATCTAAGAAAATCGAGTATATAAAAATTCAAGGGGTATTTCTTGCCAACCTTCGATAATTTTTATGGTAAAAAAATACATAACAACATTAAACCAATTTGATCAATAAAAAATTATGGCTACTTGGCAACAACAAAAAAAAATAATTTGCATCGATAAACAAATGGTGCTCTATCTTTACATGATTTCAATATATATCTGCTAGGAATTACGTGATGGAGACATAAAAGTTAAAAGGCAGCGCGGTGCTAAGGCCTTTAACAAAACCAATCATATTTCTTACCAAAAATAAAACCAAATTGATGAGTAAAAGTTGACCACTTTAAAATAATATAATGGAAATTTCAAGTAGGCATCAAATAAGAGATATTTAGTATAGAGTATTAGTTTTAGAGCAAGAAATACACAAGTTCATTGATAATGGAATTAGGAAAAACTACAAGAAATAAAATGACGATGCTAAGGTTCCGTTTGAAGGAGCAGAAGTTCTCCAGTTCGAAACACTGTGTTTTTCCACCTTTTTAGTTCTTGTGGTGGACGGGACGTGAAGCAAGCATCTCAGCCAAATGAAACTACGAACGTTTCTTTGCTTTCTGCGCATCATGACGAGACTTGTCGCATCTCAAACGAAGCCTAAATGACTTCTCTCTAGATTTCAAACTCCATAGTCTCTCTCTCGCTCTCATTACTCTACAATTGACAAATTTCCCAAAGAGGTTGCTACCAAAAAGACAAATCATTTATATTCCTTCATTGACATTCTTTTAGACACATAAAAAAATAATGAGCATTTAATGATCACGGCTCAAGTTGGGAAAGTTACGAGGTGGAACTATATTTGATGCCAAAAATGTGAGTTGCTAGCATCAATCAGTTAGTAGTATTATTGAATAAATAAAATGTGGTCACAAATTCACTCAAATCTCAGGCACTCGTTCTCGGAGCCTTTTTTGAGTTTCTTATCAAGGTTGACTTCAATCGACAACAATGCTCTCGGCTCAGGTAGTTCCTCTTGGTAACAACCTAGATTCTCCAAGGAGTCCACTTCCATCTTCCAAATCTTATCCACTTTCTCCTATGTCATCAAGTCCATTAGTATTTTCATTGTAGGTTAAGGCGGCCCACAACAAATGAAAGAGTGAGGTGAATGATGTAATCACCTTTCCAATTAATAAAATTAAAAAAAGAAAAAAAATTACTACTTGCAAGCCAACAAAATCAGGAGAGGGAGGTGGAAGAGCTTCTATCCAAAAGAAAGTAAACAAGCAATACTTATTTAAGAAAGAGTGCATCACAAAATGAGTCTCCAATTTCCAAGATCTCCTAAGCATGGACAACAACCCAAACGAATGTCCGTACCATCTTATTATCAACCACCAGGATGAAGATTATTTTATCTTCAAATCTTGGGTGGTAAAAAGCATTCAAAACGGCAGCCTCACTTTTTAAAAATGTCACGGTTCACTCAATAAGGAAAATGTCAATTTCATCTAACAAAATTCGTCCGAAGATAAAGAGTTAAGCATGGAAAGGTGGCATAAGAGGAAGATGACAGATGGTAGCCTTTCATGTCAAGAAAACCAAGCAAAAAAACACAATCCTCTTAGTTATATAGAGGAAATTCAGTGTTAAAATTCCATCAAACCAAAACCTGACTGGTAGTCTTTCCACAAAGAAGATTGCCCACTGAAAATCCATTGTAATAACAATAAGTTTGGAAACAAATAAACTAAAATAGGCTATTTTACCTAAGCTTTTTCTTGTAAAGAAGAAGAAAGTGCCTCGCCTTTGTAATGAAACAGAAAATGATAAAGAGCAATTTCTTCATCAGCCTAAATACAAACTGTAGCCTATTTATCTAACAAAATAACTAATGAAGTTTTCAAACCCCCTAAATAGACTATTTGGCTCATATTTCGAACAGCACAATGGTAATTATAGTCTTGCCACACATTCGACTTCCACCTTCACTATCAATGCAGAAAAGTTAAATCTTCTGTGTTCGTCCAAGGAGAGGTTACAACGAACGCGGAATTTTTTTTCATAATTAATAAGGGAATCCAGCCAATGAAAAAACCAAATGAGAGGGACAACTGATAACCAATAATAGTCCCCAAGTATTTCTCATACTGTCTAAAGAGCCTCATCGAAAAACAAGTTCCTTTCAAGCAAGCAACTGACTAAGCTCGTCATTTAAAAAAGCTTAAAAAATGATAGCACATCTAAATGCATGAAAGGCATGAAAGGCATGAAAGATTTATATGGTGTCGGATATGCTCAATCTTCATGCCAGCTAGAAGGCAAGTACTATGATATTATAGGCGATGAAGTCAGTCCTTTTACATCCAACGATAAAACAAAAGATTTAATTCTTAATTAAAAGAGACTCCTCAAAAGCTCGAAGACGGTGTCCAAACTACAATTGATTAGCTCCAAGAGATGAACTTGGATATGGAGAACGATCCGAAGTCTACTTTCATCAATAATCTTTCACTTCAAAAGATATAATAATTGGGAATATTACTTCATGAGTATGAAGATTGCTTCATTTTGGAACGATTATGAAATGATAGGTTTGTGTCAAGATATAGCAATCCACAAGCTCTTATTTGATCCCAAAGTGTTCCCTATACTGTAGCTGCCGAGGCAAATGAGACTTGAGATTAAGGAACAAGTAATCACCAAAATCAAGAAACTCAAAGAAGCTGGATTTATCCAAAAAGGAATATGTCGATTAAATTGTGAACATCGTCTCAATAAAACATGCCCAAAAGATAATTTCTCGCTATCCATAGCAGAACTTATAGTTAATAAAATATTAAAACAAAATATGTTCTGATTCATAAGCAGGTCATCAGGCAACAACAAAATCAAGATGGTACTAGAGGACTAGAGACATGCATCCTTCTATACTCACATCCACGTTAACTGCCACAAATTGATGTATTTTGGCTCGAAAAATATTGAACATGCCTGCCAAAGGACTAAGTTGAACAACTTCAATCACCTCATGCACAAATAAATATTTTAAACAAGTCTAAAAAAATTAATTTTAAAATGAAAGCCTCTGAAATGTTCTTTTGATTTTTTTTTTTTTTATCTATGAATTTCTTAGCCTTTATTGTGCACTATAGAAGGATCAAAATTGAACCTCCAAAATTAGAGCACATCAAATGGCTATACTATCCTCAACATTTATTAAGAAATATTTACATATATTTCACTTAATTCTTAAGTATTTGCATATCTAACACCAAAACTTCATTTTTTTTTTCCATTTATACCACCTTACCTATGAATGAGAAGGTGTATTTCATTCCATAAAAAAGTAAATTAGTGGTATTTTTTATGTGATAGTGGAGATTTGGGTGGTATATATGTAAAAAAAGCAAAATTTAGGTGTTAGATATGTAATTACTTAGGAATTGGGTGGCATGTATGTAAATGCCCCATTTATTAAAAAAGTTGTAGCAAAACCAGTATAAGAATATATACCTGGAGTGAAAGGCAAATCAGCCTTGTACACTCCTTTGCGAAAATAAACGTCAATAAAGTTAACTCCAATAGCCTTGTGCTTAACTCGTATCTCCCCCTCCTTTGGTTCACCTATCTCCACATCTTCCCACTTCAAGACCTGTTTTGCAACTCCGGAGATGAATAAATTCTCCCAATAAAAAGTTAAGAAAGTTCAAGAAGAAAAAAAGTATCATTTTCTGATTCGCGATTGCTGCATAATCATTTCAAAAGCAAGACTTGATCCTAGAACTAGCCAAGAAAAAAAACAAAAGCTTCAATCCTTTCAATCTTAATTCAAAACCAAGCAATTAAACGCAACTCTGGCGAAAACAGCCCAAAAAAATTCCACTCACTCGCATTTGTTTGATCTATGCCGACTATAGCAGTAATTTATTAGGGTTATTACAGTATCAAGAAGGCCAGCAGATAAAATTGAACAAAACAAAGCTAATTCTGCTAAAAACAACAACGAAGAAGTATACATAGCTTACCTCAGGACCACCGAGCTCATGGACTTTTATGGCTTTCACCATCTCTACCTTCGCCGCCGCCGCTGCTGCCGTCAAAGCTCTGATCGGTAACTTGCGCCGAAAATTAGGGTTTAGTCGAAGGTTTTTATGATCTTGAAGCGCCGGCAGTAGCTTTCGATGAGCATGAAGGAGAGGGTTTTGGAGGCTATACAAAACTCTATTTAGGCTCATAATTCACATCCAAAGAAAGCCCACTAAGCCTTATTTTATAAAACTTACTTTTCTTAACATTAAAAAATTTTAAATACTTTCAATAAAAACAAATTTATTAAGCATTCAATTTGCTTTAAGGTCGATTTAGTAAATGCATTCATTTATTGGTTTGGTCCCCGGAAGTGTAGTTGGAGGCAGGCCAACGGGGGTATAGATCATCTAAACTAAAGACTGAGGATAATTGAACTGAGCAAGCGCCTCAACCCACCTATCGTTGCAATCCTACCAGGGCAAAGGTTTAGTATCACCAACAGCGTCATGGACACCCCTAAGGTTCCTTATCAGTGGTCAAGAATCAGCAATAACATACCCCACAAGCATCACAGATGATCTCATCATCAAAGAATGAGTTAATAGTTATATATCGGGTTATGACGATTTACCTTTTACTCTATAACATTGTCTTGTTTTGACAACGGAAGTTTCTTATCCAAAGATCAAGGGTCAATAGTTAAGCTAGATCAGCTGTCGGAAGATCGATCATGTTGAATAAAGTGGTTGTTCAATACGACTGGGCCGGAGAAGGCCAATCGATCGAGCTGATGGAAGTCGTCGATCAATAAGATCAAGCTGGATGAGACCGATCTATCAGATCAAAAGAAGTGGTCAATCGATACAATTAGATCGAAAGCAACCGACCGATCAAGTCGACAGAAGTGGTCGATCAATACGATTGAGTCGGAGGCGGCCAATTGATCAGGTCAACGAAAGGATAGCCAATCGAGCCGAATGAAGTAAGCGGCTGATCGACAACACAATGCAAAAAGGATGTTTTAATGCATATTTTAAAATCACGTGGTGCACACGGCATATATGTGAATATTTGCAAAAATGAAACCCAATCAAAACTGATGATGAATCGAACTCGTCCTAACGATCTCATGGGGATCTAGGGTAGGATGGTAACGAAGTGTGCCAATCAATTGTCATGCGGAACAATAGACTACCCACCTACACTTGTCAAGCAAAATAGGAAAGGTTTTTGTGAAAGAAAATCTTGGTAGTTTAGGGAACATCAAAATCACAAGATTTTCCATTCTCTAGACTAGAAAGGTTTTGTTCTTCCCATCACCAGAATGAAACTGCCAACGGAAATATGGGATTGCTATAACCCTATCTTTTTTTAGATCTAAGGGTAAGGAAAAACTCTTTTGGATTGTAGGGGATCACAAAGAAAAAGGGCTCCTAACCTAGTGTCTCACTCTAAGATCAACCTAATCTTAAATCTCTAACACATGCACCTAGGAAAGCTCGCTAAAAATGAAGAAAATTGAGTTCAGAGGAAGTTTCATTGTCGGGATAGTTGACAGAGCCTTCTCTGGGCTTTTTCGTGCTCCTTAGCAGTGGGGAGGATGAAGAAGACATCTTTTGTCTCTGATGTAATGATGAAGCTCTCCTGGCTTAAGAAGTTTCTCCCGCATGCCTCCTAGAACTCACCACACAAGGTGTCATGGAATAGGAAGAAGAAGGTGAGGAGAAAGATGGTCGGTAGGGGCCGACAGAGAAGGATGAAGGTAGGCAGTTGTGACTTGCCTCTTCCCTTTGGATCCTCTCTCTGAGGAAAATGAACTCTTGCTCGAATGGTTAGAGATCCGTTATAATGGTTTAGTAGGACCCCTTAAATCTATCATTGATGTTGTCACTGGTGGATCACTCATGTTAAAGCCATTTGATAAGGCTTATTCTCTGATTGAGGAGATGACCACTGACAATTTCTAATGGCCTTTTGAGAGAGTGAACCTGAAAAAGATAGCTAATTTTGCAAAATTATTGTCATTCACTACTCAACTCTCTCTCTCTCTCTCTCTACATGTCCCAAACAGATTGAGGTTCAACAAGTATAAATATCAAAACTCGAATATTTGATATGTAAATACATAAAAATTGTGTGCTATGTATATAAATTTCCCGTGATTTTAGGAAGTTAACATTAGTGATATATATTGTGATCATACCAAAGATTTGAGAATTATATAAATAAACATTATAATTCTGTAAATACATAAAAATTGTGTGGTCTGAATGTACATCTCCCTTTCTTTTGTCACCGTTAATTATTTTGTACAATGCACTAGTAAACTTTAAATAGTTTTTTCTTATTTTATTTATCATTAATATTATTTTTGCTTTAAGGTTTGGTTAGAGCACCTGTGATTTTCCCTCAACAATTAAGCTTAAACTTACATAAGATAATTAGCAATTAATAGTTAAGAAAGTAATTAAGGTCATAATTTAAGAGAACCGCAACTTTTTTAAAAATCTCTCTCGAAAATATGTTGGTTGAAATGTAATTAGTTTGCAATAATTTAAGAATTTTTTTTTGGTTGGGAATGAATTAAATAATTAAATAATTAATTTTTTATATAAAAATTTATTATTTAAAAAAATATCTAAAATGAATAAATGAAATCAGCCGTCCATTGTTGTCCATCATTCGCCCAACTCATACATTACATTGACTTTATTTTGTTTTTTAATTAAATAATTTAAAATACAAAATCATTTAAATATATTCCAAATGCAATATTCTACATTTACGGTGCAATCCTTTGGCAATATATAAATTATTGTGAACTATAGAGAAGTCTAGAAAATGCATGAATTATAGGAAAACGTCTCATCTTTAGAGGAAAAAAGTAACATGCCTAAATATTAGGTTTGGATAAGACATGAATTGAACACTGTTACGTGCGGACGATAACTTGAATTACACCACATTATCATGCACAATAACGTGATGAAACGACGACACAATGGCATGGTTGAATCCACACATTCATCTGCACATCTGGACAAACGAAACCGAACACTCATCTGCATGGCTGATGGCATGGATTTGATAATACCACACCACACAATAACGTGGTCGAATCTACACTGTCGTCAGCACTTCCTCGTCAGCACTTCCGAACAACAGACACAATATTTTTTTACCTAAAAAACCCCTAACTTTTACTATTATAAAATAAAAAAAGTTAATTTATTTTCTTTGTTTTACAATCTTATATATAGCAGATTATAAATCATAATTAAACGTGCCAAAAAGACAGCCCACATGGGGTAACATATATCATTATGAAAGTAACGGAAAAACTATGCAAATTAGTTGCAATTTCATTTATTTAGATATTTACCAGGAACAAAAGAATTAAGATGTCCACATGAATGAAAAATTGTTGGCCCCACCCTAAAGGGAGAGAACAGTATATTTTCCCTCTTTTTTTTAATTTATTTGCTGTGTTGAATTATTGGAACATTTATGTTGGTGATAGTTTGGACTATAATTAAATATAGTAAGATGAATTGCATAATATTTATGTATATAAGTTTTGTATAGATTCTTCCTTGAACCATTGCTGGCTCATTGATAATTTGGCATTATCTGCATCAATAAATTAGAGAATTTTGTATTCAGCTCCAGACAAAAGGTTGGAATTGTGGATCTCTCATTTGCCACTAAATAGAGATTAGTTTAATACAGGAGCCAGAGGAGGCTATCATGTTAGTCATGTGCTTGAAAAAAATGCTTGTATGGGCTACAATCAGGGGCGAGGGTCATAGGCCTAACTTGGGAGGGGTTAGAACAACGAATGACAAAATACTATTTCAGAATGAGCAAAAGACAAAATCGTATTTGAAGGAGACAAATAACGTAGAAAATTATTTGAGAATGTACAATAATAATAATAAGTAGAGTAATTAGATGTAGTCCGTTCATGAATTGTTTCAAATGACTGAGACCAAACAAATGCCTCCATTTTAATTCTATTCTACATGCTATGTTTCATGGAAGTTGCCATCACATACAACAATCTTAAGTATTTAGACATCATTGAAGTCACTATCACTACTCTTCATGATTTCCTTTGCAAAAATAATAATTTTGCTTATAAATATTGTGCCAACAAATCATGAAATAAAAATTAAAATCAAGCAACATCAAATGAGAGAATAGTTACTTTATTTATTTTTTATTAGATAAATTTGATATTTATACTTATAAATAATGATTTTAAAATATTTAAAAGTTACTTATAATATTTTTATTTGTTAGTGAAGTGTGAACTAATTATTTTCTTAACTTGAACACAACACAACGAGAATATTGTGAGGGTCATAACCTATCTTTGAAGTAGTTGATGAATCGTCGAGGCCAATAGTGGCAGGAGCCCCACATCGCTAACCTGCAGATCGACCACCACAGTAGGGGCAAACTTCGCAGCATCTTTTGACAACCCACCGTCCCGTCGCTCCTCAAACCTGACCAACTCAGCCATAAATCTTTCTATGGAAGAGAGAGACTTAAAGGCCCTCTCTACCTTTTGCGCCAAGGCGCCCTCACTTTTCTGCGGCAGCAGCTGAGGAAGGATCATGACAGTTGCTCTTTACCACTCGCCTCAGCCAGAAGAACCTGTTGGCCCTCAACACTCACACTCACACCAGAATTTGAGGTCCCCTCAGTGATGCCTCTTTATCGATTTGCCCTCAGCATTGTAAGATGAGTGGACGACCTCAAACATATCGGATTCGGGCCTTTCCCGCTTTTCCTTTGTCGCCACTTTCTTCATCTTTACAGAAGAGGGGATTTGAAACCCTGCCTTCGCCGGCCTTTAGGATACACGACTAATCGTTTCGTACTGCCATTCATAACGCACCTCAACTGCAAAAAAAAGAAACTAATGACAAATGATATAAGACACGATTTGTGTCTATTTATATAACACATGGGACACGAAATCTAAACGGAAGTCAATTGCTCAATCACCAAAATAACGATTGTTTAGTAATTGTTTGATAACAATTGCAAGTCAAGTGTTCACTTTGTGCTAAAGATTGATTAATAATTTTTTTTGTCTTTATTGTAGTTGTCACTATCAATGAGCAAAAAAAAAACTCTGGAAACTAATATGAATACACAAAAAATATCGGCACAAATTTCAAAGAGAATGAACGACTAAGATTAAAGAGCTTCCCTTTGAGGTAAGCTATTAACCGATGATCCAAGAACAAGCATGAGAAGCAGCGTCCCCAAACATGGGATATATTCAATCTCTGGAGATGGTTCCCGGCTCGCTAGTGACAATATCGACCGAAAGTGAGGAGTAATTATTTCGACAGTAAGTCTCGTCGCATACACCGCATAACCATCGACAAGATCCACCCAAGATCTTGCAAGATTGGGAGAACCAATCGAGACAACAGACTTACCAGGCAGGCGAGACACGAGCCATGTAAAACTCAAGTTAAACGAACCACGACTCAATCAACGAAAAGACCGACCAATCACATTCGACCGATCAACCCTGCATCCATACCAAGCAAGCATCTCACGACCGACTGCTCAGGTCGACCAAACCAAAGACACCGAACGAATCACTCGTCACATTTTTACATTCCAAATATGGTGTAAATCTACTGTTCATTATTGTTGTAATTATATTAAAGGTGATTTCCATAATCATCATGTCATTTCTATGATTGTACAAATACGTCTCTATAAATAGCATGCGTAAAGAAGAAACAAACAATTCCTCTCCTGATTCCTTCAACAATAAATTCCGTACTTATTCTATTCTCTCTCTTCTCTCCTTTATCCCGCTCCAACTCTCGGTATATGATTCAGAAAAAGAAAAATTAGGATCGAACAAAAATATAAAAATAATGATTATAATTATAATTGAAAGAGTTTACAGCCATTTTAAAGCATTTATATAAGGAGATAGTACTGGCGTAGGTGTATGCATTCGATGATGATTTTGATTGATGGATTTATTTAACCGAACAAATTTGTTCCACGTACCAAATAACCGAATTGAACCGACCAGACTTGACCTAAAACCCAACCAAAATTTAGGTCTTTTATTTTGCTCAATTTTAATTAAATTGAAATTCGCACACGCGGGTCCAAAATTGAACGGCGAGGGTGGAGACACCAAAGATGAAATACCAATATTAAAGTTTATTTATTTATATTTATTTTAAAATGAAATCAATAATCATATTTCAAATAATTCTTACTCTCAAATAGTGATGTAAATGAGTCGAGTTGAGCTCGAATCATACTCAGCTTGAGCTTGATTAATTAATCGAGTTCGAGCTCGAGCTCGAACATAATTCTATGAATTTAAACCGATGCTTAGCATTAAAAAGAGAAAAAGAAAAATATTAATTTAAACTAATGTTATATATAAATGAAAAATATATGATAAATATATACGAGAAAATTAATAAGAATTTTTTTATATAAAATAAAAAGTATCAGTTTTCAAATATTTTTAATAATTTAAAGAAAAATTCTTGAATTTTAACATATTTGAGCATATTTTTTGTTAATTATTTTCTAAGTGAGTCGGATTATGACAATATTTGACATCTATCATGACCTGATTTAACGTAAAAAGTTGAGATGTCTACTCCCACTAATTTTTTTTTTATTTATACATGCAATAAAATTACTATTCTACCGCCGCAAATCTGTAAACACAGAGAATTGCAATTTGGCATTGTTGACATGTCACCAAAAAGGGCGGTGGGAAGCACATAATAACTCATTGAGTCGCTCAAGACAATCAGAAGCACATGGAAAACACCGGCCGGCACTGTACCCTTCGATACTGTAGTTTTGTTCTTTTTCCCAATCATTTGGAGAGATTGTCTTGTACGTGAATCCTTTCAATTGTTCATTTTACTTGTACGATGTCAACTGCAATTAAATGCAAATTCTATTATTTTTTTTTTACATAAATGATGTCACATGAGCAACACGTTAAATACATCGATTTCATAGATCAGAAAATCACACGAGTGTTTAATTTATAAATAATGATATTTCTTGTGCTCTGTATGCAATTATCCCTAATAATAATAATTATTATTATTATTATTATTATGAAGAGAACCAATATGTTGGGTACATATCATATAATTTTTATATATTTAAATATCTAACACCTAATTTTATATATATATATATATATATCACTCAAATGTTTGACATAATATGAAAAATATTATCGTCCCTATCTTTAAAAGTGAAATATATAAATGCGTTATAAATGTAAACATTGAACTTTAGGTGTTGGGTATATAAATGGCTAAAAAATATGTAGTATGTATGTTAATTTCCCTCAAGTATTTTGTAAATTTTTATTTTTTTTTGTTGTGAGATATGCACTTCCTGACATATAAATAAAACGCAAAGAACACAAGCAAACACAGATCGTTTACGTGGTTTGATCCAACTGGATCTACGTCCATGGGAGGGAATCAATCAAATAGTTCACTAAGGCAAAAAAAAAGGAGAATACATAGCTTATACATAGAGATGAGACCTCATCGTCCTTCTGTTGTCTCCCTCTCAAGCGACACATTGATACAAAGCCTCAAGATGCTATCATCCTCTCTAGCTCTCTAGCTATTCTTTCATCCTTTGTGGTAGCTTAAGATCTCTTCCCCTTGCACTCCTAAGCCTCACACCCTCTCTATCTATAGAAGCAAAAGAGTGGTAGGTGGGAGGTAGGTGAGCGGTAGGTGAGCGGTAGTTGAGATGTGGTAAGTGAGCGGTATCACATTACAAAAATTCCCTTTTACCTTAGTTCAATAATTGAGGGTCAAAATAACATTTTTCTTTTTCCAGGATTTGTAATAAAGTTTCCCCAATGTATTCAGTTCAATTTATTGGTTTGGATGTTAAGGTTTATAAATTAGGTTAAATAAATTGATTTTAATTAATAAATTCACAAAATTAAAGTAATTGATGGCCATGCTACATTAAAAGATGCTCCATTTCTTGACCATGAAAAAAAAAAGAGGCAGCATACAAATGAAATAAAAGTTTAAGCGACTTTTGTAAAAGTAAAAATAATAATAATAAGTAATGCAAAACTGTCTTTTACATATAAAAAATCATTAAAGCATCTCATAATATTTATTTAGGGTTTGTTATGTACGTTGTCCCGCAGCGGTGCAACAATGTTTGTGGCAACATTCAGTGACGTCATTTCGAAAAATAAGTACTCAAATGAGGGAGTTTTGTGAACTTTTTTCTCTTATCACAACTCGCAGTTTTGAAGTCTTCTCCGTTTGACTCTCCCAACACTACCACTTTGACCTCTCACTGATCCCCCGTTGTTTCAATTTGTTTTCTTGTTTGTGTGTGTTATCATTTCGAATGTATTCAACCCCTCTGGTTTTGAGGTCTTCTCTCTCAACTATCATTTTATGTCGTGTGTTTTTTATACATTTTTATTCTTTCAGATACTTCTATAGTTTTTTGTAAAACCTTTTTTGATTCTTCTATAGTTTTGTGGTTGTTTTATTATATACTCATTAAAGGGTATTTGATTTCCCCTAATTTCAAGGTCTTCTCCCTTGACATGTCATCACCTATGTTGTGTTTTTTTATGGCAATTTCATTCTTTAGGGTTTTTCTATGAATTTTGCAAAGTATTTCGAGTGCTTGTATTGTTCTACGGTTATGTTATTATTTACTCGTGTTCAAGGTGATTTTTTCACGCCTTTGAAGATCAATGGATTGATCAGTTGATGTTGTTTTTGCTAGGGATGTAGGGTTTAGTTTCTTTTTTTCCTTATATCTTCTTTCTTAGCCCGTTGTAAGTTTTTTGTTGGGGATGTGGTGGTTTTTCTAATGCTTTTTCTATATTGGTCGTTATTTTTATTAGATATGAATATAGACGTAATCAAAATTGATGGTCCGAGCAACAAGATACAAAAATGTTTCGTGCTTCAGGAAGTTTTGAACATTATTCTTAAATTGGATTTTTGTTTCTTTAGTGAAGGAGATTGGAACCTTTTGGGTTCGTCTGTATGGTCTTTATGCTGCTATGCATTCCGACATATATGAGTTGGGTATTATAAGTGCTTTAAGGCAACCAATAACCTATTCTTTTTTAGTTATATAAACTTAGTGGTTTTTCTGAATGATTTTTTTTGCTCCGTGCTTTCCCATATATGAGTGTTGTATTAAGTGCCATGAGATAATAAAAATCCTCAACTTTTTTGGTCCTCTACCTTCTTATAATGACAACTTATTTAACTCTTTATATTAATTATGAGGCCGCCAATTTTCTCTTAACTATTCTCGCACAATATGAGTTCATTGACTTCTATTACCACTTAAGTTGTGTACTGCAGTTGTGTTTTTCAATGTTGTGCCTTTGCATGACAATAATAAACTAGCTATAAGAGAAGATTTTATAGATGTTCAAAAAATATATCAATTGATAATTGTAGCTTTTTTAGATGGGCTAACGACTTGAAGTGGTCCACTTCATATAGTAACCATGTATGAAGAGTAGCTTCATAAATAAAATTTTTCAATAGACTTAATTGTTTTAGCATTAAAAACAACATTATGATAACATTACTTGCTCAAATAATAATTTAAATTTTCATACTAAGTGATGTATAAATTTTTATGCAATATTTTGAACTTCTAACTTTTTGAGAATTTATGATATTCATTTATGCTATTGTGTTTGAGTTAACTTCGAAATGATAAAGTTAGAAGTACAACATGTATATAAGAGCATTACATTTTCTTAATTTCAGAAACAACTTTAGCCAGGCTGAACTATCCAAACATACGTCTATTTCACCAACAACAGCTTTCTTAAATTTATTTCTTTCTACAATAACTTCATAGTTGTTTCTTCAAACCACTGCAGCTGCCTCAAACAGTCCTTGATACCCCACCAAATAGATACCCAACATATTTTTCAGATATTTACACACAAATCCATCCAATTCCTATAAATTTACATATTTAAACATTTAAATTTTCTTTATTCTTTTCATAACACTCAATTTTTTCATATCACACTATAAAAAAAAGTCATCATCATATTATATTAACTCCTAAACGGTGAAATACTCTGTTAAATGCATAAGCAAAATTTTACTTAAAGTTTTAAGTGTTAGATATCTAAATATATATGAATTTAACATATATTAATTGTCCGATATTTATCTTTAAACATTTAAATTAATTTTTTTAATAAAAATATGAAACATTAATTTATTAAAAAAAAAAAAGAATTTTCTCACTAGAAAGTAAAACCCCATCTTCCGACCTCCAGTCAACACTTACTTCAAGCCAATCAATCCGTCCGCGCGCAATGCCATGTGATCTGGCGGAATTTATTTTTCCTTCAAATATATTTTTCTTCTTATTTAATTTCACTTTCATAATTCCTCCCCTCACTTCGTCCCACTCTTAAAACCCCCCTTCAATCTCCTCCCTCCTCCTCCACCACCAATCCTCATGGACCAATCCCTCTCCCACAACTCCTCCTCCGCTTCCTCCACCCCGAAGCCCGAAGACTCCTTCCCCCACACCAGAAAGCGAAACAGAGATCTCAAGCCGCCGAAATACCGCGGGGTGCGGATGCGAAACTGGGGCAAATGGGTTTCCGAAATCCGCGAGCCGAAGAAGAAATCGCGCATCTGGCTCGGCACTTTCCCCACCGCCGAAATGGCCGCGCGCGCGCACGACGTCGCTTCCCTCACCATCAAGGGCCAATCCGCCCACCTCAATTTCCCTCACCTCGCCGCCGAATTCCCTCGCCCCGCCACCACCTCCCCTAAGGACATCCAAGCCGCAGCCGCAAAGGCGGCTGCTTTCACCTACCGCCAACCACCTCTCCCCAAACAGTCAACTCCTCCGGCCACTCCGCCGTCCTCTAGCGATGAAGACGCCGCATTTCTGGACCTCCCGGACATCATTGATTTCAGAGCGGGTTGGGTTTCGTTGTGGACTGATGAGCTGAATTTCAGATTTTTATGGGAGTATTAGTGCCGCTAATTAGCTCACATATACTCCATTAAATTTCTACATCTTTTATTGTAAGATTTTGTGTAATTGAAAGTTAAATCTTCCACCAATGGAAGAAGGAAGAAGATTACTTTAGGATTTTATAAAGGGGAGAGGACAAAAGCTTATTCCCTTGCTGGAAATAAAGAATGATTGATGATTGATTAATCGATATTGGCTTGAAAGGGTGTGGGAATTTTGTGGTTAGTGCATGGTAATGATATCGCCGGGTTTTCATAAACTAATTGCGGTTAGAGAGCTTTTTTGGCTGATTTTGGAGTGATGATGAGGGGGGGAATGGAATTTTAGCAATTCATTTGGTTGGAATTAGGAAAATAAATTCAGATAATAAGTTTGGGAAGTACAAATTTTCTTTATCATCTATAAGATTTCAAGAACACAAACTTTGTCCTGCTTATTTTAAAAATGAAGAAATCAAAAGCCTCAAAAAGTATTATTTTTTTTCTCATCTTAAAATCTAAAAAGGCATGAATTTTTGGGATGTACATGAGCATTTAATTATTTAAAATACAACTTTTTTTTCATACAAGAAATAAATACCATCCTTTACTGCACGTGATACGCCGCCAGCAAATTTTAATCGCCCGACACGAATCTCAAGGTATGACACGAATCTGAAAAATAATTTTTTGAGCAAGAAATGTTCAAACATCAATTAAGAGTCATCTAAAACTCCGATTTAAGTAAACTTATAGTCAGATTGGCTGGCTCAATGAGACAGATCACATGATATCACAATTAGCTCAATCTAAGTCAAATCAAACTCAGATCAAGCATTAAACCACACTTAAAAGATTGTCGAACATATTTAGAAGGTCAAACAAATGTCGAATCTAGCAAGCTTATTGTCGAATCGAGCGTCTCAACTAGACGAATCCAACGAGTCCAAGATTTCTTAATTCCGACATCGTTAAGGCACTCAAATGTCCATCAAACACCGTCTGATCGAAGGAAGCTCTCTGGATCATTCGATCAAAGTGATTTATATTCATGTATTAATTATACTCAGAACACTATAAATAGACCGCCACGTCTCTCTTGAGGGGTAACTTAGAGCCTTGAGAATGAGCTGAAGTTCAACACCACTCTTGCCATCGTCGATCGCAGCTAATCGCCATTGACCACCGTCGACCACATTTGACCACAGCCGACGACCTTCAATCACCACATGCTAACCTCCACTGATCATCATAGGCTGCCGCCCACTTCTTACAACAAGTTCATTGACAGGTTGACATTTTAATTCAAATGACTTTGTAACCCTTAACTTATACTTGATTTTTACAACTATGTTAGACCTTATGGTTTTTTCTGTTTATTGATTTTCCATGTAAAAACCTTCAGTGTCACGACTAGTTGTTTTCTTTTATCTGAGTGTATGCTGAAATCTCATGCAATGTTAAGACGATAATCTATTACTCCACCGTTGTGAATTTTCTGGCACGATATACGATGAAGCCTACATAGCTCCTTTTTTTTAAGTTTATTAATTCTAGTTCAAAGGCATTTGACAATAGAAGAATAATAATTTATTATTAAAAAAATTATTTGATCATGCATGAAACTCAATGTAATTTTTTAATTATAAATTAAAAAAATTAAATTTTAACTCATCTAAATTTTGAGTTTAATAAATTTAAAGTTTAACTCAGTATTTTAATAAGATAAATTAATCCAATAACTCCATAAGTGATCTGATTCAAGTCAAACTGAGAATCAAGTCAAACTGTGAATCAAATACTTGAAATAGAGTTAAGAACTTGATGATGATAATTAAAGAAAGGAATAATCCCCACTTTGGGCATGCATAGTTAAAATGATTGTATGAGTAAGAAGAATCGAATGAGCTTATGGTCACTTAAAATTCAAGATTGTGAAAGGGCATAAATGATGAAAGGTCTGCGACTAAAGGAATTTTTATGGGCCATCCGATAAAGCATTTTATATATCTTGGCTTGAATAATCGAAATTCCATTTAAAAAAACAAATATAAGCTATAATTATTAGATTTTGGATCTTGACTAGATATTTTTGAGTGCTTAAATTTTGAAGAACTCTAAAATTTTATTTGACGTTCAATGATGATGATCACCATCAATCATTGTCATCATTTGATCACTATCGCACGATCATTATCTTCATATGACTGTTATCATCTAACATCCGTCTTCTATCCATTATCACCCAACTATTTTCTCCTAGTCATTGTTGTCCAATTATCATATTTTGACCATCAGCTCATGATTGTATTTCCTGGCCAATATCTCTCAAATGTTATCTATCTACCATTATCACCCGATCACAATCTAGTAATTTTTGCTGTCAAATAGAAATGTTATGACCATTGTCACCCTACTATCATCTCCCAATTACCATCAATCAATTGTCACCTCCTGATCATTGTTTCGCTACCATCATCAACCGACCACCATCATTTGGGCCCACCACTCTGTAAAAAAAAAATTATAGATGTATTTCCTTAAAGAAATAAAACAAAATAGATATTTAATCTAATCATCCTTATTATGAATAGCATTGGAAAGAGATATGTATACATTGGACAATCAACTTTTGAAGAAAAACAAGCTAGATTGAGAGTTCTTTTTTTTAAAAGCTAATAATATTGTTGATGAAAGAAAGCAAGATGAGATGGTAATTTTTTTTGCATACCAAGTTTCATATGCTTTTATGACGCTTGGTGCTCCAATTGCCTCCTCTCATTCCTTTGCTTCGAGTTCTTCTTATATGGGAAGAAAAAAGAACAATCATCAAGAAGCCTCTGAGCGTAGTACCATATCATGCTGGCCAAAGGCATAATTTTAGGTTCTAAAAACGTGGCAATATTTAAGTCTTAGGACTAACAAGTCTAGCTTTATGAGGGCAAAATAAACAAACATGGATGGAGAATTGTAATGGCGCAAACCATCTCACGGGTCATAAAAAATTGGTTTATGGTTCATAAATTGGCGCCACCCAACACCTGCAAATGCGACAAAGCACCAATAATTAATTGGGTTGAGGTCCTAGCATTTATTGAGGATTCAATCATGGCAAGGTGATGGATCGATCACATATTGAGTCCCACTCCCAAGTTCTCTAGTACAACTATATGTAAACATATAATTAATTTTTTGTTTGCTAGAAAAAAGGGGGCATTTAAGTGCATACCACTCAATTCCTAACACCTAAACTTTACTTTTTTGCATTTATACTACTCAAGTCTTTCATAACACATCAAGAGTGCCACTATACAAACTCTTAGAAAGTGAAATGCATCTTGTCATGCATAGGTAAGGTGGCATACATGTCAGAACTAAAGTTTAGGTGTTAGAGATATAAATACAGAAGATTTGAGTCGTATGTATGTAAATCATCATAAAAATAAACTTGTTCAAGAATTGAAGTAAACTTGGAGGCATATACTCAAACCCCGTTTCAGGCAGATTATTTATAGTGGTGTGGCTTTGGAACGCTTATTCTGTCATTTGAAAAGTGCGGCGCAGCTGCTTTGTGGAATTAATCGGAAGGAAATGAGGTCATCGGTTCTACCTCGCGCCCCGCATTTCTTCGTTATGTTGTGACGGGGCTACCCTCATATTACCCCACAGCCTCTTTCTCTCTCGGAAGTCTTGTCTATCGTCTCTCTCTCTCACGATCCTCACGGGCTGCCTCTCTCGCGATTCTTATCCTAACTCCCCCCTCTCTCTTGTGATTCTTGCAAACATGGTACTGCTTCTTTCTTTCTCGCTTCTTTGGATTAACTGCTGTGGTGGGTTATCTTCTCTCTCTCTCTCTCTCTCTCTCCTCTCTATCTACACTTCATCTCTGTTTGGATCATTTGATCCGCCCTTAGTGCAGTGGTTCATTTTCGTGCGATGGTTTTTTATCATTTGTTATGCCCTTGTTTTGGCATTCTCTATCTTAGTATAAATATTGAGGTTTTAGAATTTTCAAATGCTCTTTTATGTTCTTGATGTTAGCCCAACATATGTGGTGATCTTGATTGCATGCGCAATGAATTGGAAACAAGAGTAATTTTCGGTTGATGTTGGATTATTGTTTTTTATTTGCTCTATTTTGTTCTTGTTACAAGCTGAATATATTTCACGGTGTTGATTGCACGTGTCATGACTTTAAAATATAAATACTTACTTGGAACGTATGTGAGCCATTTTTTGTGTGTGCAGGTGATGAAAGTCTTTGTATATTTATGTCTCTTATGCATTTGATATTTATTGTATCGGTTTTTTATGCAAGTATTGTATACATCTTTTCTTTATGCATTTATGTTTTCTCACTTTGATGACCAATGAGGCAACCATGGGTAATACATGTTTCATAAATATTGCAAGTTTTTTTTTTTTTTTTTTGTGGGTTTTTAAGATCTATGATGAGACATTCAATCTTATGGGTTCTTCAAGATAGCCTATATGTCGCTATTGGTTGAGATCACATGTGAAATCCCAATAAAGACAACCAAGTTATTTTCTTTTTTTTTTGTGTTATGGTTTTTGAGGCTTTTCTGGATGGTTTTTATTTGTGATATGTATAAGTGACACACAAGAGCACAAAATTATGTGGGTTAAAGCCAAAAGTCATTTTTTTATAAGGTATGTTGTCTTCTTGTGGTGATAGATTCATTGATTTATATATTGTGTCATATAAGACCACACAGTTGTATATAACTTTAATAGATTAGTTCTATTACTAATTTTTATAAGTGTTATATTTAACAATTTGTGCTTTTAAACCTTAAGGAAAGATGAGCTTGGGGATTTCTGGTACCTCCAAAGCATTGCACTGCTATTGCAGATTACAATGTTTTCTGTTTATTTCAAGGCAATCACATAGCTATGAAAGACAATTTTACAGGTGTCTAAGGAAAATCACTGAAAACTGTGAATACTTTAGGCGTGTAGATGTGCTGGAAGAGTCCATCATTGAAAGTGATCAGGCATGGAGAGTTTCCCTGAATGACAACCTCTCTTGTGACATACACCATCTGCATCTTAAAAATAATATTGACATATTATTAATTATTATTTTGATAGTTTTTTTTAATTTTGTTAGTAATGTTATCACTGTTTAGTGAGTGTTTATTATAATATTGTAATGTTTTGCACTGGATATTTAATTTCAAGTATGAAATGCACTAATATGAAAATTTATATTATAAACAACGTTGTCGTACAGAGACAAAATGATCATTTATCCAAAAACAACAGTTCTGAAACTACAAAAAACAACCACATAGTCAACTTATCCATAAAAACTTTTGTTTAACAGCTCTTATCATAGCTGTTGTGCTGCAGCTTATTAAAAAGTTACAACTAACCTAAATAGAGCCTCAGTCTTATTCATTTTGTTAGATATGACTCATATTCCAGAAATTGGTAGAAGAGATGTGTCTCTTGGAGTGAAGAGATGTGTCTCTTGGAATGAAGATGTGTGTCTCTTGAAGTGAAGAGATATGTCTCTTGGAATAAGGAGGTGTGTCTCTTGGAATGAGGTGTGTCTCTTGGGGTGAATAGGTGTGTCTCTTGGAGTGAAAAGATGTGTCACTTAGAGTAAATATGTGTCTCTTGGAGTTAAGTAGGTTGGGGGAGAGTGGGCATTTTAGTAATTTTATATGTTAGCTTTATCTATATATTTGTGTGTAACTCTATGGGTTTGTACCAAATTTTCCTTCTGTAATAGTGAAATCGCCGCTCTGCTCCCGAGGACGTAGGCTCATTGCCAAACCTCGTTAAATATCTGTGTTTTCTTCTTGATTTGTGTCGAATCTTGATTTTTTTTGCCCTAAATTTCTTAACACGTGGTATGAGTGCGAGATTTTAGGGCAAAAAAGTTCCGCGCAGGAAGGACGAAGAAGACCAGTGGTTTGCGATAGTTTCAACGAGGCAGTTTGCAAAGGAGTTGGCGAGTGGGCTTGAAGGAGTTTGACGAGAAGGTTCAAGACGGTTTGGACCAGGCGCTGACGCAGAGGAGTTAGACGAAGGAGTTTGGACGGTTCGGTGATAAGAAGGAACGCAATTTCAGAAAGCAATCTTCCTTGAGGGGAGAATCGCGACATATCACGATAGGAGTAATTTCCGATGGCACTGTCTAGTGCAAAATTTGAAGTGGTGAAATATGATAAAACCGAGAACTTCAGATTATGACAAATAAGGGTGAAAGCTTTATCGGCACAACATGGAATCTTGAAGGTTTTACAAGCAACGAAGTCTGATAATATGAAAGATGAAGATTGAGAGAAATTGCAACAACGAGTGGCAGCTATCATATGTTTATGTTTGACATATGAGATTATGTATCATGTTATGAATCTAAAATCTCTAGGAGAAGTATGAAAGAAATTGGAAAGTCAGTTTATTTCTAAATCTCTGACAAATAAACTGTATCTGAAGCAAAAGTTATGTGGCTGAAGATGCAAGAAGGCTATGATCTAGCGCAACATGTGAATGTCTTCAATCAAATAATCACGGAGTTATCATGACTTGATGCAAGTATTGAGGATGGAGACCAGACAACAATTATGTTGTGTTCATTGTCTTACTCCTATGAACACCTGATGACTATTCTTACATATGGGAAAGAAACAATCAAAGTTAATGAGATTACTGCAACATTATTAGCTCACAACCAACAGAAGCATAATGTAGGGGAAAGTTCTCATGGTGATAGTTTATATGTTAAGGGTAATCAGGATCATGGAAGGAAGGAAGAGAAGGAGAGTTCTGGAAGGCAAAATTCCAAGTCAAAGTAGAAATGCAAAAAGAAGATTCATTATTATAAGTGCAAAGAGTAGGGTCATATGAAGAGAGATTGTTTAAAGCTCAAGATGTAGACTAATGAGAAACGTGATGTATCTTCCAAGTCTGTGAATATGGTGTAGAGTGACAATTCAGATTGCAGTGATGGAGATATGCTTTTAGTTACAACAACTCAGTTGAAGGATGCATGAAATTTTTATTCAGGATGTTTTTATCACATTATACCTAACAGGGAGTGGTTTACTTCATACATGTTATTTGATCCTGGTTCAGTCTATTTGGGTGATGATAGATATTGTAATATTACTGTTATTGGTGAAGTCAGAATTAAGATGTATGATGACACTGTCATAACATTATGTGATGTAAGACATATTCCAGATTTGAAGAAAAATTTAATTTCCTTAAGTACTTTACACAAATATGATTTTATTCCTAAGATAGATGAATAGAGAAACCATCAGAATTCTTAAAGGTGCATTGACTGTGATGAAAGGAAAGATCATTGCAGGTAATATATATAAATTGTTGGGGTGTACAATTGTAGATGGAGTTCACTCTGTTTAATTAGATGATGATAATACAAAATTATGGCTTGCTGGGCTAATAAAAGAACTGGGTGTTGGGCAAGATGGACTTCGGTTGCATTGTGATGGTCAGAGTGTCATTTATCTGGCTAAAAATCAGGTTCATACAGATGAAAATACAGCTGATATGTTGCCCAAGCCAGTTACTATCAACAAGTTCTTGCATTGCTTGAACTTGTTGAATGTTTGCATTTGCTAGACGACATAGTAGCCCAACCTATTTTGGTTTATGAGAAACTTCAAGGTATCTTTCTTCTAAAAGGTTGAAAATTCTCTAAGGTGGAGATTTGTTATATATGACTCATATACCAGAAATTGGTATAAGAGATGTGTCTTTTAGAGTGAAGAGATGTGTCTCTTGGAATGAAGATGTGTATCACTTGAAGTGAAGAGATGTGTCTCTTGGAATGAGGAGGTGAAGTGATGTGTCACTTGAAGTAAAGATGTGTGTCTCTTAAATTTAAGTGGGTTGGGGGAGCGGGGGTGTTTTAGTAAATTTATCTGTGAGTTTTATCTATATATTTGTGTGCAACCCTATGGGTATGTACCAAACTTTCCTTATGGAATAGTGAAATCGCCGCTCTGCTTCTGAGGATGTAGGCTGATTTTCGAATCTCATTAAATCTTTGTGTTTTCTTCTAGATTTGTGTCGATTTTTTATTTTCTTTGCCCTAAATTTCTCAACACATTTAAATGACAATCTTCACATAATCTAGAAGGCAAATTCCAACCTAACTAGCTTTTCAACAAATAGAGATACTCTTTTCTTTTAATGAATTCACAAGTTGTGTGTACATATAGTTGAATTTATATGATAACTAATTAATTTATCAAAATACATATATAACATAAAATAATTTTCGGCTTGTAAACTCATCATTGGTATTTTGTGCTAATAATATTAATGTTACTTGTCATTTTGGTATTTTTGATTATTACATCTGAAGTTTCACTACCATCTCATTTGATGATGTGTCACTTTTTATTAGTTATATAGCTTTCTTTTTATTCTAATTTTATTTATCATATCCTATGGATAATGAAAATATATGAATTAATTGGAACTATATATAAATCATTATAGCAAATAAACAAATCACAATTGGTGATCATCATGCACAATAATAGAACAAATGCAGATAAATTGAAAGCTTTGTATCTCCCCAATTTTGTGAACTTGAAAAATAATTGATTTAGTGCAGCACAACACTTTTTTGTGTTTTTGGCAAAATACAAAACTAAGTTTTGCCTTATTATTCAAAAGATTGTAGTGGAAAGCTGTATTTTGCAACATAACTCAGTTAAGTGCGGTGCCTGTTTGAGCTTGGGATTGACATTTCAAAAAACTACAGCTACCCTAAACAGACCTTTAATGAGTTATTAAGAAAAAAAAAACTTGATGCAAGTTCTTTCTTTTGGTTGTTGATAGAAATACTTTTGCTTTTGTTGATAGAAATACTTTTGCTTTTCATTTTCATATGTTCCTTTAGTTAGCTGTTTTGTGCTTTTACTTTCCATGCACACAGGGAGGGCTGAATGCTTTTAAGATATTTATTGATATTGAAAATGTAAAAGAGATATAATGTGATTCCATTTATCATTTTAGTGCACCAACATTACATTATTTATAAAATAGCCTTAAGGATAAGGATTAGAGTTTTGTGATTAGCAGGAATGGAAAAAGAGGAATATTGACATACATATCTAACACCTAAACACCTTGCTTATGCATGAAAAGATGTATCTCTTGGTTTAAAAAATAAAATAATAGTATTTTTTATGTGAATTAAAGGATCTGAGCGGTATAAATGTAAATGTAAAGCTTAAGTTAGATATGTAAATACATGATGAATGGGTGGCATTTAGTAAAGCCAACTCACTCAAAAGTTAAGTCTTTCAGCAAAATTCAGTTTGAGTTGGAACAAAACGACTCAATACTCCATGAATAGTCTGATTTACTTAGGCCCAATGATTTTTTTTTTTCTTTTTTCTTTTTTCTTTTTGAAAATAAATTAATTTATTTTTAAAAACTCTCAAAAAAAATTTTACATACTTAAAGTATTTTTAAAAACAATTAAAGTAGTTGTTGTTCGGCCAAAGGTATCTTTATATCACTATTCAATATACAATACAACAACAAAGCCTTAATCCCACTACGTGAGGTCGGCTACATGAAACCTTTGTCTCCATTACGTGCTTTTTAGTGTCATATTTTCATTTAGTTCTACATACAATAAACATTAAAAAATTTAACTATATTTCGAATATATACTTTTTTTTTCAAATCAAAATACAAATAAAATAAAATAAAATCAAAATCAAGTCCTAAACATGAGAAAATATTGCGTCCGGACAACAAACACGATGTACGAAATGACCATTTTTATTTTTCATCACTTCCGTTGTACGGATGCAGTGTTTTTTCCCCTAAACAGACTCTAAATTTTGCTAAAAGCTGTTGAAGCTAATAAATTTCGTTAATATTTGTTTATAACTAGCAGGATGCCCAATTTACGAATTTGTGACCACAACTCATTAAAGCACAAGTAAAGGACCCCTCACTTGAAAAAAAATAAAATAAAGAAAATAAAGAAAAAGAAAAACAATTCTTGTTTATTTTTATATCTAACCCCTAAACTTTTGTATTTACAGACATACTACTCAAATCTTTAACATTACAAAAAAAATATCAGTATTATCATCTTTTTAAAAGTAAAATACATATTTTCATGTTTGGATTTTTAATACACTTGTTACAAATATAAATATCAAATGTTAGGTTTTTTTATAAGTAAATCAATAAAAAATGTGTAGCATGCATGCAAATTTTCCCCAAAAAACAAACAAAGGAAGAACAATTATTGAGTACAAGCTATCGATGATTGTGCACTGATTTTGTGGAAGGATGCACAACTAAGTGAAAAGAAGGAATTTTGACTTTCCACATGGGATTAAGATAGCTCCACCTTCATCTAGAAAAAGAGAGAATGGCATCTTTTGTAAATTTTTTTTTTGGGATTTATAAAAATACCAAACATTTTTTATTCATTTATGTATTTAAAATTTAAAACAATTGAGTCTCATAATCACATTAAATATTTATTTCATGTTAGAACAATTAATATTAATTATATTTTTT
>NEWO01000070.1:1424737-1485079 GCA_003013225.1 Phalaenopsis aphrodite
TTTTTATTTTTATTTTGTTTTATTTGTGTTTTGATTTGAAACAAAATATATTTGATTGTTACAAATTCATAATCATCCCCAAAGTTATTAGGATTTTGTTCCATTTTCTCATCAATCATAGACTTTATGTTTGAGAACACTTTGATCAACCTATTTATGTTGTACATCTGAAATGTGACTGCACGAATATCGAGGAGATCCGGTGGATTAAACAAAGAGAGCAGCACACACCGATACCGATAAAGATCTAAACAACATAAAGAGCATTCACGAGAACAACAGTATCCTAACAAAGACTCCTACTGTATAGATTTAACAACCAATAGTAGTCTGCCCGTCGGATTACTACAATGTGTCATCTATCTGGTGGAATAATCCTCCCAGAGGACAATGAATCTTCACAATGGATTCCTCAGAAAAAGACGATAAAAAATAGTTCAATCGGTCAAACGACTTTTCGACAGATTGAATGATTATCATATGACTAAGCCAAACAATTATAAATAAAGCATAGGGAAGTTGCAAATGCAGAACGACGTCAGCGACGGTTGAAATGTCAAAATATGCCCAATTCAGTTATTAATATGTGAATATATAATGAGTCAAAAATAATTATAATTTTCCCATTAAATGAAGGACAATGTTGTAATTTATAGGACCCCTTCCTATGACTTTTAAATAGAAGGGTCATTCCCATAGAAAATACTGCTGGATAAATTCATAGAGAATTTATTCTATTTCTTTTCTTTTTCGCCTCATCCGACCAACACTCTATTCTTTGGGCATGACCAGAATGACATTTCGGGGTTCAACAGTAATGACTATCATTCCTCAATCATGTAAATCATTAATAACACATATGTCAACTAATTTGATAGTGTATAAGCATGTACTTTAAAGTTGAACAACTAGAAAACAATAAAGAATAATTGTCCAATTTTAATAGCTCGTCGAGCTCTAATAAGCAATATCATTCAATTGTTCATGCACTTGTCACTACCACAGCGAGTACTATACACGTATTATTAGATGAGACGAGAAGTCAAAGAAGTAGTTATAATCATGAACAATATATCAAACATCAAATATTTCTCTGCAGATTCTATATTTATTTTGATTTTGATTGTATAAACATGGTGCGAATGAGAAAAGAATAGAAGAACACGTTATTATGTTTCTACATACACTTTGCCATCGTGTTCGTAACTGAGTCATACAATTCAACTTTTAAAAATTAGAAAAAACTATTAGCAGGTACTTTAGCAACAAATCATGTATCATTGGAGAGCTGCAGCATAAAATGATTTATGCATTTTCTTAAGTGCCTGCAACATTTAAAGTTTCATTTTATCAATACTGTTTCTTCTAAAATAAATATGTAAGTATGATTGTATTTACGTGATAGATGGAACACATCGTCACCACCTAAACGAATCGTGCCCACCTTTAGCTGGCACGTCCAGTCGCCATTATCGGCTGCCACCTTCAGCTGCCACCACTGTCATTAATTTATAAAAAAAAAACATCAAATGTTTTGAAATACATTATTTTCATTTTACTTCAAATCAAATAAAAATAATATAAAATGATGCATTTATTTTACTTTAAATCACTCAACTCTAAAATGTTTCAAATATAACACATTACTTCTACATTGCATTCATTTAAACTGCATTATTTTTCAGCAAATCAAACAACTTAAACTAAATGTGCAAAACACATCGAACTTCTTAAATTGTTTTATTTTGTACTTTAAACCTTTTTCTTAATGAAATCTTATTTTTTTTATCTCATTACAACTTCAATTAATATAATAATTATCACTGAAAAGACTGTTCATTACAAATTTATTTTATTTTTTAAAAGTTACGCTGCAGCTTTCTGACAGATACCACATTTTAACAACTCTCTAACACAAAAATTTCTAAGAAACTGCAAGAAAGTAGTTCGTCAAATATAATATAACTATGAGGACGGTTTGAAAAACAAAACTCTCGCAAATAGACGAGCATCTATTTGGAGCAGCTTTCCCAGTGTTTTATTTTTCAAATTATTATTGTAACCTTTTTAGCTACTTTTTTTTTAATTATGATGTGGAGCTTTTTTTAAAGATAAAGCAGACAGAGAAGTCTCTCAAACAAACCCTTAGCGTCAGTTTGAAGTGGCTTTCTTAGTGTTTTGTTTTTTAAATTATCATTACACCCTTATTAGCTACTTTTATTTATTATTAAAAATATAAAATTATGATGTGGAACTCGTTTTTATGTCCGCTAAAATGTTATAGTTGTAAGAAAATTTTCAAATTTTTTTTATTTTAAAATGAAAATTTGCTTACATATCAATCAATTCCAATGTATTTACTTAACTAGCATATACATATATATTTATGTGCTAATTAGAACCAGATGGATTTGAATCCGGGACAGAGAGACTTATGCTAGGTATGACTCACATATCAGGAATTTAGAGTCTCTTGGAATTTGAGAGGTGTGTCTCCTGGAATGAAGATGTGTGTCTCTTGGTGTGAAGAAGTGTGTCTCTTGGATTAGTGGGTTGGGGGGAGCGAGGGCGTGCTTGTAAATTTATCTGTTGGTTTTATCTATAAATAGATGCGTAACCCTATGAGTATGTAACTCCTCTAAAATAGTGAATTCACCGCTCTGTTCCTGAGGATGTAGGCATCTTTGTCGAACCTCGTTAAATCTTTGTGTTCTTCTTCTGGATTTGCGCTGTTTTCATCCTAAATTTCACAAGAATTGGTATCATAGCAAGGTTCTATGACGGATGAGATCGGGGCAGGAAGAAGGGAAGAAGAAGATTTTGGTTCGGCGGTTTGCGGCAGTTTCCAGGGATCACAAGGCGAATCGCAACAGTTCGGATTTCGCCACAGAGGAAGTTAGAAGATGAAGTAGGTTTCGGCTCACAAATCATGGGCTTTGGACGGGAAGAGTTTGCGAGTTAGCGGCCAGGGGCTTCGGTTACAGTTGCTTGACGATCAAACTTCTTCGTGCGCGACTAGGCTCTGTGAAGTCGCAACTAGGCACTATGAAGCAAATTTGCAGGAAGTTTTGCGTTGAGGTGAAGTTCGAGCGACCATACGAATCGCAGCAGCGGGAGGAGTTTGTGTAGATTTGGATCGCGACAGAGGCGAATCGTAGGCCAGAGGTTCTTCCGCGATGCAGAAGAAGTTTGCGATCGGAGGGCTTCTGCCCACTTTGCGACCGAGAAGCCTTCACGACAGAAAATGGTGAGAAGTTCGCGATAGAACAAGGCGCCACACAGAGTTTGGCCTTGCGCGCGATAGAGGAGTTCGGCAACGCAGAGGCACATTTGGCGAAGAAGAGGATATGGTTTCGCTCGATCAGCTAACAGTTTGCGAAGGTGAAAAGGCGTCAACGGTTTCGCGAACAGTTTGCAAACGGGCGGTTTTGTAGCAGTTCGGCGATTCAGCTCAGTGGAGGAGTTTCGACAGGTGCAATTGCGACAGATGGTGCTCGGCCAGTGGAGTTCGCAAGTTTGTCGTAGGAGGAGTTGCGGCAGATGCAGTTGCGACAGGTGGNGGAGGAGTTGCGGCAGATGCAGTTGCGACAGGTGGTGCTCGACCAGAGAAGTTCATAAGTTTGTCGCAGGAGGAGTTGCGGGGGGTGCAGTTGCGACAGGTGGTGCTTGGTTAGAGGAGTTCACAAGTTTGTTGTGGGAGAAGTTGCGGCGGGTGTAGTTGCGACATGTGGTGCTCGGCCAAAGGAGTTTGCAAGTTTGTCGCAGGAGGAGTTGCGGTGGGCGCAATTCCGATAAGTGGTGCTCGGCCATAGGAGTTTGCAAGTTTGTCGCAGGAGGAGTTGCGGTGGGTGCAATTCTGACAGGCGGTGCTCGACCAAAGGATTTCGCAAGTTTGTCACTGGAGAAGTTGCAGCAGATGCAGTTGCGACAAGTGGTGCTCGTCCAGTGAAGTTCACAAGTTTGTCGCATGAGGAGTTGGGGCAGGTGCAGTAGCGGTAGGTGGTGCTTGGCCAGAGGAGTTCGCAAGTATGTCACAGGAGGAGTTGCGGCAGGTGCAGTTGCGACAGGTGGTGCTTGATCATAGGATTTTGCAAGTTTGTCGCAGGAGAAGTTGCAGCAAGTGCAGTTGCGACAGGTGGTGCTCGGCCAGCGGGGTTCACAAGCTTGTTACAGGAGAAATTGCGACAAGTGGAGTTCACAAAATTTGCATATTGTTCGCAGGTTTTTCGTAGGAGAAATTGTGACAGATGGACTTTGGCTGGTGTCCGCAGTATTGCAGTTGAATTTTTGTGCGAACAGGAAAGATGCTTCATGTGAAAATTTTGATTTACAAATCATAGGAGACTGCTGGAAAATATCTGCAATTGACAAGGGAAATTTCAGGTTTATTTGCAATTATTTGTGGTGTGCTTTATTTCAATACAAGACATGCAAAGTTCACTGTAG
This sequence comes from Phalaenopsis aphrodite, assembly GCA_003013225.1. Taxonomy (NCBI): domain Eukaryota; kingdom Viridiplantae; phylum Streptophyta; class Magnoliopsida; order Asparagales; family Orchidaceae; genus Phalaenopsis; species Phalaenopsis aphrodite. Next base: position 1,429,184 of record NEWO01000070.1, read on the forward strand.
GATTATTTTCAAACGACAATGTGCAGTGCAAAATTCGAGATAATGAAGTTCAATGGAACCGAGAACTTCAGATTGTTGCAGACAAGTGTGAAATATTTGTTGGCACAACAAAGAAATTTGAAAACATTAGGAGCTATGAAATTTGATGATAATATCTATAAACTGTTGGGGAGTATAGTTGTAGGTGTAGTTCACTTTGTCGGATCATATGATGAAAATGTAGCAGGAAAGTTAACAAAACAATATATTTTCAACAAGTTCTTGTGTTACTTGAACTTATTGAATATTTGCAGTTGCTAGCTGACATGGTTTTTCAACCTACTTCGGTGTAAGAAACTCTATAATTTTTTCTTCTAAGGGGTTGGAGATTCGCAAGATGAAGATTTTCTCCTAAAGGGCTGCATATTTGCCAAGGTAGAGAATTGTTAGGTATGATTCATATATCAGAAATTTGGAGTTTCTTAGATTTAGAGAGGTGTGTCTTCTGGAATGAAGATGTCTCTTGGATTAGTGGGTTGGGTGGAGCGAGAGCGTGTTTGTAAATTTATCTGTGAGTTTTATTTATAAATAGATGAGAAGCTCTATGAGTATGTAACTCCTCCGAAATAGTGAATTCTCCGCTTTGCTCCCGAGGATGTAGACATCTTTACCGAACCTCATTAAATCTCTGCATTTTTCTTCTGGATTTGTGTTGTTTTCGCCCTAAATTTCACAACAACTTAACACAAAAACTCTGAACCAACAAACCACCAATTTCACAATAAAAGTAAATTTCACTTTCGAAAAATCAAAATTGTGACAATTTTAATGTGATATGAATGATATGGGTGGTATAAAGATTAAAAAACAAATTTAGGTGTTAGATATGTAAGCACCTAAGAATTAGGTGTTATGTATGTAAATACTCCCAAAAATATTCATAATACCGGCAAAAATATTAAAAAAATATATATTACATTTCCGCCAACTCCTTCACGCAACATACCTAAAAAATAAACAGAAGTCTTATACTTACCCTCAAGAGTTACGCCACTTGTCTTTGAGAAACACTCAAAATATAAACATTTCGGGGCTATCTAGTAACGTAATTAATTTGAATTTGACTTAAATATAATAAATCCAATTTCCTTTTAATAAATGCTTCATATAATTAATTTTTTTTATTTAAGAATGCATTATATTTAATATACCTTGTCTTTCAGAATAATGTGATATCTAACTAAAATCTTTCGTATTAAGGGGGCATTTGGATGGATTTTTTTGGTCATATTTATTCATGAAATTAATGTAAAGTTTAAAAATTAAATCCCGCATTCTATTAAATCAAATATTCGTTGATTCTGTTTGATTTTCAATGTAATTTACTAAGAGTATGTTTGGGACAGTTGTTGATTATTTATAATCTACTGATAAACAGATTATTCTGATAATCTGCAGATTATCAGACTAAGCTGACTTGTTGTTTGAGCCAACTTATTCAGAACAATTTACTGGGAGTTGTTGTTGGATAAATGAACATTCTGCCCCTATTTGTTCAATTAATCCTAGCACTATTTGCTTCTCAAATAGTTGCAGACTGTAATTGATTGATCTACACAAAAAATTAATGTTGACAATCTCTTCTAAGTTTTAATTTCTTCTTCCCGGCACAATTAATAATAAAAAATATAACTTTGTAATTCCACAGCTTTCTTCATTGAAAGAGATAGAAGACTTGACTGCCCCAATAGAAGAAGCTTGACTGACGGGAGTTATGTTAGCGAACAGCCTTTGTTTCGTCTTCCTGCTTCTCTCCGGAGTTCGCAGGAGAGATTCGACGATTCCCAAATCAGCGCTCAGCTGGACTAGTACCGCCGCCCATATCGCCAATAACCTCAAATTCCCCCATCCACGAATGCCGTTTAGGAATAGGAGATGACGAAGAAGAGAGAGAGAGAGGGAGAGGGGATGGAGAAAGTTCGTCTATGGGAGAGGAGTTAAAGGAAAAGACATACATTACGAATCAGAAAGGAAAATTAAAATGGTAGGGCTCGCAGGAAGGATGGAGAGGGATATCGGGTATTCTTGCGCCAATCTCAATGAAGGAGAGGAGGATCGGCGAGCCAAGGGCGCCGGGCGAGGTGTGTGATTATCCTGGAAAGGGCACCGACCTCCTGGGCGAGGCGTGCGATTCTTCTGGAAGTGCCGCCGATTCTCCAAGGGCGAGGGTGTGGGAGCGAGCCGATCTGCGATTCTCCAAGGGTCGCGGGGGAGCGATGTGAGGCGACGAGCGAGATATGCGAAGGGGCAACACAATGATTCTTTCCTAGGGTTTAGGGGAGTCTGACTTGTGAAATCATGAAGAAAATCACGATAAAAAAACGCCACGGCACAAAAAATTTAGATCGAACGTGATATTCAAATGTGGTGGAGACATTTTGAAAACGCCGCCGCACCCTATAAGACTAATTCAGAAATTAAATCTAGATTTATCAAAGACCTAAAATCTACGCATCAATATGAAAATACACAAAAAAACGTGGGTAAGTACGTAAATGCTCTAAATGTTGATGCAAAGATTTACTATAAATGAAAATGGTCTAGATTATACGCAGGGAGAACCGGACGTCATCATCTTTATAATTGGGGTGGAATTCAAGAAATGTAGACGGGCATCGTCGCGTTGGGTAGCATCCACCAGATTTCTCGCCCTAACTCTCTCTGATTTCCATTTAATCTCAAGCTCAAATTCGATCTGGACTGCGATTCTATTGAAATCGGTCGTCTCTGAGGAGCAGGGAGGAAATGGTGCTGACTCAAAAGCTCCACGAGGCCTTCAAAGGCACTGTCGAGAGAATCACCGCACCGCGGACCGTCTCCGCCTTCAAGGAGAAGGGGGTCCTCAGCGTTTCCGAGTTCGTTATTGCAGGTGACAATCTTGTTGCCAAGTGCCCCACCTGGTCCTGGTTAGCCCTAACTATGTCGCCAAACCTGGTCATTTTCTTGCATTCTGGCATTGATTTTATCTGATGTTGCATCTGTCTGTGGATTTGTACAGGGAAGCGGGGGAGCCGAGCAAGAGGAAGTCTTACTTGCCAGCTGACAAGCAGTATCTAATCACAAGAAATGGTTTGACCGCTGTAGCGATTTATGGGGACGATTCGCCAGTTTGGTTGGATACTTAGGTTGGTTTGATTGAACACTTATTATTATTATTTTTTTTTTCAGTGCCTTGTTTTAGGAGGGCTGCTTCCGTGGAAGAAGAGTACGAGGCTGCCGGAGGGGAGGTTCTTATTGATAATGATGATAATGATGGCTGGCTTGCCACTCATGGGAAGCCGAAAGGTGACTCGTGGCTTAGTTTTCATCCTAATCTGATGGAGGTTTATGAGACCTACTTTTATCCTGTATTAATTTGAAAGTCTTTTGTATGTTCCTAGAGACGAACTCCGTTGAAGAGGACAACTTGCCTTCTATGGAGGCCCTGGACATTAGTAAGGGCAGGGGTATTAACCCTATCTCCTTTTATTTAGGAGGCGAGGAAGAGGAAGATATTCCTGACTTGGCGGACTATGAACACTCTGAAAATCTGGTGGAGACGGACCCAGTTAGTTTCCTCTATCTTTTACTTTAGTCTGTTCTCAAAGTATTGTAATTGTTTTTTAGGCGTTTCTTTTTTTTTTTTTTTTTGAATCTGTTTAGCTTAGAAAATTGAATAAGAAATGGGCTAGGGATCATGTTGGGTCAGTGTACAAAGAGAGGGGTGGGTTGCAAGAAAAAAAAAATAGATAGGGCTAGAGGATTTCCATTTTGATGTTCATGGCAATCCGAAACAAATTAGTGGGATGAAACATAGTACCATGTTTTTGCTTTAAGTTAGGTTTAGGTGTTTGCTTTTGCGTAGACTTAGGTTTGGTCCATTATTTTTATGAGCCATGGAGGGTTTAGAAGATGCAGCAAATGTGGTGGCTAGTTACTTGTGAGTGGGAAGCGAAAAATGCATGTCATTATAAGTTCTATCTATGCTTTGATGGAGATGTTGATTGTAATGCATATCATTATAGTGGTCAGTCATTTGATGCAAAGCTTAAGCTTTGATACAGATTTCTAGAACTATATCAGCATAGCTTCGAAATCCTTAAAAGAAATTGATGAAGAAAGAGGAAGAGGCCTTGTACCGAGAGTAAAGGAGCGGGATGGAAGAGAAGTTTCGTAGATAATGAGAAGGGCGAGGGAGTCATTCAAAACATCATTATTTAAATTGCAAGATATCTGACTTACATGATTCTTTGGCCTTTATCATATTAGCTTACCCAAAGATAAGATAACGCAAATCTTTTTTATTTTTTTTATTTTTTTTATTTTTTTAAGATAACATAGCTATTAATTTATCAGTTAAATACCAAATACATTGTAGGTGACAGAAGCCTCTTGTTGTCCCTAACAATTGAAAATAAAGATTGTCTAGTACTCTACATAACAATAAGACCATTAACTATCACATGAGTTAAATATCATAACTATGACTGTAAAGAACCATATAATGAATTGTAAATTTAACCATGTAAATGTTACATTGTTACTTTTCACTACTCTCGTGTGCAACTTGTTTGTAATCTTAATCTCAGGCCACTCTTCAGCCATCATATTTCGTTACACATGAACCTGAGGATGACAATATTCTAAGAACGCGCACATATGATGTCAGCATTACGTAAGTGCCTTTTTTGTGTATATAAACTTATTATTAGTTTGACAGTAATTAAAAATTTGACATTATGTACGTCATGGGTTCAACTAAGCCTACCTCATACCACCTATTATGGATCTTGTTTTAGTTGTTGTAGCTTTTCATTTTTAATTGACACACTTTTTACATCATAATTGAGATATTTTTTCTTGTTTATGTATTGATGTTATTATAGTTTGCATGATTTTAGACATCAAATTTTCATTTTCCAATTGCTTCGAAGCTATAGTTCGATTGATTTTAGAGATCAAAATTTAGTTTTCCAATTGCTTTGAAGCTATTTAAATCTTTGTTATTGGGATTTCTATCTTATATGCAATGATCATGGTCATCGAGGTGAAAGGAAAACATAAATGTAAAACCTTTCTATGAGATAACAGTTACATTTGTTAAAATTAAAATTTAAAATTTTTAATACTAAGGAAACTTAAGGTCCTATTATGATAAAATATGAAACTGCACTTGATCTGGAGTTGGTAAGGGATCACATGTGTTTCTTATGTAGAATTGTAATATAATATTGGATATATATTTTTAAATTATATGTTTTGTGGCTTTTACTTGTGTAATATATGTCTAAAGCTATAAAGTGCCATGGGATTTATGTGAATGAGAGCTATGTTGGATCTCAAAAGTTAAGTGAAGTTGGCTAATACCTTTGTACATGGACCTAGCAATAAATAACAAGATATAATGTGAGTTTGATGATACGACAATCAAATCCTAACACCAGCATTGCATGTATGTTTATCCTTAGAAATAAAAACTTATATTGATTTACTTGATGTTGCAATCCTAGTTGTTTGTATTAGTCTTTTTATTTACTTCCATGTATCATGGTTTAACCTTGCACATTATGAGGTCCGCTGCCAAGCCTTTTTTGAAAATTCACAATGAGACTTATGCATCTTTGGATACTACATGTGGCTTAAACCTCACATATTACGAGGCCCGCCTTTCTGTGTGCCTCACCTCAATTCTAGTGAGGCGTGCACAATTATTTAGGATTTTTCTTAAAATAAATATAAATAAAATAACGCAAACATTTCTTGCGTACTCATATAATATATAATTGAGGTTGTAATTAAGTTTTTAATGGCATCATAGTCATTTTTTAAAATCTAATAAATAACAATATTAATTAAATAAGTTGAAGATTGATATTTAAATTGAGTAGGCGAAATGAGAGAATATAGATGTAAATGTAACTGAGAATAAAATGAAGGAGAAAACAAATGTTATGTGGATGATTCCAGTAAAGGCCTTTTTAAGTGATAAGATCGATGAAATTATTGAATTTAAAAATTCTAACTTTAGTGACTTGTGATGTTTTTATTTATATGGAGGACCATAAGAATAGGAGAGAAATTATTAATACTAAACTTATTTTAAATTTATATGTTATTATGCCTTATTTTATTATTTTATATTTGGATGGTAACATGTTACTTCTTACTTTGAATAATATATTAATTTTACTATATTAGGATGTCATTGTATTACATTATAATGTATTAATATGTTATGATGTTAATATGTTTTCTCTCATATATATATATATTGTGTTGGGGGGGAGGGAAATTTTGTTAAATTTAAAATTAGTATGATGAAGTTTTGTCTCTCTCTTCAAGTGATGATATTCATGATTGAAAAACTTTGCAATGTTGGAGGAGAAAATTTGTGTATATGATTCACTATTAAATCCCTCATTTAAAATAGGAAATGAGTACAACATGCCAATGTCCAACAAAATAAACCTAAATCACTCACTATATATGGAGAACCTTCCTAATATGAGGTTTTCTACGTTGGACATTTCTCTTTAAGTAGATTCATAAATGTTAAATATTATCCACTTGCTTTATATTTTCTCGGTGCGTGTTTGGCCCCTTGAGATTTTTCATTTTATTTTCAATCAATGTGTTGTGTGTTTAAGCACTCATTCACTTTTTTTTGTTTTGGATATATAAGGAGTGATAATCTTCTTAGAAAGCACAACATGTTGAAAACATCGACAATTTAGTTTAGTTTCTTTGCCTCTTTTATGGAACAAATGGTTTTTAGGAATGTTGATTGCACGATTATCACACTTCGGAACTATTGCTTTTGTAATAGTGAAACCAAGAAATCTTACTAGTCTTCACCCACATCATTTTGTACACATAATGGGGCATGACTCTGTTTTGAGCCTAAGCATCTTTTTACACTAGTTTACTTATTTTCCATGTAACTAGATTACTACCAATAAATTGAGAATGTTGAAATTGATATTGCTAGCTTCAACAAATCAACATTAGAAAAAGCATTAACAGTTAAATGTTTACTTTTAGCATATAATGATCCTTCTCTAGGAACTTTTTAATGCGCATGAGAATGCACATAACTACCTTATGTTGCTCTTTTTTATTTTTGAATTATTTTTTTAGCTTTCTTGTGTTGGCTAACAGTTCCAACAATGAATGAAATAATGGGGCCATTGATCGAATGATAAATCATTGATGTTTAAATATAGATGGATCATTAAATTCATCAATATTTTAGTTTCAGTTTTTATAGCGTTATCAACATGCTTGTTTAATGGCGCATAATGTTGGCCTATAAAAGAGAAGCATAAAACAGTTAAGTGTTGCTGAGATACGAATGCTTAGGTGGATAAATGACTTTAAACTTAGAGAGATAAAATGCGAAACAAATACTTCCGTGAAAGGATTGGAGTGGCTCTAGTGGCAGACAAGGTTAGAGAGAGTCACCTTAGATGGTTTGGTCATATTAAACATCGACTATCTGATGATCTAGTTAGGAGACTAGATGCTTTAGATTTGACTTATGTTAAGAAAGTTAGAGGTAGTCCTAAAAAGACTTTGGCATGGATATATAAAAAATGATCTTAATTTATTACAATTAAATGAAAATATGATACTCAATAGAACACAATGGAGAAAAAAGATTGGTGGGATAAAGGCTTGTTGTTGTTATTTTTGAGATTATATCAGCATGCTTGCTACCACTAGAAACAATCTCTTTAAAAAAGTTAAATAATATATTTCCTTCTAGAAAGTGTGATCCATTTTTATAATAGGCACATTTAGTATTAGAAAAGTATTTGGTTTATCCTAAACCTATAGCAAGAGAACTCATTTGCATGTAGTATTTTGTCCTAGAGATGGCTTTTTTATCTCTCCAAGATTTCATCATCTTGACGTCCAATAGATGAAGAGTATTTTTTTACATCCTCTGTCTGCGTACATGGGATTTGGTTGTTCTATCTTTTGGAGTTAAACCAACATTTTCTTGTTGGGTGTTTACCATTGAATTTATCTTGATGGCTTTGATCAAATGGTTTAAAGTTTGGTTGCTCGTAAAAGGATTTACACAAGTTTATGCTGTAAGCTATTGACACTTTCTCCTCAGTTGCTTGGTTAGGTCCGTTCATGTTTCTTCTATCTGTTGCTATCAATCAAGAATAGTCTCTACCTTTATGGCAACTTGATTTTGGTGGTTTATGGGGAAGAGCCATATAATTATGTTGCTCAAAGGGGCACTTGCTTGTCCATTTAAGGCCATCTATGTGCCTGGAGAAACTTAAAAGTTTTGCAAAGTTCTTGCTGAATTAGTTTTGTCACAGCGCACATACCGTTTTTTTTTTTTTCATTTCTTCTTTTGAGGTACCTTCTTAACCAATTATTTGAACTCCAGTAGCATTGATATCATTTTAGAGGATAAAAAAGTATGTGCATTGATCTCTATAGAACCACTTCTTTATAAGAAAAGGATGAATATCATGAAATAAACCTACAAGACTTCCTATATTTGCAATGTGCTCCTAATTTGAAATTTCTTATGTGAGTAGTCTAGATCCAGCAAAAAATTGATAAAGTGATCATAAAGAACTGTGAGTATTGATAAAATTAATATTAGTAATTTGTTCTTCCAACAAAAGCCTGACACTCGAACCTGATGACTTTTTCTGCCAAAAACTATAAACGAAGCTAAGCTCTTCTTATGCTAGGCCTTTTGCCCATTGATTTTGACTAATATAACAGTGCATTCATTTGGCAGATTCATAGTTTGCAGGTACATATATTGAGAATTATTAACTTCCTCTATCCTCTTAAAAAAAATTAAATTTGGATTTATAACATTTGGTATCTTACAACATTGCAATACTTTTAAAGAAGTATTAAGGTATTTCGAGTATAAGAATGGTACGTTCAAAATCTGAAGTTACAAAAATGCTGTCAAGTAATTCTGAATTATTTTTTATGTTGTTGATGGAGATGGTGATCTTTTGCGTTACTCAGTTTAATTGGAAGTCTCGTTGTTCAGTTTCAATAAAAGTGATTTTGTCCAAATATGTTTCATGGTTTGTGAAACTATTTGTTTAAAAAGGCATCATTTTTGGGTTGTTTGGCTGCGAGTGGTATTTAAGCGATAGCGGGATTTAGTAAATCCGTAAATTGTAAATCTGTTATGTCCATCTTATCTTTGGATTTCGTAAATCCGGAGTTAAACTGATTCGAAGGTAAAATTTGGGACCTTAAATCTGAAAATTCATAAATCTATGGAAATTCTTCATTTTAGTGATTTGTTAGATTTAGTAAATCCGGTAATAAATCCTGTTAAGAGGCCCAACCAAGCACCCCCTTTGTTTTTTTGTTTTTTTAATTTTTGTTCTTAGTAATGGTAAATAAGAAGAAAGAATACAAGTACTTTTCAATTTTCTAATTAAATTCCTTCTTTTCATTAATCTGCTTTTTTATTTCTCCTAAAAATTAGTTGTAGTGACATCTTTAACTGCTTTTTTATATTATGTTTTCTGTTATTTCTTTACCGTTACATACATCTGTTTTGCTGTATGTCTGACTATGTTAGCTTTCAATTTCTGCAGGTACGATAAATATTACCAAACCCCTCGTGTTTGGCTTACCGGATATGATGAGGTTGTTTTACAGTATATTCTTGCTTCTGCAAACTGTTTATCAGATTTTTACTTACTTGAATGATTATTTGAGTTAGTTTTCTGCTTCTCGATCTTCCTCTTTGCTCCATAAGAAAGGGACTGCAAGAACTGCTAAGCTTGCGCTAGTCGTAAAAAGGGGTTTAGTCTATATATTCTTGGGAATGTTTTTTGAAACATATTTTTATGCAAATCTACTTTCTGAATTTGCCACTTGTTCTTTGTGATTTAAATTAACAACTCAAAAGATTGGCTATTTATCCGTAATGATCCTTACACCGAAACTTTTAATCGTAGAAATTAATGTCATATTGACAATAGCATAATTATTTAAGTTGAATCATAACTATACATGGTTATTAATTCTATCTGTAACTTTGTGAAGAAATGGGAACATATTTGTGCATTTGATTGTTAATAGTTAATTTTATTGTCAATTTCCTATTTTTCACGCCATTGGAGGTCAAAGAACTGAATGTAGATGTTGTCAATGATGGGTCTATTTTGGGTAGTGGTAGTTTTTTGTATAATTGATTGTAAAGNAACCAACAAACCACCAATTTCACAATAAAAGTAAATTTCACTTTCGAAAAATCAAAATTGTGACAATTTTAATGTGATATGAATGATATGGGTGGTATAAAGATTAAAAAACAAATTTAGGTGTTAGATATGTAAGCACCTAAGAATTAGGTGTTATGTATGTAAATACTCCCAAAAATATTCATAATACCGGCAAAAATATTAAAAAAATATATATTACATTTCCGCCAACTCCTTCACGCAACATACCTAAAAAATAAACAGAAGTCTTATACTTACCCTCAAGAGTTACGCCACTTGTCTTTGAGAAACACTCAAAATATAAACATTTCGGGGCTATCTAGTAACGTAATTAATTTGAATTTGACTTAAATATAATAAATCCAATTTCCTTTTAATAAATGCTTCATATAATTAATTTTTTTTATTTAAGAATGCATTATATTTAATATACCTTGTCTTTCAGAATAATGTGATATCTAACTAAAATCTTTCGTATTAAGGGGGCATTTGGATGGATTTTTTTGGTCATATTTATTCATGAAATTAATGTAAAGTTTAAAAATTAAATCCCGCATTCTATTAAATCAAATATTCGTTGATTCTGTTTGATTTTCAATGTAATTTACTAAGAGTATGTTTGGGACAGTTGTTGATTATTTATAATCTACTGATAAACAGATTATTCTGATAATCTGCAGATTATCAGACTAAGCTGACTTGTTGTTTGAGCCAACTTATTCAGAACAATTTACTGGGAGTTGTTGTTGGATAAATGAACATTCTGCCCCTATTTGTTCAATTAATCCTAGCACTATTTGCTTCTCAAATAGTTGCAGACTGTAATTGATTGATCTACACAAAAAATTAATGTTGACAATCTCTTCTAAGTTTTAATTTCTTCTTCCCGGCACAATTAATAATAAAAAATATAACTTTGTAATTCCACAGCTTTCTTCATTGAAAGAGATAGAAGACTTGACTGCCCCAATAGAAGAAGCTTGACTGACGGGAGTTATGTTAGCGAACAGCCTTTGTTTCGTCTTCCTGCTTCTCTCCGGAGTTCGCAGGAGAGATTCGACGATTCCCAAATCAGCGCTCAGCTGGACTAGTACCGCCGCCCATATCGCCAATAACCTCAAATTCCCCCATCCACGAATGCCGTTTAGGAATAGGAGATGACGAAGAAGAGAGAGAGAGAGGGAGAGGGGATGGAGAAAGTTCGTCTATGGGAGAGGAGTTAAAGGAAAAGACATACATTACGAATCAGAAAGGAAAATTAAAATGGTAGGGCTCGCAGGAAGGATGGAGAGGGATATCGGGTATTCTTGCGCCAATCTCAATGAAGGAGAGGAGGATCGGCGAGCCAAGGGCGCCGGGCGAGGTGTGTGATTATCCTGGAAAGGGCACCGACCTCCTGGGCGAGGCGTGCGATTCTTCTGGAAGTGCCGCCGATTCTCCAAGGGCGAGGGTGTGGGAGCGAGCCGATCTGCGATTCTCCAAGGGTCGCGGGGGAGCGATGTGAGGCGACGAGCGAGATATGCGAAGGGGCAACACAATGATTCTTTCCTAGGGTTTAGGGGAGTCTGACTTGTGAAATCATGAAGAAAATCACGATAAAAAAACGCCACGGCACAAAAAATTTAGATCGAACGTGATATTCAAATGTGGTGGAGACATTTTGAAAACGCCGCCGCACCCTATAAGACTAATTCAGAAATTAAATCTAGATTTATCAAAGACCTAAAATCTACGCATCAATATGAAAATACACAAAAAAACGTGGGTAAGTACGTAAATGCTCTAAATGTTGATGCAAAGATTTACTATAAATGAAAATGGTCTAGATTATACGCAGGGAGAATCGGACGTCATCATCTTTATAATTGGGGTGCAATTCAAGAAATGTAGACGGGCATCGTCGCGTTGGGTAGCATCCACCAGATTTCTCGCCCTAACTCTCTCTGATTTCCATTTAATCTCAAGCTCAAATTCGATCTGGACTGCGATTCTATTGAAATCGGTCGTCTCTGAGGAGCAGGGAGGAAATGGTGCTGACTCAAAAGCTCCACGAGGCCTTCAAAGGCACTGTCGAGAGAATCACCGCACCGCGGACCGTCTCCGCCTTCAAGGAGAAGGGGGTCCTCAGCGTTTCCGAGTTCGTTATTGCAGGTGACAATCTTGTTGCCAAGTGCCCCACCTGGTCCTGGTTAGCCCTAACTATGTCGCCAAACCTGGTCATTTTCTTGCATTCTGGCATTGATTTTATCTGATGTTGCATCTGTCTGTGGATTTGTACAGGGAAGCGGGGGAGCCGAGCAAGAGGAAGTCTTACTTGCCAGCTGACAAGCAGTATCTAATCACAAGAAATGGTTTGACCGCTGTAGCGATTTATGGGGACGATTCGCCAGTTTGGTTGGATACTTAGGTTGGTTTGATTGAACACTTATTATTATTATTTTTTTTTTCAGTGCCTTGTTTTAGGAGGGCTGCTTCCGTGGAAGAAGAGTACGAGGCTGCCGGAGGGGAGGTTCTTATTGATAATGATGATAATGATGGCTGGCTTGCCACTCATGGGAAGCCGAAAGGTGACTCGTGGCTTAGTTTTCATCCTAATCTGATGGAGGTTTATGAGACCTACTTTTATCCTGTATTAATTTGAAAGTCTTTTGTATGTTCCTAGAGACGAACTCCGTTGAAGAGGACAACTTGCCTTCTATGGAGGCCCTGGACATTAGTAAGGGCAGGGGTATTAACCCTATCTCCTTTTATTTAGGAGGCGAGGAAGAGGAAGATATTCCTGACTTGGCGGACTATGAACACTCTGAAAATCTGGTGGAGACGGACCCAGTTAGTTTCCTCTATCTTTTACTTTAGTCTGTTCTCAAAGTATTGTAATTGTTTTTTAGGCGTTTCTTTTTTTTTTTTTTTTTGAATCTGTTTAGCTTAGAAAATTGAATAAGAAATGGGCTAGGGATCATGTTGGGTCAGTGTACAAAGAGAGGGGTGGGTTGCAAGAAAAAAAAAATAGATAGGGCTAGAGGATTTCCATTTTGATGTTCATGGCAATCCGAAACAAATTAGTGGGATGAAACATAGTACCATGTTTTTGCTTTAAGTTAGGTTTAGGTGTTTGCTTTTGCGTAGACTTAGGTTTGGTCCATTATTTTTATGAGCCATGGAGGGTTTAGAAGATGCAGCAAATGTGGTGGCTAGTTACTTGTGAGTGGGAAGCGAAAAATGCATGTCATTATAAGTTCTATCTATGCTTTGATGGAGATGTTGATTGTAATGCATATCATTATAGTGGTCAGTCATTTGATGCAAAGCTTAAGCTTTGATACAGATTTCTAGAACTATATCAGCATAGCTTCGAAATCCTTAAAAGAAATTGATGAAGAAAGAGGAAGAGGCCTTGTACCGAGAGTAAAGGAGCGGGATGGAAGAGAAGTTTCGTAGATAATGAGAAGGGCGAGGGAGTCATTCAAAACATCATTATTTAAATTGCAAGATATCTGACTTACATGATTCTTTGGCCTTTATCATATTAGCTTACCCAAAGATAAGATAACGCAAATCTTTTTTATTTTTTTTATTTTTTTAAGATAACATAGCTATTAATTTATCAGTTAAATACCAAATACATTGTAGGTGACAGAAGCCTCTTGTTGTCCCTAACAATTGAAAATAAAGATTGTCTAGTACTCTACATAACAATAAGACCATTAACTATCACATGAGTTAAATATCATAACTATGACTGTAAAGAACCATATAATGAATTGTAAATTTAACCATGTAAATGTTACATTGTTACTTTTCACTACTCTCGTGTGCAACTTGTTTGTAATCTTAATCTCAGGCCACTCTTCAGCCATCATATTTCGTTACACATGAACCTGAGGATGACAATATTCTAAGAACGCGCACATATGATGTCAGCATTACGTAAGTGCCTTTTTTGTGTATATAAACTTATTATTAGTTTGACAGTAATTAAAAATTTGACATTATGTACGTCATGGGTTCAACTAAGCCTACCTCATACCACCTATTATGGATCTTGTTTTAGTTGTTGTAGCTTTTCATTTTTAATTGACACACTTTTTACATCATAATTGAGATATTTTTTCTTGTTTATGTATTGATGTTATTATAGTTTGCATGATTTTAGACATCAAATTTTCATTTTCCAATTGCTTCGAAGCTATAGTTCGATTGATTTTAGAGATCAAAATTTAGTTTTCCAATTGCTTTGAAGCTATTTAAATCTTTGTTATTGGGATTTCTATCTTATATGCAATGATCATGGTCATCGAGGTGAAAGGAAAACATAAATGTAAAACCTTTCTATGAGATAACAGTTACATTTGTTAAAATTAAAATTTAAAATTTTTAATACTAAGGAAACTTAAGGTCCTATTATGATAAAATATGAAACTGCACTTGATCTGGAGTTGGTAAGGGATCACATGTGTTTCTTATGTAGAATTGTAATATAATATTGGATATATATTTTTAAATTATATGTTTTGTGGCTTTTACTTGTGTAATATATGTCTAAAGCTATAAAGTGCCATGGGATTTATGTGAATGAGAGCTATGTTGGATCTCAAAAGTTAAGTGAAGTTGGCTAATACCTTTGTACATGGACCTAGCAATAAATAACAAGATATAATGTGAGTTTGATGATACGACAATCAAATCCTAACACCAGCATTGCATGTATGTTTATCCTTAGAAATAAAAACTTATATTGATTTACTTGATGTTGCAATCCTAGTTGTTTGTATTAGTCTTTTTATTTACTTCCATGTATCATGGTTTAACCTTGCACATTATGAGGTCCGCTGCCAAGCCTTTTTTGAAAATTCACAATGAGACTTATGCATCTTTGGATACTACATGTGGCTTAAACCTCACATATTACGAGGCCCGCCTTTCTGTGTGCCTCACCTCAATTCTAGTGAGGCGTGCACAATTATTTAGGATTTTTCTTAAAATAAATATAAATAAAATAACGCAAACATTTCTTGCGTACTCATATAATATATAATTGAGGTTGTAATTAAGTTTTTAATGGCATCATAGTCATTTTTTAAAATCTAATAAATAACAATATTAATTAAATAAGTTGAAGATTGATATTTAAATTGAGTAGGCGAAATGAGAGAATATAGATGTAAATGTAACTGAGAATAAAATGAAGGAGAAAACAAATGTTATGTGGATGATTCCAGTAAAGGCCTTTTTAAGTGATAAGATCGATGAAATTATTGAATTTAAAAATTCTAACTTTAGTGACTTGTGATGTTTTTATTTATATGGAGGACCATAAGAATAGGAGAGAAATTATTAATACTAAACTTATTTTAAATTTATATGTTATTATGCCTTATTTTATTATTTTATATTTGGATGGTAACATGTTACTTCTTACTTTGAATAATATATTAATTTTACTATATTAGGATGTCATTGTATTACATTATAATGTATTAATATGTTATGATGTTAATATGTTTTCTCTCATATATATATATATTGTGTTGGGGGGGAGGGAAATTTTGTTAAATTTAAAATTAGTATGATGAAGTTTTGTCTCTCTCTTCAAGTGATGATATTCATGATTGAAAAACTTTGCAATGTTGGAGGAGAAAATTTGTGTATATGATTCACTATTAAATCCCTCATTTAAAATAGGAAATGAGTACAACATGCCAATGTCCAACAAAATAAACCTAAATCACTCACTATATATGGAGAACCTTCCTAATATGAGGTTTTCTACGTTGGACATTTCTCTTTAAGTAGATTCATAAATGTTAAATATTATCCACTTGCTTTATATTTTCTCGGTGCGTGTTTGGCCCCTTGAGATTTTTCATTTTATTTTCAATCAATGTGTTGTGTGTTTAAGCACTCATTCACTTTTTTTTGTTTTGGATATATAAGGAGTGATAATCTTCTTAGAAAGCACAACATGTTGAAAACATTGACAATTTAGTTTAGTTTCTTTGCCTCTTTTATGGAACAAATGGTTTTTAGGAATGTTGATTGCACGATTATCACACTTCGGAACTATTGCTTTTGTAATAGTGAAACCAAGAAATCTTACTAGTCTTCACCCACATCATTTTGTACACATAATGGGGCATGACTCTGTTTTGAGCCTAAGCATCTTTTTACACTAGTTTACTTATTTTCCATGTAACTAGATTACTACCAATAAATTGAGAATGTTGAAATTGATATTGCTAGCTTCAACAAATCAACATTAGAAAAAGCATTAACAGTTAAATGTTTACTTTTAGCATATAATGATCCTTCTCTAGGAACTTTTTAATGCGCATGAGAATGCACATAACTACCTTATGTTGCTCTTTTTTATTTTTGTATTATTTTTTTAGCTTTCTTGTGTTGGCTAACAGTTCCAACAATGAATGAAATAATGGGGCCATTGATCGAATGATAAATCATTGATGTTTAAATATAGATGGATCATTAAATTCATCAATATTTTAGTTTCAGTTTTTATAGCGTTATCAACATGCTTGTTTAATGGCGCATAATGTTGGCCTATAAAAGAGAAGCATAAAACAGTTAAGTGTTGCTGAGATACGAATGCTTAGGTGGATAAATGACTTTAAACTTAGAGAGATAAAATGCGAAACAAATACTTCCGTGAAAGGATTGGAGTGGCTCTAGTGGCAGACAAGGTTAGAGAGAGTCACCTTAGATGGTTTGGTCATATTAAACATCGACTATCTGATGATCTAGTTAGGAGACTAGATGCTTTAGATTTGACTTATGTTAAGAAAGTTAGAGGTAGTCCTAAAAAGACTTTGGCATGGATATATAAAAAATGATCTTAATTTATTACAATTAAATGAAAATATGATACTCAATAGCACACAATGGAGAAAAAAGATTGGTGGGATAAAGGCTTGTTGTTGTTATTTTTGAGATTATATCAGCATGCTTGCTACCACTAGAAACAATCTCTTTAAAAAAGTTAAATAATGTTTTTCCTTCTAGAAAGTGTGATCCATTTTTATAATAGGCACATTTAGTATTAGAAAAGTATTTGGTTTATCCTAAACCTATAGCAAGAGAACTCATTTGCATGTAGTATTTTGTCCTAGAGATGGCTTTTTTATCTCTCCAAGATTTCATCATCTTGACGTCCAATAGATGAAGAGTATTTTTTTACATCCTCTGTCTGCGTACATGGGATTTGGTTGTTCTATCTTTTGGAGTTAAACCAACATTTTCTTGTTGGGTGTTTACCATTGAATTTATCTTGATGGCTTTGATCAAATGGTTTAAAGTTTGGTTGCTCGTAAAAGGATTTTCACAAGTCTATGCTGTAAGCTATTGACACTTTCTCCTCAGTTGCTTGGTTAGGTCCGTTCATGTTTCTTCTATCTGTTGCTATCAATCAAGAATAGTCTCTACCTTTATGGCAACTTGATTTTGGTGGTTTATGGGGAAGAGCCATATAATTATGTTGCTCAAAGGGGCACTTGCTTGTCCATTTAAGGCCATCTATGTGCCTGGAGAAACTTAAAAGTTTTGCAAAGTTCTTGCTGAATTAGTTTTGTCACAGCGCACATGCCGCTTTTTTTTTTTTCATTTCTTCTTTTGAGGTACCTTCTTAACCAATTATTTGAACTCCAGTAGCATTGATATCATTTTAGAGGATAAAAAAGTATGTGCATTGATCTCTATAGAACCACTTCTTTATAAGAAAAGGATGAATATCATGAAATAAACCTACAAGACTTCCTATATTTGCAATGTGCTCCTAATTTGAAATTTCTTATGTCAGTAGTCTAGATCCAGCAAAAAATTGATAAAGTGATCATAAAGAACTGTGAGTATTGATAAAATTAATATTAGTAATTTGTTCTTCCAACAAAAGCCTGACACTCGAACCTGATGACTTTTTCTGCCAAAAACTATAAACGAAGCTAAGCTCTTCTTATGCTAGGCCTTTTGCCCATTGATTTTGACTAATACAACAGTGCATTCATTTGGCAGATTCATAGTTTGCAGGTACATATATTGAGAATTATTAACTTCCTCTATCCTCTTAAAAAAAATTAAATTTGGATTTATAACATTTGGTATCTTACAACATTGCAATACTTTTAAAGAAGTATTAAGGTATTTCGAGTATAAGAATGGTACATTCAAAATCTGAAGTTACAAAAATGCTGTCAAGTAATTCTGAATTATTTTTTATGTTGTTGATGGAGATGGTGATCTTTTGCGTTACTCAGTTTAATTGGAAATCTCGTTGTTCAGTTTCAATAAAAGTGATTTTGTCCAAATATGTTTCATGGTTTGTGAAACTATTTGTTTAAAGAGGCATCATTTTTGGGTTGTTTGGCTGCGAGTGGTATTTAAGCGATAGCTGGATTTAGTAAATCCGTAAATTGTAAATCTGTTATGTCCATCTTATCTTTGGATTTCGTAAATCCGGATTTAAACTGATTCGAAGGTAAAATTTGGGACCTTAAATCTGAAAATTCATAAATCTATGGAAATTCTTCATTTTAGTGATTTGTTAGATTTAGTAAATCCGGTAATAAATCCTGTTAAGAGGCCCAACCAAGCACCCCCTTTGTTTTTTTGTTTTTTTAATTTTTGTTCTTAGTAATGGTAAATAAGAAGAAAGCATACAAGTACTTTACAATTTTCTAATTAAATTCCTTCTTTTCATTAATCTGCTTTTTTATTTCTCCTAAAAATTAGTTGTAGTGACATCTTTAACTGCTTTTTTATATTATGTTTTCTGTTATTTCTTTACCGTTACATACATCTGTTTTGCTGTATGTCTGACTATGTTAGCTTTCAATTTCTGCAGGTACGATAAATATTACCAAACCCCTCGTGTTTGGCTTACCGGATATGACGAGGTTGTTTTACAGTATATTCTTGCTTCTGCAAACTGTTTATCAGATTTTTACTTACTTGAATGATTATTTGAGTTAGTTTTCTGCTTCTCGATCTTCCTCTTTGCTCCATAAGAAATGGACTGCAAGAGCTGCTAAGCTTGCGCTAGTCGTAAAAAGGGGTTTAGTCTATATATTCTTGGGAATGTTTTTTGAAACATATTTTTATGCAAATCTACTTTCTGAATTTGCCACTTGTTCTTTGTGATTTAAATTAACAACTCAAAAGATTGGCTATTTATCCGTAATGATCCTTACACCGAAACTTTTAATCGTAGAAATTAATGTCATATTGACAATAGCATAATTATTTAAGTTGATTCATAACTATACATGGTTATTAATCCTATCTGTAACTTTGTGAAGAAATGGGAACATATTTGTGCATTTGATTGTTAATAGTTAATTTTATTGTCAATTTCTTATTTTTCACGCCATTGGAGGTCAAAGAGCTGAATGTAGATGTTGTCAATGATGGGTCTATTTTGGGTAGTGGTAGTTTTTTGTATAATTGATTGTAAAGTTGTGATGGAAAATTACGAAAAAATTATAAATATATGTGTTTTCTAGAAAATCAGACTGCAGCTTTTATACAACCAGTAAGTGCACTTTAATATGTCATTTTTCGAAAATAACTTATCACCACAGAAATTTCCAGCAATCTCCCAAGCAGAGCTGTTGTTGGGGTTTGGGGGTCTTAAACACAAAGCTGGCAGAAAAGTTGCCCAAACAGACTCTATACCTTTTCCATTTGGTTTTGCTTTAGATGCAATTTGTTATATTATGATAGGTTAAACTATGATTTACCTGTACAAAGCATTTTATTTGTGCAGTAGTTATTAAAAAAGTTGGTGAAAAAATCGTTAACTCCTATGTTTTTTTTGCAGTCACGAGTACCTTTGAAACCGGAGCTCGTTCTTGAAGATGTTAGCCAGGATCATGCACACAAAACGGTTATACAAATTCCCTGAGATGAATATTGACCTTGGCATTTAACTTGAGATTGTGGTTTCTTATTATCTTAGTTAATAAATTTTCATTTTACAACTGCATTGTCTCAATATATATGAATTATTCAAAAAGATACTTTGTTTTTGCATCTTTCATGTTGTACTAACATTATATGAATTTGACCTTTAATGTCTTGCGTATCATAATTCAATAATAGTGAGAAGTGCACATTTTTTTTGTCTAGTTTTGATCCACCTAGGATTTATATTTAATTAAAATAAATTGATAATTGAAATTTTAATCCAATATATCATGTGTTTTATTTCCATGCAGCAATGCCTTCCTATGATTCTATGATAAATCTTCGGAAGATTTGCATACATACCTCTGAATTCTTATATATTTATACATTTAAAACCTGCAATTTTTACATGCACACTACCTGAACTATGCATAGAATGGTGTATTCTATTTTTTACAATTTAAAATAATGATATTTTTTATGTGATATTAAAGATTTGGGTCATATAAATGTAAAAAGCAAAGTTTTGGTGTTCGATATGTAAATACATAGGAATTGGATGTTATATATGTAAATCTTGAATAAAAAAATATGCAGGTGACCATTGAGGATCATCCACATGTGGCGGGAAAGCATGCATCTGTTCATCCTTGTCGTCATGGAGCTGTGATGAAAAAGATTATTGATGTGCTAATGTCACGCGGAGTTGAACCCGAAGTTGATAAGTAATTTCTTTCATTATCATGCTCTATATTTCCAATTTTTGTTTACTCCTAGCTTGAATGTTGTAATTTTCTCAAAATTTAGCTTCGGTTATAAGTTCAGTTTGCAATTAACTTGAAAAGTTAGGAAGGTCGATCCTGTGTGATAAATTTTAGTAGGAAGTCTATGTTTTATGATTATTAATTATATTTTTTTATATCATGCCACTAGGTACCTTTTCCTATTTCTGAAGTTCATGGCCTCAGTAATTCCAACCATTGAATACGATTACACCATGGACTTTGATCTTGGGAGTACTAGCCATTGATTACAGGTATTCCAAGACACATTTAATTTAAAATAATATATTTTTGGCTTGTCTTTCTTAATTCCATCATTAATAAAGTAATGTATACGTCTTTTATCATTGGTGAATATGAATATCTTAAATTATTACATTATAAATTTACTGTAAAATATGAGTACAGTTAAAGCTAATTTGTTTTTTTTTTAGTGGATAAATACAACTGATTTTTCTCCTTAGATAAAATATGTTGAAATTTTATTGCAATATTTTTAATCTTGTGTTGAGGCATATGATAGTGCTTGTTTATTTTGATATTAAAAACATGTTGGTATATAAATACCATACTTGTCAAAGCCGTACTGGGCACGGGCATGGAATTGGAGAAGGTTCTATGTTTCAATCGTTTGGCACTGGTTGAATTGAGAGTTGAAACGTATCTTGTAATAAATCTCAAACTTATCTATATATATGACCTAAATGATGAAATAATAATGTAATACTACAAGTATACATCAAAATATGAATAGAATTATATGATGAAGTATAGAGTATACAAAATTAATATCTTCAATAATTTTAAATATGAGCACCCTCAATATTTAAATTACTGATTTCTTTCTGTAGCCATAATAAAAATTAGATGTTTTTAAAATATCTTGTATCCTCTTTTTTTAGAAGGTTGATTCCCTAAAAATGAAATGAAAATGAGAGAAAGTTATCAACCAAAAATGATATGCTAGTAAATATGAATAGAATGAAATAATATTTGATGTATCATTGTATAAGCATATTGTAAGTTACTGTGAACATTTTTTAATACCGATAAAGTGCTCATAAATCAAAATATTCATGATTCAACATAGTCATTATTTTATTTGTTCTATTATCTATATAGTTTCAAACGTAAAAAAATTATGAATAATATAGTTTCAAACGTAAAAAAATTCTCTAAATTGCTACGATCAAGTTTAAGAGCATTTTCATCATCATGCATTTAAAAATTTATCTGCATAATGCTTCTGTAGTTCAACAATTATAACATTTTTTTCTTTTAAGATTACCTACAAAGTAAATGTAAGTTTTTTGGATTATGAGTTATTATTATAAGCTAAAAATGATCAAGTACATAGAAATGATATTTTTAGCCTATTTTTAAACAATAAAGAGCTTAACCATTTTTTAGATAAAAGTTGAATCAAACAGATATTAGATTTTTTAGCCTTTGATAATTCAAATGGCTTGTTCTCTTGGTAAAAATTTACTCAATCAAACTCTAATTTCATTTGCTTCTACTCGATGTAGTTTGACCAAGATAAATAACCAACTTTTCTAAGTTTGGAGCTAAATGTTCATTTAAAATGAGTAAACGATATAAAATATTAATTAGATTGAAGATGTAGAAATATCATAAATATAATAAAATAATTTATAAAAAACTAAACTGAATACATTTCTTTTGAAAATTTGAAAGCAATCAGTCTACCAAAGCTTTCTAAATTATATCAATAAATTCTCGCCTCGTTATAAATTTAGGTTTATTACATGTTCCTTATTTACCGTATTGTCAACCAAACTTAGCATGACTTTTTGTTTCTAACAGTAGTTTTTTTGTTATCATCGGACACAAGGATTCAAGAAATATTCAGCTAGGTGATTGAATATCTCGATAGAGTTGATTATCTTATATCTTCTCAATAATATTTGTATATGTTCTGTATAATCTTATGTATTCATGAATATGTTTTTTATTCTATTTATTGTTCCTGTACATTCCATCACAAAGCTAATCGAGTGATAACTTCTCATCAAATTCAATCTCATTTTAATAATCTCAGGAGTTGGCCTAATAATTTTACATAAGTAATTATCGCAAAACTTATCATCCAAATTGTTGTAAGTTGCCTCCTTTCTTTGAATAATTTTTGTCAAATTTGGATTAGTGTAACAATTACTATCTATAAATGCTTGTAAATAATGCTTCTGATTATGGAAGTTTTTTAACGTGATAAATGTAATTGTAGAGTGAATTGCTTTTGAAGTTATAAGATGGGTGTCTGACCAGGCTTTTTCCTTGTCCAAATGAGCTTTTAATCTCCTTTATTTGGAAATTTCATCCGTTAGACTTTTTGTGCTATAGCCATTTTTTTTGTTATAGTGTGCTGAAACCATATGTATGTTTTACACAATCATATCGATAAGAAATTTGTTGTTAACTATGAAAATTTGAGCCTATTATAGATTTGAACAATGGATATGTGGTTAAAGATATGTTGTAATGATAAAACAGTATCCATTCTTGCAATGAATTCAGACGAATGCTTATAACTTAAAAATGTTAGAAAATTTTAGTGCTAGTTTTGTTTTTATGATATGGGACTTTATGAGATGAACGATTAACTATTTTTTTGTATTCTTCTTTTGTTTTCACCTCTTTCTTGGCGGACATGCAAACACATTTTTACCTATATATATATATATATATATATATATATATATATATTGAATTATGCTATATTTGTTTTTGAAGCTAATTGTCAATTATTGACTATGGTTTTCAAAGATATTGTGTTAGTCAAGACATGCTTGTATGTAATAGCTCATGGATTCAGAAAGTGCAACAATTATGCCTAGGCCTGCTTGGCAAATATCGATTAAACCGTATATCACACTTTTTTTCAATGCTATAGCAATTGTTTGAACTTTAGTTAGTTTTAATTTCTTTTAGTAGTTTAAATTATTTAAGTTAGTCAATACATGGTTAAGATATTTATAATTATTGATTAATAATTATATTTTCTAATGAATGCCTATACTTTTAAGTTATGAGTGCATATATTTGGTTTATAAAATTATGCAAGCCACTTTGACTTCGTGGTTGAGAGTTGTGTCTTTCAACCAAGAGGTTCTGGGTTGCCTTGTACATGCGGTGTGTGCATTTTGATGCGTGTGTGAAAAGAAAAGGAATAATTACATACATAGCACCCGAAACATCGCTAATTATAACATATAGCACCAATATGAAATTTGTGAACTACCGAATCGATGTATTTGTGTATTTGTGCACGCAATGATCAAACCATTGAAAATTTGATAAAAATGAAAATATGGGTTGGAATTATATGTTCTGATAATGCCTTTTTTTTTTGGGTTCAGAAGCAGCAGATGCAGCAGGATGATGATTTTACTGAAGAGTTTGTTACAGAACGATGTATTTTGTTTACTGCTTCCATTCTTTGTATATATTACTCTGAAAACCTTTTGCTAATCTCAAGACTAAATTACAATATTTGGCGTCCATCTTTACTTGTCCGTGAAAAGATTCCCATCGCTGCTAATGTCTCTTTGTGGATAAGCGTAGGGATAAACACGAGCCTATCGTCTAATATCACAATTTCTAGCACATTGCTTCAATTTACACATACATACCACTCAATTCCTATCTATTTGCATATCTGGCACATTGCTTCAATTTTTACATCCAAATCACCTTACCTTTGCATGAAGTAGTGTATTTCATCTTTTAATAGTTAAAATATTGGTATTTTTTATGCAATATGAAATATTTGGGTGATATAAATGTATAAAATAAAGATATAAATACATAGCAATTAGAACGCATGTTTATAAATACCGCCCGCCCTTCCTCTGAAGTCCCACCCCTTCCAATGTCTTAGGGTCTGTTTGGGGCAGCTGCAGTTTATCCAGCTTATGCTGATAAGCAGTTGATCCTGATAATCTGCTGATGACCAGCTGATTCGGATAATCTGGCCGACTGTTTGGTTTGTGTGTTTGGAAAACAGCTGATTTACAGTTTTTTATGGATAAATGACTATTCTGCCCCTGTGCATTAATATTCTTTGCAACATAAGTGTTATAATAATATATTTAATACTTAAGAGCAAAAAATGACTTCATATCAGTAAAAAAAATAAGATAAAAACCTAAAAAAAAGTTAGATAGGCTTGAAAATAAACCCATGAATGAAAATATACATATGCACTTACGTTGTCAAATGTGAAAGAGAGTAGAGACTACGGATTTACCTAAATCCTGCCAGACAGTAGAAATGACATTTAAATCTTGTTTCTCTGTTTTGCCTTAATCCATGATTTAGAACATTCTGTTCGAAGGCTGATTTAGGAAATTTTGAGAAGCTGAAAATCGCATGAAGGTGGGAGGAGTGAAGAAAGACAGATAGAAGATTTTAGAAATATTCATGGTAGCTATACATTTGGAGTGATTAATGAAGAAGCTATAACCATATTAGATTTTGATTTAACCTATGATTTTGTTATTGTTAATATTTTATTTAAAAAAGAGATCAACATAGTATTAATTCCAGTAGGAGCGGAGCGGAAAAAGGAGAAAGACGGGAGCCTCTCGCGATCTCTGTCTTCGCTCAACGCCGTGTGATCCATCGCACCGATGTCGCGCCTCCCTGCTACAGCCCACAGTTGCTGGAGATTCGATCGATCACGAACAAAGGAAGAAGGCAGGAGGTTCGATCGCCATTCCAGGGGAAACGGAGTAAATTGGGGACTAAACGCGACCAAGGAACGCTGCCCGCAGGGATCCCACGGGCGATGTTCTTCACAAAATAAGAACGGAGTTTTCAAAAAGGCGATCAAAACACATGAAACAAACAGTAGGGCGGCGTTTTGGAAATGACGTCTGCTGTTTTAAGCTGCCCCAAACAGGCCCTTAATAGGCCTGTCATTCTATCAAATTCAAAATTTATAATTATAATATTCTCTGCAGGAAACTCGGGGTCTAATTGATCATGTGATTGATATTACCAAATGATCACACACACACACACACACAAGAGAGAGAGAGAGAGAGAGAGAGAGAGAGAGAGAGAGAGAGAGAGAGACTAGCATTTATATTTGTTTTTCTAATTTTACAAATTAGATGACTTTACTATCATTGTTAAATTATTTTGACTGACATTAGCTAATTTTCTTTTTATTTTGATTTTTCTCTTTTTAATTTTTAAATATTTAGTAAATTTTATTTATATTAACTTTTATTTTAATTTTCATTTTTTCTTTTTTTTTCTTCTCATCTTTTTATCTATAAACTCATTTATAACTAAATGTAACTTAATTTTGACTATTAAATTATTAGTCTCTTTATATTCTTTTTTTGGGAAAATTACATAAATAGAACTTAATTCTTATGGGTTTACTTATCTCACAGCTAAAGATTCTTTTTTACACACATAACACTTTTCATATAGATGAAAAAATAGATTTGACTATTAAAATATGATAATGAGTGTTGGTTTTCATATGATATTTGTAATTATGAAAGTTTTGATGTGAGAAATGTAAATGATACGCCACCAACAAATTTTCATCATCAGACATGAATCTCGAGGCATGACACAAATCTCGAGACGATATTTCATGCATGAAATATTCAAATATTGATAAAAAGTCATTCAAAACTCCGATTTCAGCAAAATTATTGTCAAACTAACTGGCTTGATGAGACGGACCTAATGATATGAAAACTAGTCCAATTCGAGTCAAATCAAACCTAGATCAAGTCATTGAACCAAACTTAGATAATTTCCTAACACCTTTGAAAGATCAAAAGAGTTGTCGAATATGACAAGTTTACACTCGAATCGAATGGCTTGACAAGACGACTCCAACGAGCCCAAGATCACTCAATTCTGACATCATTAAGACACTCAAATGTTCAGTAAACGTCATATGATTAAGAGAAGCTCTCCGGATCGTCTGATGAAAATGATTCATATTCATGCATTAATTGCACCCAAAATTTTATAATAGAACCCCATCCCTCTCATGAGGGGGGACTGAAGTCTGAAGTGAGAGCATGAGACCTTGAGGAGAAGTTGCAGTTCAACATCACTGTTGATTTTCGTCGAACACCGCCGACCTCTGTCGTCAGCCACCGCTGATCGCAGTCGACAATCATTGACCGCTTTAGACCATCGTCAATCCCACCGCTGATCGCAGTCGACAATCATTGACCGCTTTAGACCATCGTCAATCGTCGTCGACCTCCGCCCACCGTCATCAACCACCACCAACCAGACACTGTCAGTCAACGTTGTAATATAAAAAATATAGTTAATATTTCCCGTCTGTGGGATAAAGAATTTTTGTAATCATTGATCAATAGCAGACCCCGTGGTTTTTCCCTTTATGGGCTTTTCACGTAAAAACTTCTACAGTAGTCACTGTTTTTTTCTTTTTCATCTGAGTGTGTGCAGAATTCTCGCACAACACTAAGACGATAATCTGTTACTCTACTGTCGCGAATTCTCTGGCACGCATCAGTTTGGTGTCGTGTTTAGGAAACGAAGTCCTGTACGACATTGTCTTCAACTCTAAGAAGTTGATCGCCTACTTCATTTCCCAATGATGTATATCATCCAATTGGCTAAGGAACCTCCTTTACGTCTTGAAGATCTTCTCAGAAGCATTCTTCCAGGCTGGGGGGGGCAACCTTCACTGCAGTCTCGGAAGTTCATTCATGTCAACGTCCCGAGCACGACTGTGATGGGGAAGTCATCCCATATTTTATTTAGATTACAAGTCTTCGAGAATCTATCCTGGATCGAGAGGCAATCTTCACTGCAAAAAACGCTTTCTCAGTGTCCCCTCATCGTACTGGAGCTTCTCTTCAACTAGATCAGGAAGCTGATCTCTTCAAGGCCCAATACTTGTGTTGTTTTACAAGCTTGTATAGAAAATACGCCCGCTAGGAGAGCAATAGATTCAAAAGCAGCAACTAACAAGTTGTCAAATATTTTCTTGTGTATGACTACAACCATATTTCCAAGAAAATATACAGTCTATTACAACTTACACCCCAGTCTCAAGAAACACAAGCATATCTGACACCTCATTCTAGGATTAATCGATCTCATGAGGACTCGATTCAACCTCTTTCATTACAGGCTGCAGTAGTTAAGCAAAGGCTTCAACGAACAACCTTGAATAGGTCAAAAATCCTTGGTGGATTTCCTTCGACCTCTTCCATAATAGGTTATGGTCGTTAAGCAAAAGCTTCGACCAACAACCTAGGATAGGTCAACCATCCTCAATGGATTTTATATGACTTGTTCATTATGAGTTAATACCGTCGAGCATCTCTGGTTATACAACTCAGAACTGTTCTTACATCCTTAATGAATTTTTTCTTTCAACCATACCCCTGGAAGTTGATCCCATAAGACAAGACTCGATGGAAAACTACAGTGCTCCAAGAAGTCAAGCTTCAAAAGGCACAGATACACGACCTCAAAAGGCTATGAGCCTCAGTAGGTACTAGTTCAAGCTCCTATAAGACATAGGTTCGAGAGAGCACAACCTCGAAAGGCGATAACCATAAAAGTGGAAAAGCCACAATAACCTCATATGCAACTTCAAAGACGTACAAAGAAATACATTATTATCATCTACAAATGTCACATCAAAATGCTACAATAACCAGCATATACTTGTACAAGAGTTACAACAAATTAGCTCATCTTCAAGTAGAGTCGGCATCGCCTCCCCAAAACTTCAATACTTCTGATGATCGTCAAGGGGTATCTAGATATCACTACCACAAGCATGAAAATCTTCCCCTCAAAGTGCGACATGAAAACTATAACATTTTTTCATCACCTCTGGAATGTGCAAGAGCGTCACTGAAATCTCTTGCGGAATGCACAACATCAACGAGAAAGAAGATCTCATTGCTCGCCTGCAATGCAGGTTAAGATCGAATTTCACTCTTCAGCGCAACTTTGCGCCGTAACTCGACACCGCAACTCTGCGTCGCAACTCGGCACCGCAACTCTGCCCCGTAACTCTGCGCCGCATCTCACTACAACAACTCTGCATCATAGCTCGGTACCACAACTCTACACCGCAACTCGGCATCGCAACTATGCACCGTAGCTCGACACCACAACTCTGCACCGTAGCTCAACACCGCAACTCTGCACCGTAGCTCGGTACTGCAACTTTACACCGTAGCTCGGGACCACAACTATGCAGCGTAGCTCGACACCGCAACTCTACATCGTAGATCGGTACAGCAACTCTGCACTGTAGCTCAACACCACAACTCTGAGCCGAAACTCGGCACCGGAACTCTACACTGTAACTCAGCACCATAACTCTCCGTCGCAATGCCTCGCGTTGCCACGACGCACTGCAGCAATGCGTCCCAACGCCACGATGCACTGGCGCAACGAGCCTCGTGCACCGCGACGCACCACTACAACGTGTTGCAGCGCCCCAACACATCGTCACAACGCGTCGTCGCGACGCATCGCTGCAACCTGTCGCCGTGATGCACCGCCACACATCGTCACAATGCATCTCACAATGCTTCGCCCCAACGCGTCGCCGCGACGCTCCTCCGCAACGCTCCGCCAAATTTAGCCATTGTTTTATGAAGTTTATATGAGCAATATGATGCAGTTCCCTGAACCCAATTCATTAACATTCAAAGGCTTGCATAGCTTCTTCCATACTGCCAAATTTTCCTCTTTTTATCCTCAACCCAAACAAAATTGTTAAACAATCTTTCTAGTTTAAATTGAGTGCTAAAATGTAACTTCAGCATTGTAAAGCATAAATTGGGATATCATTGAGTATACTCTTAACTAGAGTAATTCTTCCACCAAAGGGAAGGAATGTATTAGTCCGCTACCTAATTTGACTTTTAGTTTTCCCCACAACTTCATCAAATTGAATTTGCTGCTCCTTCTCTTAATTAAATTCACCCCAAAATATTTAGGTAGCAAATCATCCAAAAAGAAACCAGTATATAGGAGTTTCTAATTATTCAAAGAGCTGCTCTCTTTCCCTTCATTAAACTTCCCGCCTCTTCGCGCCACGTTGCCGCAACGTTGCAGCCACGTCACGCATTCCCTAACGTGTCACTGCGACGCTCCGCCGCGAGAGGGTCACTATGACTCTACCTCGTATCTCCACTCCAACCATCTCTTTAGGTCTATTTATAGGTTGAAAAAGGTATTAGACTATTAAATGCTCATTAATAAAAAAATCCAATCCAAATATTGGGTTGTCTTTCCACATTCCCAGCACTGAGAACACTCCGAATTCTCTGTTGCTTGCCGATCCAATTTCCCTGGCTGGCCTCTTCGCATCCCAAGCCGCCGAGCCCATTGTCGATTGAACTCTAGCAAACAAAGGCCAAGCTGTAAAAATAAACACATTTTCAGGTGATGGATCAAACCGCCATCGCATCCATGGAGCAGAAGGCACTAATCACTGAGCTAAGCAAAGCTTGTTCTACGAATCGGATTTATTTAATTCTTAAATCAATTATAATAGTACTATTATATTATCTATATAGGCATATGTGATAAAAATTAAAAAAAAAACTTGAGATTTTAATATTTTTGGATTAAAAATAAAACTGATACGCCACCAACAAATTTTCATCATTCGACATGAATCTCGAAGCATGACATGAATCTCGAGACGATATTTTAAGCATGCAACATTCAAATATTGATAAAAAGTTATCCAGAGCTTCGATTTCAGCAAAATTATAGTCAAACTGACCGGCTTGATGAGACATGCTTAACGATATGAAAACTAGCTGAATCTGAGTCAACTCAAGCCCAGATCAAGTCATTGAACCACACTTAGATGATTTCCAGACATTTTTGGAAGATCAAAAGGTTGTCGAATATGACAAGTTTATACTCGTATCGAGTGGCTCAACAAGACGACTCCAACGAGCCCAATATCACTCAGTTCTAACATCATTAATGCACTCTAATGTCCAGTAAACGCAGTATGATCAATGGAAGTTCTTCGGATCGTCTGCTGAAAATGATTTATATTCCTGCATTAATTGCACTCTGAATTCTATAAATAGTCTCATCGGGGGGCTGAAGTCTGGAGAGAGAGCATGAGATCTTGAGGAGAAGTTGCAGTTCAACATCACCGTTGATCGTCGTCGAACAACTCCGAACTCCGTCGTCGGTCATCGCCGATCGCAGTCGACCATCGCCGACCGCTCTAGACCATCGACTATCGTCATCGACCACTGCTAATCGTCACCGATCACCACCAACCAGACGCTGTCAGTCAACATTGTCATCTGAAAAATAAAGCACTCTTTCCATTCCATGGGATAAAGAATTTCTGTAATCATCGATCAATAGTGGATTTTCGCAACTGGGTCAGACCCCATGATTTTTCCCTTTGCGAGTTTTCCACGTCAAAACTTCTGGAGTAGCCACTGTTTTTTTTCTTTTTCATCTTAGTGTGTGTAGAATTCTCGTACAACACTAAGACGATAATCCGTTACTCTAACGCCGTGAATTTTCTGGCATGCATCAGTAAATTTGAAAGATTTGTGTACTATCCATGTAAAAGCCTCTTCAAATTTTTATTCACATACACACACACATTTATTATTATTATTATTATTATTATTATTATTATTATTATTATTATTATTATTATTATTATTATTATTATTATTCATAATAATTTAATGAATTTTATTTGCTTTGTTCTCTTCATTTTCCACATTATTATGGCAATTTTTCAATTCCAATTTATTTCTTGCTATCTTATGTTTGATTTTTGATTGTCTGATTCAATCAAACATACAAAATTTTCTCACCTCATCACACAAATGACATCCAACTCAGGCTTGATGGAGTTCAACTGAAAAAACTTTGATGACCTGGATATGATGATCCCAAGTAAATAATGTACAAAAAATGGGCTAACTCAATGTTTGGAGGTTTTGTTTTCAACTAAAGAATGGTTCTATTGACCTATCAATTTATTAAGCTTGTTATGAACCAACCGCTTAATTAATGGACCATTAATGTTAAAAAATTTATATGCTGTTTATCTCTTCATCTAATGGACCATTAGTTAAAAAGTTTATAAGCTTTCCTTTCTCTTACTTTGGGTCTAGCTCTCCTTCTTATGAGAAGGGTAGGGCTCTATTTTATAGAGTCCAAGTTGCAAATAAAAAATGAACCCATATCACTCTTGATCTAGCGACCCGAAGATATCCCCTTGATCAGACGTCGTTTGATAGACATTTTAGTACCTTAGTGACAATTGAATGATATTGGACTCATCAGCTTGACTTGCCGAGAAGCCTAATTTGACTATAAGTATGTCATATTTAGAAATAATTTGACCTTTCAAATATGCCTATAAAACTTCCAGAGATGATTTTAACAACTTGATTTGAGTTGGATTGGATCGATTTTGGTACCATAATGTCCGTCTTGTCAAGCCGACATGTTTGACTTTAATTTTGCAGTCCATATAACTTTTCAACATAGTTTGAAAGTTTCTCACTCAAAAATTATTTCAAGATTCGTGTCATACCTGAGAATTTATATCAGATGTTAGACATTTATTAATGGTGTATCAATAACGCCAATATATTTTTTAGAAATAATAAAACTTAAATTCATAAAAAAATTAATATAGAATGAATATAAGTAATCATTATTATTTAATTATTCTGAATTAAAATAAATCCAATATTAACTGACAAATTTTTATTCATGTTGAGCTCGTTTATGGAGCAAACTCAAAACATATTCGTATTCCAGTCACTTAACCAATGAATTACCATTTTGAGCGCACGACCAATATTCCTGAAAGTACCCCTTATACTGACCGTACGTTCGAAGAACAACGGTCAGGATTGACAAAGAAATATATTTTGATGCATGGGATACCTCCCATATACAAAAAAAGCAATATTTTCTTTATATATACAACCAACGCGGCATAGCTAACTAACGCGCAACGATGCAAGTCGCCTTCCACCCCTGCCCCCTTCTCTGCTCTCTGCCTCCTAATTCTCTCCCAACGACCTCAAACCTCTTCCCTTCCGCTACCCCTCGCCGCCGCTTCATTTCCATCCCCTCCACCATCACCAACACCACCATTCCCCCCAACCTCCCCCATTCCTCCTCCCCCTCCTCCTCCTCCGCCGCCCTCAATGATTACCAGCGTCTCTTCACCTCCCAGCCAGCGGAGTCCACCGACCCTCTCCCCCTCCTTCCCACCGAAGGCAAGCTCCCCTCCGACTTCCCCCTCGGAACATATTACCTCGCCGGCCCCGGCATGATGGCCGACGATCACGGATCCACCGTCAATCCCCTCGACGGCCATGGATATCTTCGCGCCTTCCACTTCATTGGGGGAGGAGTGGTCATGTATTCAGCGAGGTATGTGGAGACGGCTGCCGCGACGGAGGACAGGGTGTTGGAGAGTGGAGAATGGAGGTTCCGGCGACCGGGACCCTTTTCCATGTTCAAATCATCATCTTGGTCATCTCCGGTTTCCAACATGATGAGGAATGTGGCTAATACTACGGTGTTGAGGTGGGGCGGACGATTGTTCTGTCTATGGGAGGGAGGCCAACCTTATGAGTTGGAGCCGACGTCATTGGAGACCATCGGCCTGGCGGATCTTATCACCACGGTGGAGGAGCGGCAAGGCGGCAGCGCCAGCGCCGGCGCCGGCGCCGGCGGAGTACTGAATCTAGTTGCCGGAATTACTAAGCATTTTTTTCATGGTGAGATATTTTATGCAATTCAGGCAAGCTAACTCAAGGCACCAACTTTCGTGCTTGCCGGATCATGATTAACCATTTTAATTAAACAGGGCATCGGATTAATTAATCATAAATTACTGTCATGGGATAGGTGGATTTAGTTAATTTTGGAGAAATCCTGGATTTTGCGGCGTCATACGTATAATAATAACTTGGAAGCAACTCGGGCGGTTGTTGGCCCAAATGGAATAAAGTTCAAGCCTTTGCTTGCACGCGAAATAGAAAAATAGTTCGATTATATGTTAATTTATGTTCTTGTCCATATATACGTAGTGAGTAATAATTTACTAATTTTATGAGTCCAGCAATGCTGGGGAAGCATTCGAAGAGAACTGTATCACATTACAAAATCGATGCGCAGAGAAACAGACTTCTTTTACTTTCCTGCGACACTGAAGACATTTTTCTACCGCAATCTAACTTCACCTTCTATGGTAAACGTCCCCCACCTCCATCCAGATATATCATTGTAGACATTTCCATCTCAGAAACTTAAATAAATTAAACAGAATTTGACAGCAATTTTGAGCTGCAGCAGAAGAAGGAATTTCTCATTACAGAGCAGCTGCTGATCCATGACTGGGCCTTCACTGATTCCTACTATATAATCATGGGAAACCGCACCAAGACCGATGTGAAAGGTTATAGTCTGTGTTCATTAATTAATTTTTTTAACTCTAATTAATTTCTACTCACATTAATAATTAGAATGCATCCAGGAACATTTCTTGCAGCGGCTGGTTTAGCCCCAGCGATATCAAGTATTTCAGTGAATTCCAGTCAGCCCACAACTCCAATTTACGTGCTTCCAAGATTTTCAGACAATACAATATTTCCGGGAAGGAACTGGACCAGAGCTCCAGTTGAAGCTCCTTGTCAACTCTGGACAATGCATATGGGCAATGCCTTTGAAGAGAAGAATGTCGCAGGAAACATACAGATTAATGTTCAGGCTTCTGTCTGCTCATACCATTGGTTCAGCTACAGAAAAATGTTCGGTAATGGTCAATTTATTTAACTAAATAGACCAGCCAAGTTTGGTTTACAGCAGATTTCTATAATTTCCTTTCACTAATTTGTAGGATATGATGAGCGAAGTTCAAAGCTGGACCCTACATTTATGAACCAAGAAAAAGAAATGCTGCCCCATCTAGTAATGGTAAATCAATCAAACCAGCTTCATTATATATATAAGATTCTGTTCGAGATATATACAGATCTTCACTGGTGTGTATAAAATCATAGATATCAATAGAATTAGATGGCAAGGGATCATGTATCAGTTGCTCTGTTACGGATTCTTCAACCAATTGGAGAAAACCTTGTGATTTTCCGGTGATCAATCCGAGCAACTCCGGCAAAGCTAACAGATTCATGTACGCCAGCTCAACCTCCGGCTCCACGGAGTTACTGCCACATTTCCCTTTCGACACAGTGGTGAAAATTGATTGTTCTAACGGCGACGTCAGCTCATGGAGTACAGAGAGCAGAAGGTTCATCGGAGAGCCCATGTTTGTACCAAAGAGGACTTCGGCCGGAGATGAGGAAGACGGCTATGTCGTCGTTGTAGAGGTGGAGATATATGTCTTAGTTATGTGGCAATGTGTTGATTATTAATTTATGGCTGATATGTGTATTTCATGGTTTGTGGAACAGTATGCAGTTTGTAGACACAGATGTTATCTGGTAGTGCTGGACGCAAGGAGAATAGGAGATGATGATGATGCGGTAGTGGTGAAGCTGGAAGTGCCGGAACAGCTTACCTTCCCTTTTGGCTTCCATGGATTTTGGGAGGGAGAATGAATGCTTTTTGGACCTTACCACTCCCTATGCTTAAATTCAACGCCAAATGTCGACACACACACACACACACATATATATATATTTTTTCTTACTGTAAAATAATTAGTTAAATGAAAGCTAAGTGCTCATAAATTGCTTGGGCGGGTCAACCATGGCTGCTGCTTCTTTGAATTATTGAATAGCTTTGACATGTGAAACTGAATTGTAATTTAAAATTTTCAGATGTTAGTAGTTTGTCGACCACTCTCCTTATCTTTAAATTTCAGATGCATTTTCACAAAAAATTATTTTATACAGATTGGACACCACACGTAGCTTGTGTGCGGCTGCGTGCGGTGTCCGATCCGGACCGTAAATCACATGATTTATGGTTCTAATGTATTTTGGTGGGCCACACCTAAATTTAAAAAAAAAACGAAAATAATCATGATCCACGGTCAGGATCGGACACCGCATACACAGATGCATGCGGTGCCCGTATGCAATAATTTCTCCATTTTCACACATACCACAAAATTCCCATGTATTCACATTTTTAACACCTAAAATGTGATCAGTGCAATTTTAAGAATTATTTTTTAAAACTTAATTTTTTTTTTTTCAAATATTCCTTAAATTCAAGTCACATTAATGTTTGGCCTCAAAAAGATGCTTTTGCTTTTAAACAACATAAATCATTTGTCATTTTGCAATGTATGACAAAAAAATATCTTCTACCTTCCACATGCTCCACAGACGAAGAGTCTTCACATGTGAGCATTTACATGTATACCACCTAATTCTTATGTATGTACTCATCCAAAACCTATGTATTTGTAATAAATAAATAAAGACTCAACATATTTTTTTTTTAGTTTCATTTTATCCTAAAATATATTTGTAATTAATATAAATGTTGTATTTTTTAAAAAGAAAAAATTGAAAAAATTTAATTATTTTTAAGTTAATACGATAAAAATTCTTTATATTATTTTTAAGCTTATTTTAAAAAAAAATTAATTTATATTTTTAGCTATGATTTATATAAGATTTAAATTCAATATTAAGCATAAATTGAACATTTAAAATATAAAATTTATATTCATTTAAATAATATTTTAATTAGAATATATATTGATATAATTAGTATTCATATATTTTTTTATTTTCTATTTTGCTTCCTTTAGATATCACAATTTTTTATTAAATATAAAAAATATATTTGAAGTATACATACGAATTATTTGTTTTAACGATACAACAAAATGAAGGTATTTTTTATTTAGGAAAATTTACATACATACCACTTAATTCCTATGCATTTATATATCTGACACCTAAACTTCAATACGCATAACACATCACTTTATGCATGTAAATGTGTATTTCACTTTTAAAATTTTAAATGATATTTTTTTGATGTGATGAAAGCCACGCATAGGGCTGTCAAAAAAACTCGTTGTTCGCGAACAGATCGTGTTCAGTTCATCAATGAGTTCGTGTTCAATTTGTTCGATAAGTAAACGAAACGAATGTGAACAATTTTTTTTTTTCGTTCGATTAGTTAAATGAACCAAATACGAACAGTGATGCGTTTGTTTGTATTTGAATCATTATTGTTCGAAATATAAAATAATTTAAAATAATTATATATATATATATATAATTTATGATATTTTTAAAAAATAAATTTTATAATTTATAATATATAATAAATTAATAATACTAGTATATTAATATGCTATATTAGTAATATACTAATATACATATTAAATATATATATATATATATAATATAAGTTATATAATTAATATAATATATTATTTTTATATATTAATATTAGGGATGTGAAACTGGCTCGTCGTTCACGAAACAACTCCTGTTCGCCTCGTTCGTTAAGAAACGAATACGAGCAGTGACTTCACGAACAATTTCGAACACTAACTTATTTCAAAAAAATTAAATTTCAAACGAACCGAACACGAACACAAGCTCTGTTTGTTTACACCCCTAGCCACTTGTGGGAAATAAGAGGCTCAATTAAAAATTCAAGGTTCATTGCATAGGACAATTATCATGAAAATATAAATAATATTTTTTTACAAATATATATAAATAAAATCAAATTCAATTAGAGTTTTGTAAACATAAAGAAGCTCTAATTTACAATATATTGGTGCTTCATTAAAAAAAATATTAACATGATTAACACTGAATTAACACTTTATAACAGGTCTATTAGCTGCAGAAATAGAATGCTCTATTGTTGCAGAGGTGTATGAATCTAATTTGCAGTGTGCATGTATGTATATACATACATTTTTTCTAGATAATCTTGTCACAAATAATATATTTCAACCTCTTTCAAGCCAAAATTTCACCACATAAATTTATAAGAAATGATTGTATATTTCTGGGTAATGTCCAGACTTTAGCTGGACAAAAATCTTAATCAAGACAAATAAATTTGCACGTGAAGCTAAACAAATTTTTTACTACAGAAACGAACTTATCCTCAGTTGATATTATGGCCAACAACATGATCGAGTTAACTTCATTAGCCATCGACCAAGTTGACGCGTTAACTGCAACATGGTCGGGTTAACGGATAACCACCGTCACTATACAAAATGCATGAATGGACACTAGTTCGTGTTGCATGTGTTGAATCCATTTAAATCCAATCCACCTCTATTAAATCCATCTCCATCAATGTTTCGCCGAGCTCCGCATGCAACTCATACCATCTCAGTGAATTGTGAGATTATTAGTTTCATCCCATCAATCTATGGCCTATTGTAATTATTTAATGTCTATTAATCTACCACATCATCAATGAATGTACTATCATAATAATAAAGTAATTATTATTTCATAAACTTTCATGTTTTCTATTGGAATCTCTATTAGAATTGTATACATATTACAAAAAGATCAGAATGAAATCTTTAACCAATTCTCACCAGTTGTCATCATAGAGCATAATTTCCTGTCACTAAAACATGTCAAGTTCTTGCATAAAAAGATAAATATTTTGATATGACCGGATGTGGTTTATTGCCCATGGATGTTTGTTACCATTTTGCTACATCACATTTACCTTCATTATATAGAATTTATTCATTAACGTTAAGGCAATCTTAAATTGGCTAAAACATTCTTCTATCACATATTCATTAAGAAATGAAGCATCATTATGGCTTCATTAACTGCTGTACTAAGAATATTAATTCCATTGCATACCCTACATACAAACAAGCCTTCGACACTATCAAAGAACTAATTTTGTTACTTCAGTTCTCAAAGCAATTAACATTTTAAAATTTTATGAGATATCATGGAAAGCCTCTAAGTTTGGTATGGGGGTGCTTAGAACCAAGAACACCATAAAAAAAATATAATTTAAAAAATAAAAAATAAAAAATAAAAATTGATTGTTGCATAACTAAGATACACGATTTACAATCATAAATTATCAAAAAAGTTTGTGCTCTATTATGATCGTGAGTCCTTGAAATATTTGCAATCACAAAGGAAAATAATTTTTAGCATGATGGATGAGTTGCATATCCTCAAGCATTCGCTTTTGTGGATGGATATTAGGCGTATGTTAACAAGAACATAACTGGCCTTGAGTATCATGCCATGCACCCAATAAGCAACTGCTTTTATTAAGGTATTTAAATTTGATAGAATAAAGAATGAATACATTTCTTGTCACGATCCTCTTTCTATATTTCATTTTATAAAAGACAATAAATGTGCTCTGAGTTACTAATAAATATCATTTTAAGAGTTTTTCATTATGCATTCCATGCACTTCACTTCCAGACTTCTTAATACATCAATTCCAAATGGAGAACTAATTTGAACACCTTAAATGAGAAAAAACTGTCACATTAATCTCATCACATTACTATTGCCCTTTCGTAAGATATATTACTATTAGTCAATCTTAATGTCATACATGCCAATTAGATAAGTTTACTAAACAAACTTTTAATGTATATACATTTTCTTACCTATGTCAAATGCTTCATGGGTCAAATTCAACATGGATCTCATTCTAAATACCTAGAACTTTCCACAAGTATAAGCTTATATTCATTGTGTAGATAAATTTTCTGAAAAGAGAAACTTCATGACTTCCTCTGAAATTGTAGATGCTTAGTTTAAGAGAAATTGTTAGAATATTTGGATTATTTGATGTCATAGTTTGTGATCTTGATGTATTTTTTCTTGTCCGCATTTAGAGAACTTTATGAAAAAACGTTTACACCATTTTTTTTTCTTATTGTCTCCATCTATAAATTTATGGATAAAAATAAGTGGTCGACATGAATTTAGGTTGTTTACTTAGAATGTTTGGTCGGTGAATGTTTACACAAATAGAATCTAATGCTACATATTATAGAGTTTACCAATGATTGTTTTGCGCATCACACTACTAAGAAATCTCCATTGAAAGTTGTTTATGACAGGAGCGCTAAAAAGCTTGTATACTTTAGCCTACATATTCTTAATCCAAAGCATCTTTTGCTGAGCATATACATAAAATTCAAGCCAATATAAAGCAACAATTCAAGAAGAAAAATGAGAAATATGATGTCATTGCTAATATTTATATAAGTAGGAATCTTGCTCATTTGAACTCAAACAAGCAATTTCCTCCGCACACATTTAAAAAGCTCTGCAAAATATCTTCTAGCTATACAAAATTTAAAGGATATTAAAATCAAATACTTATTAGACTAAATCGCCTCAAAAAATTAATTTCATTCACGTGCTTTATTTTTATGATGTAATATTTTATCATCGTAACCTTAAATCTTTCTATACATACAAACAACCTTTCACTGCGTCAAGCTTCTATTCACTAGAAGAATCATACTCCTATTGAAGACTCTAAATCATACATGAGGTGATGAAAATGGAACAATTTTACTTGAAGAGTGCCACATGTTTGACCCCACAAGCCCTGGATCTTTTGTCCATGGGGGAATCGATGCAGTACATAAGCACAAATTAAGAATTAGAATAAAACCAAGTCAAGGTTGGACCAAATCAGTTTACGAAATTTTAACTACATTTATTTAATTATATTTATTCTGATTTAAATTATGATTAATTATCCTTTTAGATAATTTTAAGCTTAAATTTGAGATGGTTGTTAGGATTGTATTCAATGTGGTTAATTCTATACTTTGATATGATAACTAATTATTTCCTTATATTCCCTCTTTCTCCCCTGACCACTGCTTCTCACTAGAAACAAAATCATGTATGATTCACACTTTTGTTTGAGTCGTGCTTCCTCTTAAATCTTCCTCAAATCTTTCGCCCCTTGATCATCTGCCTCCTACAAATTTCAACCAGAAAACACCAAATTGTACCAAGAGCTGGTTCAATGAGGCTTTATCTTAAAACAAACCCAGAACAAATCTCCTAAGAATTAACAGGGTTCAGAACAATGACTCTTGGCTTTCTTTCAAGTGAATCATTCATTCAAAATTTAATTTATTTTATGGATTATATGTAAGATGTGGTCAAATAAAAGCACAAACACCAAACGTGGAAAACCCAAAAGACAAATAAGTTAGTGCTTTCTAAAAGGATATGTTTTCAATTCAGAACTGGAACACATTATTCTAAACTTAATCAATCATACCATTTAGACTATCTTTTCTACTATAAAGCAATCAGCATAAAAAGAGAGCTCATGCTGCATATGCATGGATTGTTTCAGATAGTAAGCTAATGACATATCTATATTCAAATGGCTCTTCTTCCTTCTGCAAGTTTCCAACAAGCTTATTTAATTGGTGAAAGTGTTCTTCTTATTTATTAATCAACTGATATGGATAAGTAAGAAAATAAAGATAATATCAATGAAAAAAAAACATCAGTTGAATTTCCACTAATAAGCTAATTTCAATGAACAAAACATGAAAAAGAAATATTTTAACACAAATAAGCGCCATATCTTCATCTAACAAATAAGAACAAATCATTCAACCATCAAAATGAAATCATTTCCGTGCACCATACCAGCCAACTGTAGAAGCTTATTAGCTTCCACATCCTTGAAACGCGAACTCTACACAGACCAGAGTGACGGTTAGAAAGAATCTAAGTACCAAGATCTAGTCAACTTTTAGATGCTCCTGCAAAGTCAAAGTCGAAAAGGAAATTTATCAATTAGTATCGGATCCCCAAATCGATAAAATTGAGATCTTCCCTCAGCGGAAGAGATCATTAGATCTACAAGAAGCCGCCTAACGAACTAGCATGGGTAAGAAACCAGACCGACAAAAGCCCACCTACGTCTGCTTAGAGAGAGAGGTGGATGACGAAGGAACTCTCTTGTTGCGCAACATCATGTAACTCAGCGGCAAGACAACGCCCACCAACATGATCGCCACGCCGATGAGGTACCTCAGTGGGCTCGGCGGCTCCAACTCCAAAAGTCTTCTCAGCTGCAACGAATAACAATACCCTAGATAAACAGATCGATCCCGCTAAAACCCAATAAGGCTGCAATCCTCACCCTAAAGTTTGGTTATAGATTTCGGCAAAGATCGAAAGGGAGAGTTTTATGGCGAGAAGTTCGATGAGATTCGGAGAGGAAGAGTGGTTACCGGCATCGTTAATCTCCGGCGGCGGCCGAGGCGGCGGAGCCGGTTGAGAAGAATGAAACCGGTGAGTTGGTAACAGTGATCTGAGCAGCTATCCCGAGAAAGGAATCCTCGGCCTTTGGTGTTTATAAATCATATAAATAGAATAAATTTCTTTGAAGAATTTCATTAGTAATATTTAGGGCTATAATGATAGAGTATATTTCTCATGAACCATATCTCCCAATAATGGTGATCATTCCATCATATCATTGGCATTTTGTGTTGTTCCTTCCATGTCATCTCGAGACATACAGACATCGGATGTAATAATTTTTTTCTATATCAGAGCCAAAAGATTGGAACTTATCGATGTTTACATCAAGTTTTGATTGAGCTCAAGCCCACCCACCCACACACACACACACACACAATTTCATAATAATATGCAATGATGCAATGTTTCTAATGAGGATGTGCTATAGCTATTTGATAATAGTCTATTATGTGTATCTTATAATTTTTATGCTATAATTGAGGTAATTACTATATTATTTTGCCCTATTTGAACATTATTTGAATTCTCTCCAAGCCTTATGTTCTATGATTGAAGAGAGTTTACACTTAATTTTTAATTAAAACGCATGATCTGAATGAAATTTGAACAATATTTAAATATGAGTTAAAATTTTCTTACATGTGATCTTAATATTTTGATGGAACTTAATTTTGTTGATATTGTTCAAATATATTTTAGTCATGACTAACTCAAGGAAATGATTTGGGATCAACATAGGAGCATTTTTGCAGGAAAAAAATTTAATATATTTTATTAAACAAAGAAATAAATATCAATCACACCTCTCTATTTTAATTATTATGAGTTTTGTAAAATCAAATAAACCAACCATTATTCAGATTGTTTAACTTCATATATAACTAATCAATCTATGAAATTTCTTATTGTTAAGTTCTTTTAGGAAGTAGAGTCCAATATGTTTCGTGAATCCATGCAATATAAAGAGATCATGTAAAGTGAGTGTTAGAGGTGAAAATGAGCAGAGGATTTTCAAGGGTGGCCTCGTCTTTTTTGCTACCCCTCCATCTCTCTTATATCACTCTCAACACTCTTGCCCCTGTAGAGCTACAAAAAAAAGATAACTGATTCTAGGTTTTATTGTATGGGATATGTTGAGTTAATTCTAGGTATTATTGTATGGGGTATGTTGAGATTTGATGTTGATAAGATATTATTGCAGGTGTCAGGCAACCCATAAACATAGGCATGGACAATGATGAGTTGGAATTTACTTAATTCTGCCTTAAAGACAACCATGAAGGATTGTTCAACGAACTCATTGGTGTGGTTCGGTAAATACAGGCCAG
Organism: Phalaenopsis aphrodite; assembly: GCA_003013225.1. Classification (NCBI taxonomy): domain Eukaryota; kingdom Viridiplantae; phylum Streptophyta; class Magnoliopsida; order Asparagales; family Orchidaceae; genus Phalaenopsis; species Phalaenopsis aphrodite. The sequence goes on from NEWO01000070.1 coordinate 1,472,749, forward strand.
CTTGGCAGGGAGAACACACATGAATACTCGCAAGCTCGATGGAGGGGCTTACTGAGTCCTTCAGAAAGACAAGTGCTATAATTGTAACTTTGACACACATGCTCACATACAAACTTTAGTTGTGCAACAATTAGGACAATCTATTAGGCCTAGAAGACCCATCTAGTGTTTCAGCTTCTCTTATAGGCATAAAAAGAGTGTTTCTGTATGTACACTCATCAATCTTCTTAAATTGACATTGAGTTTATTTATATGTGAATAAAGTACGAAAATAACATAACATATTCAAATTATCCTGAAATCCCTGTCTTAGTTCATGCTTAGATTCAATGTCAAATAAATACAATGTCAATCTCAAAAAACAATAAAAATATTTAATAAATAAATTAATTAAGTACCATAACAAAAATTTAAAAAAATAAAAGTAGTATAATGGGACCCATAGAGTAGAGATAATTTGGTGAATAAAATAATTGGGCTAATTTCTTATATAAGATAAATAACGATATATTTTAAAAAGTTTATCCATTATGATAAATATAGCCAATATTTTCATATAATCTACACCCTTTTTCATCCTTTTTTTATATTATTGCTTAAATATTAAAATTAACAATAAAACTTTAATCCATATTTTTAATTTTTACTAAATTCTAAATTATTGTCTGAATGTATTTTCGTAAATAATAATGTTTAGAGGGCTGATTATCCATAATTTTTAAGCGTGCAAATCTTATTTAATGGAGGAGGAGAACCCTAAACACATTTTAATGGCATTCAGCAGGAAAATTTTCTACCGCTTCGTCCCTGCAGTGAGGACCTTCCATTCTTCGATCAACATGGAAAGCACCACCGGCCGCAGTCAAATGCTAGGTATTCACGTCCTCCACTGCCCGGTAGGCTTCTGCTGCGCCATTTTTTTTTCTATTAATCTATTCTCCGCCGTCGCATCTATCCCATCGTAAAACGAGATGAATTTGTGCTCAGGACGTGGTAGGCATTGTGTCAAAGGTTTCCGAATGCTTCGCCTTTCGCAGCGCCAACATTCACAGTGTCGATGTTTTTGTCCCCGAGAACAAACAGGTCTTCTACTCAAGGAGGTTATTGCTTTCTTGCTTCTTTCACTGACACTTGTTTTGTAGATTTAGAAAATGTGTGAGTTGTTGCCAAGGCCTTGAGTATTTACAAATCTCACAACTCTCTATATCACGGCGGTCATTAACACCTAAGTATTTACTTAATTACGTTTGGAAGTTGTTGCCAAGGTCTTGAGTTAAAAAAAAAAGCTTGAAGGTCAATGGTATTGTTAGTTAGTACTCTCACCTAGTCAACCATTCCCCAATTCTCAAACAATCACACTGGATTAAGACACGTTATTTTTGGTATATGGGGAATGCCGCAACACAAGCAAAAATTGGATTTTGTTCATGTAGCTATATTCTTGTCTATCCCCCCAATCCTCATCTTATCTTTAGCATGACAACAATGATTTTTGACATTTGACAAAGACAAAATGAAGTGGTGCATCTTTGATGGCGGTGAGAACAAGATTGTCTAGGATATCATGCTACTGTAAGTGTAAGCGATGTAATTCCATTTAACATGATTGTGGTAGAAAATGGGCACCAGCGTCCTAAATTCCTCTAAGAAAACTTGGAGTTTCTATATGGAGTTTTGGGCTTTTAAATGGGATGGTTATGGATGCAATAATCGAAGAACATATGCTGCATGTTTGATAAAAGCTATTTGAAAGGTAAAAATATAAATAGATCTACAAAGATTCTAAATTCTAAGATATTTTATGTTTTGCAAGTTAATTATAGGAACTTAATGGGGATAGTTAGTAGATATAGATTTGAAAAATGGAACAGTTGGTTAATGATCTTTTTTGTAAAAAAAATTATATCAAAGTAAATAGTGCTAGTTGTTATAATTAGATTTAGTGTTTATGTTTTCCAAATTCTATTTGAAGAAAATTTTAAAATTCCTTTTTGAGAAGTAATCTATTGAGAACTCCTTTACATGCCTTCAAAAGAGGACAGTTAGTGGTTGTCACTGAATGAATATGTTTTTATTGGGATTGTTATAAGAAATATTAATTTTGTGTGGGAAATAAGAGATACAATGTGCTGTGAGAGCTATAATTCATTTTTATGTATACCAGAGTTGTTAATTGTGTTCAAACAAAAGAAGGATTGACCAAATATCTTTCTATTTCAGTTGGATTACATCATGGATCGGCTTTAAGCACATATCTTTTTGCTTTAGTTATGGATGCTCTTACTAGAGATTTGCAGGAGGATGTACCTTGGTGTATGCTTTTCGCTGATGATATCATTCTTGTGGATAAGACTAGAGAAAGAACCCAGGAAAAACTTGAATTATGGAGGTTTACATTGGAATCTAAAGGTCTTCGTGTGAGTAGAAATAAAGTTGAATACATGGTTTGTAATTTTAGTAGTAGTAGCTCTAGTGACAGAGTTGTAACTATGGGTGATCAAATTATTAAAAGTTGTGAATGCTTTAGATATCTCGGGTCTATCGGTCAAAAAGGATTGTGATATAGATTGGGATGCTATTAGTAGAATTCAAGTCGATTGGTTGAAGTGGAGGAATGCTTCTGGCCTATTGTGTGATAGAAAGTATTGCTTCGACTGAAAGGAAAATTTTATAGGATGGTGGTGAGACCCAAAATGCTCTATGGCGCAGAATGTTGGCCTTTAAAAGAGAAACATAAAATTAATTGAAGTGTTACCGAGATGAGAATGCTTAGGTGGATGAGCGGCTTTACACTTAGAGACAAAATGTGAAATGAATATATCTGTGATAGAGCTAGTATTGCTCCGATTAGGAGTGTAGATGTTTTAGATTCGACTTATGTTAAGAAAGACTAAGGTAGTCCTAGAAAGACTTGGGCATATTGTATTAAAAACGATCTTAATTTATTAGAATAAATGATAATATGACACTCAATAGGACGCAATGGAGAAAAAAGATTCATGTAGCCGACCCAACTTAGTGGGATAAAGGCTTGTTGTTGTTATAGAGTTGGTGTAGCTCTAGTGGCAGACAAAATTATATAGAGTCGCCCTAGATGGTTTGGTCACATTAAAGGTCGACCATCTGATGGTCCGGTTAGGAGATTAGATGTTTTAGATTCAACTTATATTAAGAAAGACAAAATTAGACATGGAAAGACTTGGACATATTGTATGAGAAATGATCTTAATTTATTAGAATTAAATGAAAATAAGACACTTAATAAGATGCAATGGAGAAACAAGATTCATATAACTGACCCCACTTAATGGGATAAAGGCTTTTGTTGTTATATATTATCTTGGTGGTGAATATATAATTTAGTGGTTGGCGTACATTTGATTGGGATTTCTCATATGGTTTATGTTGGCCCTAATAAAACCTTTTGGTACTGATGATAACTGTGATGCAATGCCCACACTAATTTCTTTCATATCCTAATTTGGGTATGCATCTCAAGGGTACAAAGTCTGGTTGGTGACATCACGTGGATGAGGTAGAATAATATGCATGTGCTTCTTACAAAATCATTTCTGTAGGTGGTGTTATATGCTACTGCTATATGCGGTGTAGAGGAGACCATTTGATTCAATTTGTAATATGATATTGCCACATTTGATTTGGTGATTCTACCACATGTTGGTTGCTCTGTATGACCACTGATTGATATTTCTATATAAATTTGTTTCGGATATATCATCTGAAAACTGGAGACTGAACTTTAGATTATCATAATAGAATTCGGTTGATTTTGCGCTATATTTACTAAACTAGAATGAGGAGTCTACATGCAGTTTTTGTCGACAATTATTTGAGGCATATAGTTTTTTGTCAATAATATTTACTAACCTTACATGTTTGATTGAACAATTTCTTTTCAAGTTTTCAATTTTATTGGTGTAATATGGATCAATGCTTTCATAGCACCAAGTGCAATGTGATGCACAAGTAATTTTTTTCTTGCTTTAATATACAAAGCGCAAAGTGACACAATCCTTTTACTAATTAGAGCATTTATGAGTTACAGATTATATACACATATCATGTTTATACAATATTTATTTAATTAATCAAACTTAAATCACATTAGAAAATAATTTCTTAGCAAATATAATGATACATTCAATGATATAGTAATTTATAATTATTTAAAATAACAGAAGAATTAAAGTTATAAATGATATAAATGATACAGTAATAAATTATACTTATCAGATTGAGTGACTAGCAAAAGATTAGCGTGGAGTGAGAGGTAGTAATGATACAGTAATAAAATATACTTATCAGATTGAGTGACTAGCAAAAGATTAGCGTGGAGTGAGAGGTAGTGTAAAAATAAGGTGTTGAGAAGAAGCTTGTGAATGAGAAACTACTAGCGCCGTCAACAAGAACATGTAAAAAGCATATTAGAACTAGCTGGTGAGTGTGAGAGTAAAATCACCAAGAAGCAACTACCTCAAGTGTAAGATGATGAAAAATCAATGAGCAATGAATAAATGTCACTGAGAAATAGTATAAAAAACAATTGTGCCTACTTATTGTACCAAATGTTAAACCAAAATATGAAATTTTAACAAGGATTTCATTACAAGTAGGAGCTGAGCACATATTGCTTTAATGCCTCGAGACGAAGTGTTGCAACATGTGAGCTTTACTTCAAACATGCACTTTACAAGACAGTGATTTGCAAGGCTATCGCATCACTTCACTTTTCTTCTAAAACACATTTTCAACAACACTGATTTAAATATCTGATTCTTTTGAGTGTGATACAAAAGTGATTGTATAGTTGGTGAATTCATTTACTTTACTGAAATGAATTTTTGGTGAATTATTTTCTTAGTGTATGTTATTTTAGACAGCTTCTTATTGACTTGCTAGCGTTCTTGATTTTATTCAACTTTGACATACCTAAATCTAATTATGCTGATGGGTTTATAATTGCTTGTTAATTTTGTGTAGTTTGAATTTCTTGCCAATTTTTTGGATTTACTAGACCATTATTCATCATTTGGCTTATTGCTTTTAAAGAAAATAAATTGTTGGCTTGTTTAGTGGAATGTAGGTTGTGAATTTTATTTATGCGACCTTCATACATTACATCATTCTAGTCATAGTAGAAAATCCTAACCCTATACTGTTATTTGTGATTCCCACTTAATTAGTACATATGTTGCACCCTTCATCATTTTTATCAATTCCTTTTAGATGATGCCATGCTTATTTATTATAATGAAATATTGGCTTATTTTAAGGCATATTAAGAAATTTCTGATATTAAGAAATTAAACCATGCTTAATTCTGAAGTAATCTTCTCCTAATTTTTTTTTTGAATGATGGAACAAATACAGTGAATTTGTATTTGATCCTGCAAGCTGGCCTCGTGATGTTATGGATGAAGACTTTGTGAATATAGGAAAACTCTTCAAGGCAGAAAGATCTGTTGTTCGGGTTCCTGATGTAGATCCAAAATTTAAGATTTCCATTCTTGCTTCAAAGCAGGTGCGACCCTGGTTCGTATACTATCCTTAATTTTCCTTTAGCTCTTCTCATACCAAGCCGCTTTGTGTACATTTGATCCAAAATGCATTAGTTTATATGGAAATTTACATACCTGGCATACAATTCTCATGCATCTACATATCTCACACCTAAACTTTCATATTTACATACATAACACTGTTTGGCTTTAAAACGATGCATGAAAGGTGTATTTCACTTTTAAAAGTGGTAGTAGTGCTATTTTTGTGTATTAAAGTTTTAAGTTATGTGTGTAAATATGAAAGTTTGGGTATGAGATATTAAATATGTAAGAATTGTAAGCATTATTAGTTTTTATGTTTATTTATTTAATTAATTGTTATGCAGGACCATTGTCTGGTGGATGTTTTGCATGGTTGGCAGGATGGTAGGCTTCCTGTAGATATAAACTGTGTAATAAGGTTGTGCTATATTTTAACTTATTCCACCGTAAATATTTGTGGGATTTACAAAGGTACCACCCAATTCCTATGTATTTGCATTGCTGAAACCAAAACTTTAACTTTTAACATTTATACCACCTAACTATTTCATATTACATAAAAAAATATCACTATTTTAACTTATAAAAAGTGAAATATATATTTTCATGCATAGATAAGTTTATATATATATATATATATATAGATAGATAGATAAATTGATGTTTAGGTGTTAGATATGCGCATACTTGGGAATTGAGTAGTATGTATGTAAATGCCCATAAATATTTTTGCTGCTGATTTAAATATCTGTTTTCAACAGCAATCATGATAGAGGTCCAAATACCCATGTTCTACGTTTTCTTGAGAGAAATGGAATTCCATACCATTTCATGCCAACCAGTTCAGTAGATAAAAGAGAAGAAGAAATCTTGAATCTTGTTAAAGATACTGATTTTCTTGTCCTCGCTCGATATATGCAGGTGCGTAGCTCTAAGGTTAGATTCCGTTTGGCGGAGCTTCCGTTTTTATAAAATTTTATTTAGAAGTTGTTTTTCAGAAGGCTAATTTGAAATAGTAGCAGCTTCTGAAAGCAAATGTAGGTTTCTGAAAGTGTTTCTATAAAAGAATTGCAGCCAAACAAACTCCAAAGCGGTCTAAAAACTCTTCCAAATGGAGACTAAACGTCTAGCTTCCCCAATAGCTAATATTATATAATTTGTGTCATCTTGCCAAATTTGTTATGATTATTCTTTTAATAACCTTTTATTGCTTCAATGAGACGTTAAGCACTTGTAAGGAGATTTACTGAACATCAATGGACATGCCTTGTTATTTGCTGCTATTTATTAGTTGATCTAAATATTTTTTATTTTTGCAAGTTACTTTTTTTTTTTTTTTTGAGGGATCTGAACTTGAGACCTTCCTTGTTCATGTTGGGTGTATCAATGAGCCAGTAGCTCTTTATTTAAATATAGACGAATTTTGGTTCTGGATAGCTTAGATTTTAATCAGGGTGGATCTCAAAGCAATTGATTTTGCTTTGAGATGAGAGTGCCATAGATGGAGAATCAATCAAAATTTGTATTGCATTTCTCAAAACAAATCAGCCTGTTAGCTTCAAGAACCATCTGATAAAAAAAATGTATCAAGATGCTAGTTTTTTTTTTTTTTTTCATTTAAATACCTTGTCAAATATAGCCCTGCTTACAATTTTTGTTAGCTGACTAGATTTAGACTCTGCGGTACAGCGGAGTCAAAACTTTTAGAAATCCTCGCTGCTTAAAACTTGAATAGATATGATTAATGTGTCTTTTTAGAATTATCGTAAAATTAAGGCGGTTTTCTAAAATTTTGGAATCGAAGTATATTATTTTGATTGTTTTGTACAGATGTGCATGCTTTTGAATTTCCCTTTGATCAAGTAGAAATATTGAACAGGTATTGTCACCTAGTTTTTTGGAGGGCTATGGTAAAGATATAATTAACATTCATCATGGGCTTCTTCCGTCATTCAAGGGTAGCCATCCTGCCAAGCAGGTGCTCATTTTATTTTCTACTCTTGGTGGCCGCGCCATATTTTATTTACTGCTTCTGAGATTTATTTGATCACCAGGCTTATAATGCTGGAGTGAAACTGATTGGTGCAACAACTCACTTTGTAACTCCAGAACTCGATGCAGGTCCTATTATCGAGCAGATGGTACACTCTCTGTAATTTAGTTAATCGAATATTTACATTCACACCCCTCAATTCCTATGCATTTACATATCTAGCACCTGTACTAACTTTACATACATGCTGTGGTATTTTTGATTTGATATGGGTGATATAAATGTGAAAAAGCAAAGTTTAAGATTTAGATATGTAAATAGGAAAGAATTGCGTGGTATTGCATGTATGTGTTTGGTTGGATGTGAAAGATTACATGCATGCACTATTAAGTTGTGGAGTTTAATTGTTGCCATATGAAGAAAATATGCTACACCGGTGATTTTTTTTTAATGTCGGGAGATAGATGAATTTTATGCAAATACAGGTAGCGAAAACAATATAATGATAATTTGAGCAGAATTTCAGCTAGAGAACTCATAATGTCACCCAGAAATTTTCTGATTTTTTGGGCAATTTTATGTAACAGGTGGAGAGAGTTTCCCATCGAGATACCTTAGAGAGTTTTGTGCAGAAATCAGAAAATCTGGAGAAGCAATGTCTGCGGAATGCAATAAAATCCTACTGTGAACTCCGTGTGCTGCCGTATGAGGGGAAAAAAACTGTTGTTTTCTAGAGCTGGACCTTTGTTACCGTTGCCAAATGCCTACCCAGCTCATCTTTTGTTGAAACTATAGAGCGGTTAAGCAAAGTGATCATATTTTTATGGGAAATTCACGTTCATACCAGATAATTCTGAAGTATTTACATATCTAACACCCAAAGTTTGATATTTACACTTATAGCATCATTGGTGTCATAAATTTATGCATGAAAATGTGTATTGACTTTTAAGAACATAGTAATGGTGGTATTTTTTACTAGATGTTAAACATTCAGAGTCGTATGCATCTAAATACGAATGTTTTTTGTGTTAGATATGTAAATAGGTAAGTATTGTGCGTTATAATTTTATTCTTGTTTGTAAATTTTATGCTTGCTAACAAGTATGATGAAATTGAAGGCCTTCTTGTAGTAGTAAAATGTTCTTCTGGTGAGTGAATAAATAGCTGAACGCATTTGGATTTGATAAAACCAAACCATATAGCCGGATCAGCAGCGGTCTGAAACGGTCATTAACTAACCGTCACAGCCAGCCCTTCCCGTCGCGCCTCTTCGTCCAAACCTGCTCTCCAATTTGAAAAACTCTGCGACACCATTTCCACGCTATCATTCACCCAAAACCAACGCACCAAATCAAAATTTAGCAGAAAAAAAATGGCTTCCAGCGCCCGCTCTCAGCTATATCAATGCTTCTCCCCTCCCACCCTCCGCTCCTACCTAGCCGAATTCATCTCCACCTTCCTCCTCGTCTTCGCCGCCGTCGGTTCCACCATTTCCGCCCGTCAGTCCTCTCCCTTTCTATTCCTCAATTCATTTATTAGACCATCACTATTGTCACAACTACTCTTAAATTACTGCAGGAATGTTGACGCCTGATGTGACATCTGATGCATCGTCACTAGTCGCCACGGCGGCCTCGCAGTCCTTTGCCATATTCGCCGCCACCTACATAGCCGGCGATATCTCCGGCGCTCACATTAACCCTGCGGTCACCTTCGCCTTTGTTCTCGGCGGCCATATCGCCATCCCCACGGCCGTCTTCTATTGGATCTCTCAATTGCTAGGCTCCACTCTCGCATGCCTTCTCCTCCGCTTCGCCTCCGCCGGTCAGGTGAGCCTCTTTATTCATCAAGTTCGAATTTTTCTACTGCTAAAACGCCATTGTTGCAGGCGGTGCCGACGACGAAGATAGCGACGGAGATGACGGGTTTCGGAGGGGCAGTTGTGGAGGGAGTCATAACCTTCATGTTGGTTTACACGGTTCATGTGGCGGCGGACCCGCGGGTGGCGGATGCCGGAAGGAAGGGTGGGGCGGTTAGCGGGGCTCTAGCGGTGGGGATGGTGGTTGGGGGTTGTGCGTTGGCCGCCGGTTCCCTCACGGGTGGGTCTATGAACCCGGCCCGATCTTTCGGACCGGCCATTGTGAGCGGGGATTTTAAGAACCATGGGGTTTATTGGGTCGGGCCGCTCATTGGGGCTGCTTTGGCTGCTCTGGTCCATCAAAATCTTGTTTTCCCATCACCTTCTCCTTCCGATGAGGAAGCCCTAGAAGTTTAATAACAGTGATGTTTTGTAGCTTAATTTTTTAATTTAATTATAATTTACTTTTTTTACATGTTAATATTAATGTGCATGTATGTTGAACGTAAAAGTCATAGATAAAAAATCAAGTTTTACATATATACCACCCAATTCATATGTATTTATATATCAAAAATTTGGATTGGGTGGTTTCAGGTTTGTATGTAAATGACCATATTATCAATTTTTATTTATATTTAAATTATGATATATTATAATGTCTTTGGATGCTGCTTGCTTTTAATAATGCTTATGTATGTTTATTGCTTTAATTATTATTTTTTATTAATAACTCTTTTTTAATATATGTATATACAAGTAATATTATAGCACTAAATACTTAAATTTATTTATTATAGTTTAAAAAAATATATATATCAGAAGTTGAGTTAATGAAAATAAAATGAGTTTTGAAACATTGAACCCACAAGAAAATATTTAGTCCCAATGCTATATTCACCATTGAATGATACGGTTGGAATTTATCATGACTTAAAATTATATTGTTTATAAAATTGATGGGTCTACGTGGGTTTTAAAATTAAGCGCTATTGTTTATGGTATATACGATGTCTTTTTTGTTTCATCTAATACAAAGCATTATTGGTGGATGAGTGGGTGGCAAACGATAGGGGCGGGTGGTCGGCCAGCAAAGGGAAGGGTTGGGGTCGGGTCCGGCTTGCAGAGCTGGTGGCGCGACTCACTATTTTAAGGTTTTTAAAAATAGGCAAAATATGTTTTATCTATTTCAAATATTTTAAAAATGTGCATGTTTCTCCAAAAATAAAAAAATAGATAGATGAACATAATTTTTTTTTATTTTTTTTTATTTTTTTATCTTTAAAAATAATAAATAAAAAATAAAAATTGATCCCAAACAGCCCCTAAATCTCTAAAGGAACAATCAAATGTAACATATTTAAAGACTTAGCCAAACAGACTCAAAAACAAAGAAGAAAGATCTCATAAAGAGAATGTATTAATTAAGGATAATACAAAATAGTTGAGCCATCAAAAAGAAAACAAAGTATAAAAGCAAAACTCAGTAATGAAGAATCTATAAAAAAATCAATAATCAAGTGTAATATTTATAAAAAATTGGTCGAAACTGACTGGATGATAATGTCTCTTGTATGTTACATCAAAAATAGTGCCAACATGGTTACCAAAAAACAGCATGCAAAAGTCCTTTTGAGCCAAACTACTGCAAAAGTGCAACATGCTGAAATACACGTGTTGTCGATCAAACAAGTTCTATCGGGGCAACACATATTGACCACACTTTTACTCATTCCAAATTAATGATGGATCAACATTTTTTTAGGCCAAATTGCCAATTAGAAAAGAGACAACTAAAGAATATGATGAAAGCGATGAAACACTCTATGCAATTTATTCACAGTGAAATTAGGAATTTAACTCGATTACTGTTTGTTTAGGGTATCTTCTTGTTGCTTTAAAACGGTCTTCATAATTTGTGGGGTTTTAATTTTTTTGATATTATTGCTATTTTTTTTATTATAATGTCTCCTCTATTTATTATTGGGCAGGGTTTTGTAACAGTTTCTAGTTTTGCTAAAGAAGAAGACATAAAGGCAACATGTTTAATGAATGTTGGAGATTTGCTGAATGAAATGGGTTCAATGTATACTTAAACTTGGTTCCTTGGGATTTCAGATACTTTCTTCATTTTAGCTTCTGAAAATGTCGATGATGAATTTAATAACAGTGAGATCTACATTTGAACATTTGGAATGATGACAGTGTTCTGCTAGCATTATTCTGATATGACCTGTTCTAAGTTTTCATTATGTCTTATTTTTGTGGCATTTACATACATACCACATTCCCATGTAATTATCTATGTATATGGAGCTGTAAGGATATTTCAGAGCTTACTTTCTTTGCACTTCGTATGAATTCATTATATGGAGCTCTAAGGAGCCTTCTCGCTATAAGAAGATTACCTTTAGGGAGTTCAGGCGACAGGTGCAGGATGACACGATTCTTTTCTGGTTTTGTTCAAGGATACTTTCCTGTAAGATTATTATCTCCAAGCAAACATTAAGATAATGATTAACAGACTAATGACTCCAATGTCGTTCCCATTACTTTTTTATGCACTCCCCCCATGTTCTTCCTCACTGAGGAAACCGAGATGCAACTGCGTGACCTCACTTACTTTAAACTCTATTGGGTAATCAATGAATTTTATGGCAGAGAAAATAAAATAGAGATTTTTGCGCAAAAACAAACAAAAAAGAGCAAATGCTCCAACCCCCGCGGCTATCTATCTCTAACCAAATTCAACTGCCTCACTCATTCCCCATGAAAAGATCTTCAAACAAAATAAAACCTACTACAGAGAAAGCCCAGAAGCCTGAAAAACAAATAACTAATCCTAATCAAAAAAAGTAATTCAACTGTCGCACTCGTTCCCCGATTAAAAGATCTTCAAACAAAGTAAAACCT
>NEWO01000070.1:1495806-1511281 GCA_003013225.1 Phalaenopsis aphrodite
AGATGAATTGACTTTTTATCTTAACTTTTTTACCACCAAATATTTTTATCATGCGATGACGTCATAATTCATAAAGTAACATAACGACATATGGGACATTACATGCAACCATTTGGTCTCATAGCCTTGTAACAGTTGTACCCAAAATTTCCAACCTCATCCGTCGTTTTACTTTAAAGTCCATCCGACGCACCGAACATGGTCCCACGTCTCGCGCGTGTAAAATATTTAGCGGTTTAATAACGTCTTCTTTATTCTGTAGGGAGTACCCAATCCTGGGAAAATAGCAGTTGACTGTGTTAGTTAAGAGTTCGGTTATCCTCCGGATGGAACAAGAAGATGGGATCTCACGCTAGACTGCCGCGTGTCTGTTCCCACAACCTCTTTCGTCCGTTCTCAACCTCTCCATCTGCATTGAGGAATACTTCACGCCACGCATTCATGTGAGAGGCACGTGTGGCGGCGGCGGCGGATGGGCCCGGCCCGCTCAGTATTGAACATTGACAACCGGCCCAAAATTGATAACCACAGAGGTTTTACTTGCATCTGAACAATTATTGGCTCAAACAAAAATTTATGAAATATAATATATATATATATATATATATCATATAATATATTTATCTTAAAAACATATTCAATAATCTTTACTCATTTAGATCAAAATGGGATATCTAGTCAGATGTTTTAAATTTAAAATTGCTATTAATTTTTGATAAATTCTACTGGAAGACGGATCTTAATAACTTAAAAAATAATTATTTTTTTTAGTTTTACTTGGGCCAAAAGTCCACTAAACAAAAGCTAAATCACCAATTTTCTTTTCCACCAAATGAAGGAATCAAAGGTCCCACGAACAATTAAATACTTGATGAGACCATCATCTCAAGAATACTTGAACGACTTGAGTTTTCTTCCTTTAGGCCAAAATTCCTCAGCACTCAATTGGTCCACTTCCCACATTCTCTGATCCTGATCCGAACCGATGCCTTTTGGCAACGAGAAATTATTACGTACAAACACCGTACATATGGACAATGGTGAATGAAGGAGATCATGTCACATATACTTAAATTTATGGTGATTTAGCATTCCCATCCACACTTGTCATCCAGATGTTCGCACGTAATATTTTTTCACACGCAGAATCCCAAATATCTAAATAATAATAATAATATAAAAGAAATAAGGCTAGTTAATCATAGAAGCATCACTAATCAACCTTGCAACCGTTACATAGTTTGGTGACCAAACCCTCTTCAGGTGACAGTCTTCTCTCCCTCTCACCTTCCCCAAATACTTAAAATATAAATATTTATATAGTATATAAATATATATACTTATATAGTTTCCTCCTATCAATATCTCATCACAATAAATTTATATAATCCATCCCAACACTTTCCTAATAAAAACCATGCCATACAACTCACTACTTCTCCTCTTCTTCCTCCCGCTCCTCCTACCCCCTTCCACTGCCTCCATCTCCTCCTCTCCCCGCTGCGGCCTCCCCGACGAAAGCCCATTAAAATCCGTGCGCCGCTTCGCATACTTCCCCGGTCAACCCCGATGGTCTCGCCCTTCCCACCACCTCACTTACGCCCTCTCCCCCACCGACACCATCGGATATATCAACCGCCCTGCTCTCGAGGCGGCCATGCATCGATCATTCGCTCGATGGGCGAAAGTCATCCCAATGACCTTCTCCCACTCCAAAGACTACAACACAGCCGATGTCAAAATCGCCTTTTACGGTGGCGATCATGGCGACGGGCAACCATTTGACGGCGTTCTCGGCGTGCTCGCCCACGCCTTTTCCCCCGAGAACGGACGGCTGCACCTTGACGCGGCGGAGCGGTGGTCCGTTGATTTCGGGGAGGAGGATTCGAAGGTGGCGGTTGACTTGGAGTCGGTGCTGACTCATGAGATTGGACACGTGCTCGGGTTAGCTCACTCGACGGTGCAGGAGGCAGTCATGTATCCAAGCTTAAGCCCGAGGACGAAGAAGGTGAATTTGAGAGTGGATGATATTGAAGGAGTTCAAGCTTTGTATGGTACTAACCCTAACTTTACTTTGAGTTCTCTTTTGGAGGCAGAAACTTCTGCTGGTTTGAGAAGAAGAAGAGCTAATGGTGAATTGGGTGAGCTGATTAGGAGTGACGTCATAAAAATTGGATTTTATTTATTCTTTTTATTTTCTGTTTTTTTGTGAGTTAGAAAGCTTTTTTTTTTTTATTTTTTTATTTTTTAGTTAATAGTTGGGAGATATAAATTAGGAAGTGATAAGATTAAATTGATATACTGTTCATAAATTAATTCATGGCATTTGTTATTGGAAGTGATGATCAAGAGATCGCCTTATCATATTTTGTTGTTTTAGCAAGATATAAATATTATTTTTCTATTTATTTTTTCATGGTTAGAAAATTTTTAATGCTCTAATTAACTTTATAATAAAATTAAATTAAATTTTATTGAAAGCTCATTTATCTACTTTCAAAATATTTTAACCACTCTACAATAAAAAAAAAAAATCAATTAAATTTAATATAATTAATAAAATAAAAAGGGTTTAAAAAATAATTAAAGTTGATAATTACATTCAAATTAAAAATGATTCCGCTAAGAAAGTTAGATTATTGAATGGGAAGCAATTATGGGCATAGCTTAAAAGAATTGTGGTGGTCGTCTTTTTCAAGCATTATATTTTAATGTGATGGGGATAGGAACCCACTTCATTATTCAATAATCTAACTTATGCTTAGCCATGATAATATAATTAATCACTTGTTTAATGTAGTTTATTACATAAATACAATTCAATTTTTATGCATTTAGATATCTAACATCTAAACTTTAATTTCTTACGTGCATATTTTTTATATGTGCATGAACAATTACATTTAATTTTTTTATGGTGGATATGAAAGGCTGTGAAGGTATAAATATAAAAAGCAAAATTTATGAAATAGATATGTAAATACAAAAAAATTTGGCCCTATGTATGTAAATGCCCATGCTAGTGGGCTCCAATAACACTTGTATACAAGAAGCCTAAAGAATACCTATTTTGAGAGAAAAATTTGCGTACGTAAGACGCTTGCAGAGCTGCGTACATCAGAGGTTATTCAGAGGGTATTGGGGGTTATATTCGCGTTATATCCCGTCTATAACCTACATATAACTCCTCAATATTCTCTGAATAACTTTTGATGTACGCAACTCTACAAACATCTTGTCTTATGTACGGAAATTTTTTTCCTATTTCGAATGAATATTATCACAATTAAGGGCATGTGATTTTCGGCTTTTTTGTTTTTTTTTTTTTGAGGGTTTTCTTTTTCACCCTTGAAAGCAACGGCAGAGACCTACCAAAGCCTTGCTTCAAACACACGTGTCAACCTACGCGAGTTCTGTGGACCGTTGGATCGCTTATATATGGTCAAGTGGGACCTACTTGCAGGCCATGCCGGTGGGTCCATGCCCGACTTGAGCTTCCAGCAAGTTAGTCCGGCGGCTCAACATTTTTTTAAAATTTTGGGAGGGGTGAGAAATGTAAATACAGAGAAATTGATGGAGTGCATGTAAATCTTCCATTTTTATTTATTTATTTTTGATCCGAAAAAGACTAACGACAATTTTCTATTTGAACAAAAATTAATTGAAATTTATTCAATTACTTGGAAATAAGATTGATATAAAATTGAATCATTAATTAAATAATGTTTGCATTATTTTGCCGGCTACATTTTGACCATGGACTGCTTCCTAATTTTGTCCTTAAATGGCGTGCTACATTCCTAATGTTAAATCTAAGGTTAGTTTTGCAATACTTTAATTTTAAATGGTGAAATTATGTTTTAAAAGACATTTGATAAAGAGCATATATATGAAGAGAATAACCTCAAGAACGTTTTCATTATTATTTTTTTGATTTATTTAGACATTATTTGGTTAAAAAAATTAGAAATAAAAGAATTTATGTAGCGGATTTGAAATACCCTTAATATCAATTTTAGTCAAATTTATAAGCCATATGAATTATAAATGTAGAAAAATCATAAAGCCAACGATCATGAATTTTCCTCCTACGAACACTTACATCTATTTACACATAGTTAGAGAAAATATTACATCTGAAACACTTGACATTTGGACAGTGACTTGGAGTGCACCACATTACTGTGCACATTGATGTGATGCAATCCACTTCTTAGTCTGATTATGTGTATCACATGTAATATTTTCTCCCATTATTGCAGAGCAAACCCAAGTAAGGTCCAGTGGGGTAATTAAACCCCTTAAAATTCAAATTTTTAGTTAAATGAGAGGACAATTTAGTCTTTTCCCTTCTAAAATATCAATTTTGCTCATCATGAAATATCACTTTGATCTTCTTTGACCCCAGACCCTCCTGCATTGGGTCTAGGGGCAATTTTCCCCCTCTTAAAAAAGGAGGTTGGTTCCTCCCCTACATTATCGCTGTCATTGCATGCCCATTATTAAATTTTCTTCTAAATGCATACAATAAAATTACTCTTTATATGTTAATAACATGAAATTGCGAAATATATACATGTAATATACTTCGCATTTTTAATAAACAAATATCCAAACACAATAACCATTTGAGACATTTTGGAAGAATAAGATGCCTAACATCTTATATATAATAAAAATATAGGCGTGGGCTTAAATTTTTTGGTTGAAAACTATGCTATCTCATGGTAAAATGATCTATATCAAGCGGCCCAACTTAAATGGCCTACTAATTGTAAGTTCTTAGAAGAATTTTTTTTGCTCTCTTTGAAAGAAGTTTTTTTTGTCTGCTATATGATTTTAAGTAATTACTTTAGCTTAATCCTTCAACTATCCTTTGTATTTTTGTGGTTTTGCATAAGAAATTACTGTTTTTTTTCTTGGATATTGCCACTTTCAAGAAATAGTATATTATTTTCTTATGAAAACAATGGATCATCTTTTATGTACACTTTCGTTCATGAATTTTTATGGATGTTGATTTATTAAATTATGAAAAACGATATTCATGCAAAGGAATTAGAAGAGATTTTTATCTCTAATTACAAGATAATGACATTCTAATCATTAAATTTCTAATACAAGATAATGACATTCTAATCATTAAATTTCTAACTAAATTATTATTAAGATTCAATTAAAAAAAAATTGATCTTAAAGAGATTTAATGGTCCAAGAAAGAAGAGTGTGATAGAGGTTGATCCATTGTTAAGAGATGGTGAGGCCCACCTGACCAAACGAGTGCGTGCGAATAAAAGAAGAGTCTACAAAAAAAATGCCAAGAGTTTTTATATGAAAAATCTGAAAGAGAAAAAATAGAAAGGACCAACTCAGTTGAAATAGGTCTATTTTACAAATGTAAGTAGCAAAATTTTGTATGCCATTGAATAATATAAAGCAATATTATATGAACACGTGTTATCAACTTGACTTTCATCAAATGAGTGGTATAAAATATTCAGGAAATAGCAGTAACCTAGTTGGGGTGATGGAAGTTCAACGTCGGGGTCCATGTGATGAGATCTGATTTAAATGTCACTTGTGGTGATAGCAGTTAGGCAACAGTGGTTCAGCGATGGCGGTAGCAACGACCAAGTGATGGTTATCCCACAATCATAGTTTAGTGATTATGAAAATGTTTCGAAGATGGTGGTCAGTTACGAGGATGTCTACCAGATGATGGTAATCTGATGGCACAAGGCAACACAAGCTTCAAGCTTTCTTCAATGGTGTGTGCTAAGCTCTTAGTTTTCTTTTCACTTTCCCCTCTTACGTGTTGAAAATGGAGTCCTATTTATAGAGTTTGGGCGATAATTTTTTGATAATTTTTTGCAAATTTAGTGAAAGCCTCGTAACACTCTATCAGATATTACATGTTGATTTCTTTGATAAAAAAATTATTTTTTAAGTATTTAAGTGTCTTGATGACCTTAAATTGTAGGGATCTTGGGCTCCTTGGATTCAATCGGCGGGACGGTCAATTTTTTTGTATTTATACCAGGTTTGAATCTCATTTGACCATTCTATTAATGCTTCAAAGCTACTAGTCATACTTCAAGTACCTGTTCAATCATGGGTCATTTAGAATCACTTTTTATTTTATTATGTACATAACTATTTTCACTTGAGTATATTTTGATTTCACAAAAAAAATATATTTAATATCTAAAGATGAAATATATTTTGAGTATTTTTAAAAATATATTCATTTTCCTTAAATTAAAAACCAAAATATGATAAAATATGTATACTAAGTAAACATATTTAAAAAAAATAAAAGAAAATTAAAAAAAAATACACATATAAAGAAATTTACATGCTTCATAAATTGATAACTATGATCACATATAAAGAAATTAATATGCTTATCTGCATACATTAGCAGTGCTTTTAATCAGCTTATATGCATAATTAAAATATACTAATCACATTCATCCAAACAATTTAAGTGTTAAGATTAAAATTTCATGGGCCGCGAAGCCGAAGAATGAAGTTGGTTCTCAGCCACAAGCTCTTAAATTAAAAATTCTGATTAAGATTAATTTCTTATTAAAAATATGATTAAGAAATGTTTAATTTGTAATATTTTTGAAAAATATAAGCATTTCTTTTCTAATTCTTATTTTTATTTTGATATGTAAAATACATATTTAAATAAATAATATAATCAAAAGTGTAATGTTCTGCATAATTTGCATACATACCCCTCACTTCCTATGCATTTACACATCGAACACCTATATATCAATTTTTACATACATACAACCTTCCTATGAATGAAAAGGAGTATTTCACTTTTTAAAAGTGAAAAAGATTGTATTTTTGATGTGATATGAAAGATTTGAGTGGTATAAATGTAAAAAAGCAAAGTGTCGGTGATAGATATGTAAATAAGTAGCATAATGTCACAGACAAATAGTCTCACTTCGGCTAGGTGTAGGGCTGAAAGATAGTATTTAAATCCTTTGTTGCCCGCCTCTCTTAAGGTCTCTTTTGGGAGGTGATAAGTGGTATCAGAGCAGATTACTGTCTGCCAGGTGTGTGGACTCTCCATGGTTCAGTGGGACCATCGGTTGAGCCGATCCATGACGAGGGCGTCACGTGATTGAGTGGACAAGAATGTCACAGATAAATAGTCTCACATTGGCTAGGTGTAGAGCCGAAAAATAATATTTAAATCATGGGTTGTCCACATCTCTTAAGGGCTCTTTTGGGATGTGACAATAAGATGGCATGCATACAAATGTCTAAACGATTGTTCCAATATTGAAAATAATTAACTTGTTTTTTAAATTATGAAATCACCAGCAAGCATATTTCATATATATGAAATATGGCTAATTTTTAAGAGTAATTAGGCTAACTGAACATTAATTACTCTAATTAAATTTTAGCAAAACTGGTTGGTTATCGATTAGTCACAGTTAAGATAACTAGATTTTATAAGATTATAATTATAGCAATTAGGTGTGGGTGGTTATCTCATTTAATAATAAAGAAAATAAATATTTTTTGCCATTTAAAATGTTAATTAGGGAATATTATCCTAAAAAAATAAAGTTTAAAATTAACAATAAAAATTTAAATCATCAGAGTAGATAACAACTATCGGTTTAAGAAAAGTATATTTAAAAATTTTTTTTTTAAATTATAAAAACATCTATAAATATAATGTCCACGAAGTATATCTAATTAATTGTTCGAATTAATTGATGATAATTAAATTAATTGAATATTAATATTAATCAAAAACTAGTTGGTTATTGATTAGTAACGATTTAGATCGCAAGATTTTATAATCAATTTAAGAAGATTTTGCTTAATCCCCTTACATTTATATGGAGACATTTACATATATACCACCTAATTCCTATGTATTTATGTATCTAATATGCAAGCTTTACTTTTTGTAGTTATACTTTCCAAATCTTTCATACATTAATATCACTATTTTAGCTTTTAAGAAGTAAAATATACATTTTCATCCATAAATAAGGTGCATATATATATATATATATATATATATATATATATATATATATATATATATATATTTATATTTATATATTTATATACACACGAATCAAATTAGATATGCAAATACATAGAAATTAAGTGATGCGTATGCAATCTTCCTATTTATTTTTAGGGAAATTTAGCATATCTCACACCGAAATATTCATATTTACATACATAAGACGTTGGTGCTCTAGATATATGCATGAAAATGTGTATTGCACATTTAAAAAGTGAAAATAGTACTATTTTTAATATGATATTAAAGATTTGGGTAATATGTGTGTAAATATAAATGTTTATGTGTGAGTTATGTAAATACACAAGAGTTGTGTGCTTTGCATGTAAATGCCTCTTTTATGACATGCTCCCATAAAACTTGTTATGGAAAATTAAAAACATATATTTCCAACACCTTTAGAATCTCATGCATGAATATGTAAATACATAATTAGATTGGGCAAAATGCATATACTTAGATGTCTAAAATGTCCAAAATGCATATACTTAGATGTGTAATCTTTTTATTCATATAAATAAAATAGCTCTAAGTAAAAAAAAAATTTTTTAAAAATGTCAAGTGTTTATTGCATAACTTATATTTGTCAAAAAAATAATAAATAAATAAATATTATGTTAAGACACAAATCTTGATGTATTTTGATTAAGATAGTTTATAGGATAAAATTTAAGATTATTCAAACTCAATTTTTAATAAATTTATAATTATGTCAATGATAACCATCTAAAATTAGATATGTAACTCCGCTATCATCATATTGTTGTGACGAGATCTAGATATATCAGTTGTTGTGGTATATATATATATATATATATATATATATATATATATATATATATATATATATATATATATATATATATATAAAACAGGAGAACGATCGACGAAGTAAAAAATAGAACAAGAAAAATTCATACTAGAAAACAGTAACACCACAGCGGAACACATAGATTTATTTGGTTCGACAAATTGCCTACGACCAAGGGGTTGCAGAGAATTTTACTACATGAGGAATTTATACCAGTCGACCACCTCGACTTACAAGATGAGTCTCTCACTCTCACTTTGTTGTTCTCTCTTCTTCTCTTTCTGTTCTTCTCTCTCTACACTGAGATATACCGAAGAAACTCTACACTGAGATACAAATAAGAAGATAAACTTAAAAGAGAAATAAACCCAATTTCCCTTTATTCACAAGCCACCAAGAAGATGCCAAGGGAGAATAATAATATTATTCTTCTTTCTTCTTCCTTCACCTCAAGGAACTACTGCTTGCACTTACTTCCTTCTATCCCGGGAAGCCATTCCTCAGTCCCGAGGAAACCAAAGAAGAACACTAAAGGTTGTGTTGTATAACTAAAAAGAGAGCCGTGCGTGAATGCTTTTTATCCCGAACAGGAGGGTATGGAGGGAGGCGTCGGGAGCGGGAACAGTTTCGCGGTCATGTGGAAGGTGCGAACGAGAGATCGCAAAGATGATAAGTGTACATTTCAAAATTTGGTGTTAGATATGTAAATTTGTAAGAATTGTGTGATATCTATCTAAATTTTCCATACTAAATTGAAACAATTAATTGCTGAGACAAACCTAACAAATTCAGGATCGCTATAAATTATCATATTATCAAAATAATAAAATGTTAAAATATGATGAATGATCCGGGGGAAGCAAAGTATCTCCGAAAATTTTTTTCGAGCGAACAATGCACGTAATTAGAACCGTAAAAAATTTTAGAGTGTACCGCACTCTAACAAGAAAAAAAAAACAAAAAGATTTATTTTAGTGATCCAGATCAGACATCACACATAAATTTACGTGCAATATCCATACACAATAATCGCTCGGTATCTCATCATATGATTATACTAATGACAAAGATGCCTCTTTAAAATACTATTTATAGGTCCGGACATATTCAACGCATTCAAGGAGTAACTTTAAAAAAATAAATCGTACAAATAGGAGTATCCATACCTTTCCAGCTATAAGCAAAAGTATATTATTATTATTAGTATTTTATTCCATGTAGCATAATTGTTTTTAATTTGAGTAAGCCTCATAATTTTTCTTTTAATAAGATTTTAAATAAAAGAAAAATTATCCATTACAAGATGTAATCTATTCATTTATATTCATACTAAATTTTAATGAAAGCTTAAGATAATAAACTCATTATATACCTCTTAATTGAACTTATTCATACTTTCAATTATAATATTACTATCTATACGACTCCAACAATTCTTCATCATTGGGAATGAATCTTGAGGCATGACACATATCTCAAGGTAATTTTTTGAGAAAAAAATATTTATTCTTCGATAAAAAGTTATTAAGAGTTTTGATTCCAGCAAACTTATAATCAAACTAACCAGCTCGACGAGATGGACCCAATGGTACCAACATTGATCCAATCCGAACAAAATCAATCCCTGATCAGGAGATGAATTCAATGAGCCCAAGATCGCTAAATGTCAACATCATTAAGACACACAATCGTCCATCAAACGATATTTGATCGAGGGAAGCTCTCTGAGCCTCCGGATCAAAGTGGTTCATGTTCCTGCTTAAATTGCATCCAGAACTCTATAAATAGATTTTCATCCCTCTCATGAAGGAAGGGAGAGTTTGAGGCTTGAGGAAGAGCTTGAAGCTTTAAGAATGAGCTAAAGTCCAGCATCACCCTTGCTGACGTCGATCACAATCGACCGTCATCGACCACCGCCGACCGCCATCATTCACCACTCATCGACCTTCTTTAATCAACATTTTCGTCATCTGTTCCTTGCAACAAGTTTATCCGCACATTGATGTTATAATTTGGAAGACTAAAATATATTCATGTATATGAGACAATGAGTTTCTGTAATCATCAACTTATAATGTATTTTTATAACTAGATCAGACCTCGTGATTTTTTTTCCATTTCAAAGTTTTTCATGTAAAAGTTTCTCGTGTCTCTACTAGTTATTTTTCATTTATCTAAGTGTATGTTGAATCTACGTGTAATACCAATATTATAATCTATTTCTGCTGCGAATGTTCTAGCAAACATCAACTATTTCGTAACATTCTCTTAAAATTAATTTTATTTTCAAAATCTCCATTGGTTTTGATTATAAAAAGAAATAAATAAAATAAACTTAAAATATTTGAATAAACAAACTCTAAGACAATGTAGGACACTAGCTAGAGAGCCATGTCTAAAGTCACTCAAAGAATTGAATGGGACTTTAATTAGAGGGGTCTCCAAACCCTAATATTGAGTATTGGCTTCCCCTATCTTTCTCAAATAAATGTGTTGTTGGGTCAAATTTATAGTCATGTGTTGTTAGGTCAAATTTATAGTCATTGATTTAGAAAAACCCAAAAGAGGTCCATTAATGTCTCTTGTCTCTTTTAGCTACATTTGCCCTCCACATGGATGGCTACCTTGTCCCATAATAAGGTCACTTTCATGGCTTGTACTATAAATGTGTGCTTTACTCTTTAACCTTTCCTTAGCTTCTAAACTTAGGTAACTTTATTTGTCACTAAATTCTTCATCATAAATCCCTTTAAAAAGAGTTCATATGATGATAATTACTTTTTATTTTTCAAAAATATTATAAGCAAGTTTCAATTTATTTTGCTTTTTAATTTCCCAATTAAAAAATAAATAAAAAATGATATAAGATTATTCATATGATGAATTGGATTGTTATTTTTTTAAATAATAATAAAATAACAATAATTAATGTGGGAATAAATAAAATAAAATATTTAACTGCACAACAAAGTGTTCATGTTATTAAAAGAATGTTGTTTGAATGAATTTATTTCTAAAAAGGATTGTTGCTTAATTTAAAAAATAATAATAAATTAATAACAATACATTTGATTACTTAAAAAAAATATTTTTCTCACATAAATTTTAATTAAATATAATATTTTTATTAAAACTGCGATTTTTTTTTATAAATCATGAATTTATAAATGTTCAATTAATTTAATTGAAATTCTGGCAGAAATATTCTGTTTATATACATCATTTTAATAAATATAGGATTTATTATTATTGCTATTATTATTTGAAAATGATGAGAACCGAAGTGCAAAAGAAAAGGAAATAATAATAACAGTTGTATTTAAGTTGTATTTAGCTTCAAGAAAATAAAAAAGGCTCAAAAACCGAAAATCATTTCAAATACTCGCTGGACTAAACTTCGAAGCATACAAAATGGTGGTAAAATTAATTTATTCAAAATTTTATGATTTTCTTTTTTTTTTAATATGAGACGGAAATCACTTATTTTATAGATAACCGTTATAATCATTTATCTCACGTGTGGGAAAGTGTTACACAATTTTTATTGTCAAAAAAAATTAGTGTGTAGATGAATTTGCTGCAAGGAATTTGAGATAGTTGATGGTGATCGATGATGGTCGGTAAGTGGTGGGCAGCGGTGTTTGGCGGCGATTGACGACTGAATGAGCGATGTTGAACTTCAACTCTTTCTTCAAGCTTTAGTCTTTTTAAGGCTTCAAGCTACCTTTTTTCAAGAGAGGTGTGGGGCTCTATTTATAGAATTTTAGTTGTAATTAATGAATAATTATGAATCGGACGACTTAGAGAGATTCCTTTGATCAGACGACTTTTGGTTGACATTTGAGAGTCTTGATGATGTCAGAATTGAGCTATCTTAGGCTTGTTCGATTCTTTTTGCTAAGACGCTTAATTCGATTATATGCTCACATGATTCAACATTGTTTTGATCTTTTAAATGTGTCTGAAAAGCTTCCAAATTTGGCTAAATAGCTTGCTCTAAGCTTGGTTTGACTTGATCGATTTTGATGCTTTTGGGTCCATCTCTTTGAGCCAATAAGATTGACTAGAAGTTTGTTGAAATCAAAGCTCTTGATGAGTTTCAATCAAATTTTGAACATTTTTTTGCTCAAAAAATTAACATGTGATCCTTGTCATACATAGAGATTCATGTCGGATGATGAAAATTTATTGGTGGCCTATGACAAGATCAATTTCGTCGTCCAAAAATATTAAAATCCTGAGAACTACAATTTTTTGTTGTAGATATGTGTAATATTATATGTTGCTATTTAATAAGAATATATATAAAATATTACTGCATATTTATAGAAAACCAGTTACAACTAAGTTGATCGGTCATCTTTGTGTGTGGGAAAGAAGAAATATTTACGTATGGAGAACGCATGCAATTCTCCGTGTGTAATATTTTCCCGATAAATTTTCAATAACATCTGCGAAATTTATTGGGGGGTTATTGCGGAGTTATTTCGGCGTTATTTGGAGTCGATACCTTCCGCGGTTACACTTTCACATTTTCTTTGGTGTTAGGGTATTGACTTCAAATAACTCCGCAATAACCCCCAACAACCTTTGTAGAGGTTATTGAGAAGTTATTGGAAGGGGATTACGCACAGAGAGCTGCGTGCGTTCTCCGTATGTAAATATTTCTTGTGGGAACGAGTTTGTCGCAGGGAATTTAGAGAGGGAGAAACAGAATAAAAAAGTATTAATGGCTGAAATTAATTTTTTGTCATAAATACATACGAATTTGAAGTATATGAAGAAGCAAGAAGATAGTGGTGGACGTGGACTCTCCATTCCTACCCATCAGGTGATTTGGAATTTTTCTTGAAGAAGAAAGTCGTTTTTAACCTGCGTAGCAAGTGATGAAAGTGACCTTGTTTGGTGTCAATGTAGAAGAAAGTCGTCCCCGTCCTATAGAGTGGACGATCAACAAATCTTCTTTCGCATGGCTAAATGAAGAAAGTTGTCCCTGTCTTTGCCCAATAGGTGATTTAGGATCTTCTCTTTCGTTGTTGTCATGAAGAAAATTGTCCTTGTGCCTTACCAGAAGAACTGCTTTCTTGTTGTTATCGCACATTCCAATGGCGATTCTCATGCAGCTGTCACACATTCTAGAGAATATGAAGAAAAGCTGAAGTTTTCCCGACAAGCTTTTTGGGGGAGATTTTCATGTTTCTATGGTGGAGATATTTGGAAAAACTCATCCCCCAAATGTTTATTAGTCTTTATAGTTTCTAAATGTGATATTTGTAGATGGTGATAATCTATTTTTTGTACATCTTTGACGTTGCTTTTGAGGTTATTTTTGTCTTCCCTTCTAAGTTGCGGTTACTCAATTTATAGGATGATATCACCCTACTTATGAGTCGTTGTTGTCCTACTTCAAGGGTGCATATTGCTGTCGACCACTAGACTTGTGTGTTCTAAGGTTCTTTGGCTTCTCCAACATGCAGAAGGTTGTAATCAAAGTTAGCACATGAAATTTAAATTAAAAAAAGAATTAATTAGCTTTTAAGGCTCGTGCCTTTTGTGACGTGTGGTTAGTGATAATAGTGATAGCGGCTAACAAAGTGAACGATTGATCTTTGGGAGTGGAAGTGAAGGTTAACAGTAGTGACTGACGATCGACAGTGGTGACAGACGACTGAGTACCACTGAGTGGCAGACGTCTACTTTTGTAATTATAATTAAAAATTACTGAGGGAATTATAATATCATTATCCTGCCAATTAAAATTGCAGCTAAAATCTAAAATATCATTATCCTGTAAATATAACTTAATTCACTTTAGCATCGTATTTATGTAATCCCTTATAATTATTTTATTGTTATTACATAAAAATAATAACAATTAAGGAGATGTTTAAGACAATATAATAAGTATACATTATGAATTTTATTTAAAATGATATAATATAAATTATAATTGTTTATCTAAATATTAACACAATTCATTAAGTTTAAACTTTTATGCTTAATTAATCTACATGAACTTCCTTCTTTTTATTTAAAATAAACTTGGATTTTTTTTATATAAATATTAATTAAAAATTTAGTTATCATGCAACAATTTAAATTACTTAGGACATTTTCTTTTATCCATAAAAAAAAGATAAATAAACGAATAAAGAAAGAACAAAAGGTCCAAGCTAACATGTCACATGCACATTTGCACTTTTTCTTTTGTTGGTGCACAAATATATAGTTTTATGATAATTTCTAAAATCATTATCATTCCACATTTCATCAAAAAACTATTCATATAATTAAATATAAACCACATGGCAATGCCTAATTAACTAGTCATTAATAAATTAAGTATATTAATGTCCATTCTATACACATAAGAAGTTAATTACACGCATATTATTTGCCTCCATAACAAGTTGGGAGAAGCTTGATCCATACTCAACAATTACACATGTACATAACTAATACTACAAGCAATATCTATTGATAAGCTCCAATTCATTTTTCTATCAAGTCATTGATCATCACTCCAAATATATATATATATATATATATATATATATATATATATATATATATATATATATATATATATA
>NEWO01000070.1:1517035-1542468 GCA_003013225.1 Phalaenopsis aphrodite
ATATATATATATATATATATATATATATTATAGTTTGTGTCCGGCTCGCTAACTTAACGAACGAGCCGAACACGAGCTTCTAATGAGTCGAACATGAGCTATTCACAAACAACGAGCTATTTTGGCAGCCCTATATACAACCATTCTTATCATAAAAAAATGGTGTTTTTGATGCAATATGAAAAATTTTGGTGGATTAAATGTAAAAAAGCTAACTTTAGGTGTTAGATAAGTAAATAAACAGGAATTGTGTGGCATGTATGTAAATGCCTCTTTTTTATTCATAATAAAATTACCATGCATGGTGGACACCCCCTTTGCTTTATCTTCCATCTTCAACGGGTGGATAAAGATAGAAGAACTGGTGTTCTATATTCACCTTTGCCGACGTATTCTGCTTATTTTGCTTCTATGTTCTGCAAGTTGGAAAGCCTTGCTTCATGCAGAAGGCAGCTGAAAGCGGCCATAGCCTTCGTCATTGTCGGGCATCTTACAAAGAACAATACCACCGCAGAAACACATTCTCAATAAGACAATTAAAAACAAAAATATAACCAATTGCAACTAATAATTCAATAAATATATAGCATAGAAGTGATAGTAAGGGGTGATACATTAAGCCTAATGTCATAATACATGTATAATAGATCGAGTAACTTAAAACATATAACAACAAACTGTCACCCTATCTCTTAAGTAATAATAAATGATAATGGCTAACATATACATTAAAATTATATGTTTTACTAATTTTGAGATCATTTTCTTTTGCATACTTTTCCAAATGATCAACTTCTTTACTTATTTGTAATAGAACTCTCACCAATTAAAATTATATCTACCATAAAAATATATATACCAAAGAACCTAGTTTTAAATAACCTTTGCAATCATCTATATAACCAATAAGAAAGATATGCAACTCAATGTTGATCTTTAGTGTAAACCTATGATAATTGAAAATCTCTTAGGCCACTCTATTATTAATTCTAATACTAATCAACATTACATCATATATAGCACACCCCTGCCTTATATTGAACAAAATCAGATACTGTGGTGCCAATTATATGCCCTCTTAATATCAACAAAGATTACAAAGAAATATATCTATATATTTTCTATAATTCATCAATTTGTTCATGTAAAAATTGCTTTCATAATAAGCCCAATAGCATCAAACAAAATTAGTTCTTCAAAATCAAAGTATGTTTTCAAACTATAGTTCCATTACTCTCTCCCATAACACCCAATTCTTATGTATTTACATATCTAACGCCTAAACTTTATTTTTTTGCATTTATACCAGCCAAATCTTTCATATCACATACAAAATACCACCATTTTAACTTCTAAAAGTGAGTGAAATAAAGATCTTCATGCACAAGTAAGATGACATATATGTAAAAATTGAGGTTTAGTTGTTAGATGTATAAATACATAAACATTAAGCAGTATTTATGTAAATTTTCCTCTTCATTATATTCAGCAAAAGAAATTTACTAGTAAAGCCTCAATTTAAAGAAACTAAGACAATTTTTTTCATTTATATACACTGTTGCTAAAATAGCCCACGTAAAAAATCAAGGGATTGTTTTGGCACTTTACGTCCTAAATTTATAAATAACAACTACACAGTTAAAATAATTGAAATAAAGCATTTTACGCTAGTGACCCTTTGGCAAAAAATAAACATGCTATACTACTTGACTAAACCAGACAGCCAGCCATATGGACCCATGTCCTAACCAGTATGGGTATTTTATCCCCACCAGAATAGAATTTCATGTGGCAGTAAATTATACTTATCACTTCACACCAGTAGGTTGATTAACACACCAATCAAGCAAAAGACTAAATCTGTGACTGATTTTACCGCCACCAACACTTAATCCTTGCAGAGTAATTATCTTCATTTTTACATACACTCCACTCAAATCCTTAACATTACAACAAAAATAACACGATTACTATCTTTTTAAAAGTGAAATACACCTTTCATGCATAAGTTTTACCGTTAAGTGCTGTACTGTAAACATGAAAATTTAGCTGTTAGACATGTAAATACATAAGAATTGTGTGGTATGTACGCATATTCCCCAACCTATAAAGGGCAGCAGGACTTGCTCACTAAGTTAAGACACATCACACTTCCTTTGCTAAGGGAAATAAAATTTGCGATGCTTTTTAATTCATCTGTCCAGTTTCAAAACGTACGCAGAACAGAGCCTCAATTTTCAACCATCATCAACCTAGCATAACTGTAATCTAGTATTTTGCGTCAAATTTGCCCATTTTGCTTCAAAACGCTTGAAAAAAAAAATTGTTTTTTATAACAGTATTTGAGGACATTTTCATCATAAAACTGTAAAGTGAGAAATGGCACAATCTATCCTCTACGGATGCAATAGTTGAATTATATAAGACGGAATATAGATATTTTGGCTGCAGTTTGGCAATCATTGTGTGAGTGAGACCAGTTGAATTTAATGCAACATGGTAAAAATCTTTGAATGTAATCCATAAGAAACAACAGTGCATTTCTGAAAAGAAGAAAATTAAGGGGGTATTCACATAAGTATCACATAGCTTTTATGTGTTTACATAGCAAACAACTAAACTTTGATATTTATTTATATAACAACCAAATATTTAAATCACATTAAATATCAGCAATATTAACATTTCTAAAATGAAATGCACATTTTCAAGCTTATATAATATAATTGAGGCACTAAAATGATCTACAAATAAATATCAAAATTTAGAGGTTAGATATATAAATACATGAGAATTGCGTAACAAGGATGTAAATCCCCCAAAATTTAATCAAGGTCGAGATTTAGAAAGGCTTAAAATATTTGGTTGTTATAAGTAGAATACAAAAAAACTTGTTTTTAATATAAAATATTAGAAATTATAGGTTGAGAATATAATTAATACACCGACAAGAAATCCACCTTATCAAGCACGAATCTTGATGCAATCTTTAAATTGGAAAACCATAAGAATTATGTAGCATGCATGTAAATCCCCAAAAATTTAATCAAGGAAAAAATTTGAAAAGGCTTAAAATATTTGGGTGTTATAGGTAGAATACAAAGACATTGGTGTTTCATATATAATATTAGAAATTTCAGGTTTGGTATATATAGCTAAAAAATCAACCGAATTTACTTAATCAACTGAGGTTATTGATGCAGTCTTCAAGCAAAAAACCATAAGAATTGTATTACATGCATGTAAATCCCCAAAATTTAATGAAGGAGAAAATTTGGAAAAGCTTAAAATATTTAGGTGTTCCAAGTAGAATACAAGAAATTTGTGTTTAATAAATAATATCAAAAAATTCAGGTTGACTATATATAACTAATATTTCAACTGAATCCAATTAATCAAGCATAGAGGTTGATGCCATCTTTCAATGAAAAACTTCCAGAATTAAATTCAACACCATCCAAACCCTAATTTGAATAAATTTATAGTTAAACTAAACATTTCGACAAGTCAAATTCATTGACACCAAGTGATACAACCTAAATCCAAACAAGCCCAAATTAAACCTTTCAAACAGCAACAAATTTCATTTATCCCACAAAGTGGGGTCAATTACATGAATCCTATTTCTCCATTGTCTCCTATTGAGTGTCATATTTTCACTTTAAACTAATAAATTAAGATCATTTTTCATACAACATGCCCAAATCTTTTTATTTCAACTTCTAACTTTTTTAACATGAATCAAATCTAAAACATTTATTCTCTTAGCTATGTTATCAGATGGTCGACGCTTAATGTGATCAAACCATCTAAGGCAACTCTATGTTTAAAATGTTTGAAATCAAACATTTCTAACATAGATGAAATTTTCAAAATATTAACTAGAGAACAAAATAACCTCCAAATTTTGCATGCTAATAGTCAAATCATCAAACATAGATGAAATATTAAAATATTAACTAGAGAACAAAATAAACTCCAAATTTTGCATTTAGTAGTCAAATCAAATAACTTGACAAGATTGTTCAATTCAAACATTTAAAAATCTCATTCAATCAAGAGGGATTACTCTGGGCCGTCTAATAGAGTATTTTTGGAATTATGGGAGAAAAAAATTAAAATATCACTCAATAAATCAATAAATAGACACTCATTTGCTACAAAAGAAAATTTGGACTTAAAATGAAAGAGAAGTTCAAGGTTTAAAAATCCTAAAGCTCTACCTAATCTACGTTGTCTAACCATCGTAGCCCAACCACCATTGTTGGATTACCATTGCTCGAGCAATGTTGTTGTGATAGCCAACGTTCGACCACATCCATCGGATCATTGCTTGACCGTCATCATCAAAACTAAGATTGCTCGAACACTGCTGGCAAATGCCTGCCAACCGAGCACTACCATCACGACCAACATCATGGAACAAAACAAACCAGAACCTGGCAACCGCCATTGGACTGCAACCACCCAAGCATCATGATCAAATCGCCATCGCCTGACTGCGACTTGCAGTCATCAGATTGTTGTTGTCAAACGCAACCACCCACCCATCTACAATCATCTGACCACTGCCGCCTAAATACCATCATCCAAATATAATATCCCAACAACTGTTGCCCGACAATGAACTTATAACGATGGTTGTCGCCCAACTACCATCTCATGATTGTCATTACCCTACATTATATCTCCCAACTACGATCGAGACCATCATCGCCTGACTATAATCTCCAAACGATCATCATCCAACTACGTTCTCCAGAATATGATCTTCTAACCATCATCGCCCAACTACGATTGACTGATCATGTAACCTAGCTACGATCTTCTGAGCACAATCATCTAAGTTTTCCCAACCACCACAACTCAACTATAATCACCTGATTATCGTTATCAAATTATGGTCTCCCAACCACTATCACTCAACTATGATCTAATGAGCATTGTAATCCGACTATAATCTTCTGACCATCATAGTTGACTATTTCCTTCCAATGACTTCATCAACAACAAAATCAACACATGGCATTCCTTATGAGGTTGATGCACGCCAACACACATAAGGTCGATGCATGCCATCAACACATCATCACATATAAAGATGATACATGTTGTCGCCAATCATTGCTCATAGTAATGATGTACATCATTGCCTCCACAACAGATTCCCAATATTAACACCAAGATTATATTGTAATTCTTGGCCTCTAACCTCCTCTCTTCAAACATGAATGATTGAACAAACTATATAATCTCTTGAAAAGAGCTTCGCTGCCTCCAGACCCCTCCAATTTTCATCATAAAATCTATTATACATAACTCATCTTAATTGTATTGTATCAATGTATTCTTCAATTAAAAGAAATGACATCATTTTTAACATATGTAACATACTAGTTGAATCATTTCAACTAGGCTAGGCCCCCAATTTTATTTTTATTTGTGAAATTTTCATATGAAAACTTCAATATTCCTATAAATTTTTTCTTTCAACCGTGTGATGAATCTTAGTATAGAACTAATACGTTAATCACTCACTCTATTATCACAAATTTTATAGCACACCAAAGTTAACCATTTCAAAATATATTAATTAACAAAATGAACAAAAAACAAACATATAATTAACCAGGAAATCATATATCCTTGAAACTATGACGCATGTTTACTCAAGACATGGCATTTAAATAACAAACAGGAGTATTATATAATCACCAGTCAAAAAAATCTCTACTATATATTTTGTTGTACATGATGGAAATGTATGGACATAATCCAACAATAAAACAAGGGTTACAGGGGTAATGTAGTGTTCTATTGTGAAGTGTGTTGTATTAAGAAAATAGCCACTGCTGCTGTAGAAATCTGCATACTCTTTTCGAGATGCATGAGCTCCTCCACAATGACTTTCTTCATGGCCGAAAATCTTTAGCATGCTAGAGACTTTCACTGTGAATGTCCACCTCATTAAAATTGTTATATAACTAGGTAGTTGAAAAAAGCAGCGGCACATAATCAAATAATCCAAATTCTGATTAACAAGTTGATTAATTGTTGAAGATGCTAAAGTTTAAAACCCAAAGCCTAGAAGCAAAAGAAAAATGAAGAGATGGAAAACAATCTTATTGGAACAATAATTACATCTTTTCAGCAAGCAGTACTATCAGATTTTTGGATTTCATTGACCTTCCAAGGGATTGATGTGCGCAATAAGCTCATTGATCAAGAAAATATTTTAACGCTAGTTCTTGGACCTTAATCTAAACTCAACTTGTTTGTTTTAACCAGTGCAGAAATCCAAAATCAAATATAGGGTCTCAAAAATACCTAAATCATGCCAAGCAGTAATTCACAACTTTTGTTATAAAAGAACAGGGTGACACACGTTTCATTTTAATATTGCAACCATGAAAAAATTTCAAATCCACTGACAAAACATATCCTAATTAAATGTAAGTTATAGCATCTTATGGAACCAAAATAAAGTTTACAGCATAGAATACCACTAATATGTGAATATAAAAGAGCTTACTAACCAATCATGCAAAAACAACCATAAAAGTCCAATGAGACGGGCTAATTAGTCGCCAATGGAGTAAAACCTAATTTTAGTATTTTCGATAATCTACAACAACGACAAAAACAAGCTTTTATCCCACCAAGCGAGGTCGGCTACATGAATCATTTTTCTCCATTACATCCTACTGAGTGTCATATTTTCATTGAATTCTAACAGATTAAGATCATTTTTTAAATATGCCCCAAGTCTTTTTAGGTCTACCTTTACCTTTCTTAACATAAGTTGAATCTAAAACATTTACTCTCCTAAACAGATGATCAACGTTTAATGAATGAAACCATCTAAGACGACTCTCTCTACTTTTGTTCGCCACCAGAGCCACATCAACCCTATCACAGATATATTCATTTCGCATTTTGTCTCCAAGTGTCAAGCCACTCATCCACCTAAGCATTTTCATCGCATCAACACTTAACTTTGTTTTATGTTTCTCTTTTAAAGGCCAACATTTTGTGCAATAGAGCATTGCAGGTCTCACCACCATCTTACAAAATTTTCCTATAAGTCTAAGCGGTACTTTTCTATCACACAATAGGTTTGATGCATTCCTCCACTTCAACCAATAAACTTGAATTATATTAATAACATCCTCATCTATATCACCATCACTTTGAACAGTAAACCTGAGATATCTAAAATGTTCACACACATTGTTGATTTGATCACCCATAGTTATAACTCTATCATGAGAGCTACCACTACTAAAATTACATCTATGTATTCAGTTTTAGATCTACTCAAACAAAAACCTGTAGAACTCCATTATTCAAGTTTGTCGTGAAATTTTTCTCTAGTCTTAGCGAAAAGTATAAACCAAGGCACATCTTCTTGTAAATGTCCAATAAGAGCATTCCTAACTAAAGCAAAAAAGATATGGGCTTAAAGCAGATCTCTGATCTAATCCAACTGAAAAAGGAAAATAATGGGTCAATTCTCCTTCTGTTTGAACACATGTAACCGTTCTAATATGAATATCTTTAATAACTTAAATATAAGTCATATCAACATCTTTCTTCTCTAGAACTCTCCAAAGGACTTCTCTTGGAACATTATCGTAAGTTGTTTTTTTTTAAATCAATAAAAATTTTATGTAGATCCTCCTTACTTTGTGTACTCCTCCATCAAGCCTCTCAATAAATGTATAGCTACAATAGTAGACATGCCAGACATAAATCCAAACAGAATATTTGAAATCTTTGTATCACGTTTTAACCTATATTCAATTACCCTCTCCAATAATTTTAAAGTATATCACACAAATTTAATTCCTCTGTAATTCACACACTCTTGTGCATCCCTTTATTCTTAAAAATGGAGGCCAAAATACCCTTCCTCCACTTCTCAAGCATCTTTTTAGTTTTTCAAATAAGGTTAAAGAGTTCAGTACGTCAAAAAACTGTTGAATCTCCTAAATATTTCCACACTTCAATTGGGATATCATAAGGTTATGCTAATTTTTCACCCTTGGCTTTCTTTAAAGCCTCCTTAACTTCTTTTTTACTAATGCGGAAATAACAATA
Organism: Phalaenopsis aphrodite; assembly: GCA_003013225.1. Lineage (NCBI taxonomy): Eukaryota > Viridiplantae > Streptophyta > Magnoliopsida > Asparagales > Orchidaceae > Phalaenopsis > Phalaenopsis aphrodite. The sequence continues at coordinate 1,525,136 of NEWO01000070.1, forward strand.
AAATATTTTGTTCTTTTAAGAAAAATGAGACCATCTTTATAAAACAAAGTAAGATTTCCACTATAAATGTATTCCCTAGATTGCCATCAGTGAGCTTACCGACCAGTATCGGAGCCAGAAAATTTTAAAAGCAGGGGTATAGTATGTTTTTTTTTCAAAAATACCCTCAATAATTTTCATCGGGAATTGAGAACAGCATTGATGGTTTTAAAAATAAATTTGTTAAATATTTCTTATATATAAAATGAAATATATTATGTTAAGAGAATTTACAACTTGTAACGTATTGCTTAAGAGCGATGATCGTTGCATCTGGATCATTGTCCCCGACCAACCACATCGTTGGACCATTATCTATCACCTGGCCAATATCAGATCAAAAGAAGAAATAAGGACACACACACACACTCACTCACTCACATATATATATATATATATATATATATATATATATATATATATATATATATATATATATATGCGCCACGCACTCAAATTAGTTGGTCGGACATCTACTTGTCAATTGTAAGTCTCATCTTGTCTAGGGTTTGATTCCCCCTGAGTGTAGGGTGTGGTACGCAAATTCTTTGGTGCATGAGGGATGGTCGGGGTTCGCATAATAGCCTTCGGTCATTCCTTATATATATATTAGTGCTTAAGACAGAAACAAATTATTATTTTAATACAATTGCTTTAACATTTTGTAAGTATTTATAATTTCATGTCAATTGTTGTGATGGAAAATAATATAAATTATAGTTAAAAGTCCGATTTAATTAAAATAATTGATGAATAAAAATTAATTTAAAATTAATTTTCTTTTCATATTATTCGCATTGATGAAATTTTTGTGAAATTTATAACTAATTAAACAAATAAAAAAATGAAGAAATAAATAAAAAGATGTAAATACATCTTTTCATGCTTAAGTAGAGTGGTATGTATTGTTGTTAGATATGTAAATACATAAGCATTGAATGGTACATAGATAAATCTTCAAAAAATTAGTTTATAATATATACTTACTCACAACTCACATGAAAAAGCATTTGACCTTTTTGTTTTAGTCCCGCATTGGTAAATGCAAAAAACAACATTTGTATAAATGGAAAAACAAAATAGCTCAAAGTGAATGTTCTGAGCTATGTGTACATATAGCCATGCTGATTTTTATGAGTGGACTTCACAGCTTTATTTAAAACAATTAGAATGATATCTTTAATTTCAAACTAGTTTGATTAATCTGATTTTTACTATTCATCTAAGTTAATAATTAAGAAGTTGAGGCTATTAGGCCACAAGAGCTGCCAGAAACTCTAGGTACGGGGAGGGAGGCCTTAGGCCCCCACCGAGATCCGCCCGTCCAACCAATTCACACAAAAACCAACCTGAAATGGTAAATGTAGCAGGCTAACTATGCACTGGTGGATTAACAACTCATAGTTTATGTATATGTAAGTGAAAGCATATTCATGGAACCAAACTAAAATTCCCATCATATAATGCCATCACTAGATTAATATAGGTGAACTTACTGACCAGACACACATAAAACAACCTTAAAAGGTGCAATGTGACTGGCTAATTAGTCACCAATGGGTTCAAGTTAGTTGCCAAAAAAAAAAAAACTTTAAATTTGCAATATGCAGGACTTAATAGCCACCAGTTCAGTTTGATAGGCTAGCTATTTAGGAATCAGTTTAGCTAGTTCTCAAATTTTTAGCAACAGTTTTCCCCTTATAATCAATAAATCTTAGTTAAGAATCTAAAGTAAACATTACACCAGGATAATCCTTGTATCTCCATGTAACCAATAATATGATTTTAAGAATGGTTACTTCGTTTAATTTCATAAATAAAACTAAAAAAACAAGCAGATTAAACTAATGTTAGTTGCAGCATCTGTTTGGAACTAAACAACAATTCCATAATAGAGCGTGAGGAAACAGTTTCTGTAGGTGAGCTCGCTGACCAAACACACAAAAAAGCAATCTTGAAAGCCCCATGGCACAGGCTAATTTTAGCCACCATATTTCATTGTTATTAACCATTTATCATGTTCCAATGGAATGAAAAAATCACTGAGCGTGCCATATAAAAGCACGTTCAGGGAACTAAAAAGGTAAATGATGATAAAAACAACTATTTTCCATTAAAATCTCTTCCTTCCATCTCATAGAGACTCTTGCAGAATACATGCTGCAAAATATCAATTTCAACATAAGACTGAATTTACGGAGATCAACGAGTAGTAAAAAAAAAATTTGTTTTAAGAAAATCGTAATTGATTTACAAAAACTTTACGCCCTCGTAGGCGATCCTCCAATATCTGAATCGATATGAACAAATACCTTCGTATAAGCACATCATTAAGATTTAACCGTGAATGCTTCTGACAGAACTGTTAACATGAACGCGATCAAGCAAACACCATAGCGAAACCGCCGGACGAGGAGCCAATTCTGCCATGTTCAGGAACTGGAAGGAGAAGCCGCCCTTTAAGCGCCGCAACTCAGAAGAAAACGACGAATATTTATCTGGCCTGAGATCAGGATGTTAGGGTTTCGGAGCACCCAAACGAGGGGCACCTTTAAAGCTTCTGAATAAAAAAAGAGGGAGCATTTACGTTCATACCACAAATATTATGTATTTAAATATCTTAACATCTAATCTTTAATACTCCATTCATAACATTCAAATATGATGTATATTTAACATCATATTTATTTAACACCTAAAACTAAATATTATGATTTTACCACCTAAAACATCTTAAACTCACCAACTTATATTACTTTGTTCCCTCCCCGAGTCTTGTTTAGGCCTCATGTCCTTCTGATCATGGGTCAAGAGATCCGAAATAAAATTTTGAACAAAAGCGCATAAACAAGAAATTGCAAAAAAAACACTAAAACACCATGATTTTGTTGAAGACACCAATCAATACCAATTCAGCTTCATCAAAATTTTTATTTTGTTGTTGAAGTCTCTATTGCAAATCCTGAAGCTTGAAGCCAATGCGAAGAGGAAGATGTAATCAGCAAGCTTAGATACAACGGAAATATAGAAGAAAACATATAGATGATGAAAGATAGAGATTTTTCTTGTGTCAAATCGACTTGATGCATACAGTGTGCGACAGGTGTAAAAATCTGATTTGCCACAGAAATTGTAGGGAGCGAACAACTGAAAACCATCATGGCTATGCACAGGGAAATAATATATATTAATATTGTTACCGCCCCGCAAATTGAGGATCCTTAGGGATAGTCAATTTGCTTCTAATTGCATAAAATTGAGATGTTGGAAGACTTGATAAAAATATGAGCAAGCTGATCCTTTGTAGTGATGTGAAGGACAGTGATTTTCTTTGAATTAATGCAATCACAAATAAAGTGGAAATCAGCCCTGATATGTTTAGTGTTGCCGTAGAATATGTAATTATTAGACAATGCAATGGAGAAGATATTATCACACCATAATGTGGTTGTTTTATCTATAGATATGCTAAATTCAACAATAAGTCGTCTAAGCCATATAAGGTCAGCGACAATAATTGTAAATACTCTATACTTTGTTTCAGTGGACGAAATAGCAACAGTGGACTATTTCTTTGTAGTCCATGATATCGGAGTTGATCCAAGAAACATACAACCACTTGTTGTAGGCTTTTTATTGGAGGAGTCACCAACCCAATCTGAGTCGAAATATGCTTGAAGATGGAGTTTATTATGATAAATTGGAAGATCATGTTGAAGAGTTCCCTTAAGATATCTTAAAACTCGTTTAAGCTGTTGTTTATGAAAATTTGTTGCTTCATGCATACCTTGGCATAGACGATTAACCGAAAAGGATATGCCAGCCAAATGTTCGGCCTTGTAATCGTGAGATATTGAAGGGACCAACCAAATGCTGATAAAGAGTGGGTGTGATGGTTAAAGTAGAGGCCTGTGTAGATGAATAATTGGCGGTAGTAGGATTTTGAAGAGTCTTGCAATCTGTCATATCAACTTGGTTTAGTATCTCCAAGGCATATTTATGTTGATTTAAATGAAGTTCATAATTTATCACAGTGGATCGGAGGCCAGGAAAATAGAAGAGGTGTCCCAATGTCCTCATATTTAACCTATGACGGAGGTTGGATATCAATTTAGATATTGCCAAAGTGTTGCTGTCGGTGAAGAATGTCATTGACATAAATGAAAATACGTTTGAATGTCATCATGATTGTATTGAATTAACGATGGATCAACTTTGCTTTAAAAAAAACAAGTAACTTGATATGATCAAAAAGAGTGGCAAACCATTGCCTTGATAATTGTTTAAAACATTAATAGATTTTTGTTACGAGCAAAACTTGTGCGGCTATTCAGCTTTATGAAGCCCATAGGTTCATATAAACCTTTTCATTGAGAGAGCCTTGAAGAAAAGCATTTGAGACCTCCATTTGAGTAATCGACCAATCGTGAGGGGTAACAACCATAAGAAGAACTCAAATGGTGACTGAAAGTTTCAACATAATTAATACCGTACTCTTGATTGTTACCTTGGGCCACAAGACGAATCTTATGTTGAATAATATGACCAAATAAATCATATTTAGTGCAATATATTCATTTGCAGCCAAGAGATGTTTGGTTTGTAGGTGGAGGCACTAAGATCCAAGTGCCCTCTGTTTGCAGGGCTTGGAATTCGTAAGCATAGAAAGTTACCATTTATGGAATTTAACAACAATGGTATGACATGTAGGATCTGATTTTGCCACGATTTTATGTTGTAAATAAAAAATTTGCTTCAATTTAAGATACCTGTTTTGGAACTAATTACCATGGGATGAGAAGGGATCAACAAAAGTAGAGGACTAGGTATGTCGGCTGTGGAGACAAGTGGAGTTGACTGGTTGCGATGGGTATAGGCAAAATATTTGGATTCAAAACATAAGAGGATGAGATCCAATGAACAGTAGGATAGGAAGTGGGCGCAAATTTTGAATTTATTGAGGAAGGAGTAAGAAGTAATGGATGAAGTGGTGAAGTTGATAATGATGGAGGTTTGAGAGAATTTAGGCTGGTATAAAATGGAAAGACATTCTAATAAAATTTAACATGATGAGACTTGGTAATTTTGCCTGTGGTAGGATTATAACACTTGTAGCCTTTAAAGTTTGAGGAGTATCTAAGAAAAACACATCGAGTGGAGCGAGACATAAATTTGTTGGTTGATTGAGGCTGCAACCATGGATACCACAAACATCCAAATGTTTTAAGGATCATATAATTGGGATTTTTCTTATATAAAAGATAATATGGAGAGGTATTGAGATGGAAGACGGTTAATTAGATAAAAAGTTGTAAGAAGAGTGTCTACCCAAAAATTTTAAGGTAAATTTGTATCAAAAAATAAGGCTCGCATGGTTTCCACAATGTGTCAGTGTTTTCATTCCACAACACCATTTTGTTATGGCGCATATGAACACGAATATCGATGGCGAATACCATATTGAGAAAGAATATTTTGAAATGCAACATCACAATTTTCACCTTCCTCGCCAGAGCGTAAAATCTTATAGTGATAGTTGAGTTGTTTTTCAACAAGTGTTTTAAATTTAATAAAACAAGATAACACGTCAAATTTATATCTCATAAGGTAAACCCAAAAAAAATGAGACATATCATCAATGAACAAAACATAATATTTAAATCCTTGATTTTAGATTACTAGGGACGGGCCCTATTACATCAGTATGCATAGGCTCTAACATATTAGAACAACGAATGGTGGATAAAAGAAAAGATAAACCCTGATTCTTAGCTCCTAAACACAAATTACACGGAGAAGTAACAGGGAATTTTGGAACTTTAGAAAGAAACAAAGCAAGTTGAAGAAGATCGGTTTTAAATGGATATCCGAGACAACGATGCCAGTTGATGGAGGAGGAAGTGTCAACAATCATAGTTGAACGATTTGAGGGTTTCAAGGTGATGGGGTAGAGGACCTTACTGTTGCGGCCTTGGAGTATCATGGAGTTGGTCTTCAGATCCTTAATTTGAAAACCAAGAGCATCAAATGAGACAGTGAATATCACGAGTTAATTGATGAACTGAAAGCAAATTACGAGATAATTTGGGAGCATGATAAATTTGAGAAAGGTGAAGCTTACGGGTTGGAGTTGGTAAGATTCGTTTGTCTGTGTTACTTATGGGAACCTCTTGACCATTAATAAGCAAAATCTGATCAAATCCGTAATAGGGTTGAATGTGGGAGATTTGAGCAGAATATGAAGTTAGGTGTGTTGTAGCTCGAGAATCAAGTAACTGATTCGTGTTTTCTTGTGCAGATCCACTAAATAGTGCCTGAAGTGATTGAATAAGAGAAGCATACTGAAAATTACCTCGATGTCAATAATGAACCGTCCAATGTCCAAATTTCCCACATATTTGGCATTCAACAACTGACTTTGGAGTTAAGCGGCCTCCTTACCTTGATTTGAAGGATTGTGGCCTCTGCTAGAAATGGAATAGGTTCCACGACCTCTGGATCTGTCACGAACAGTGGTTAAAGCAAGTGTGGGGTTGGATGTGTTGGAGAGTTGAGCGGCTTTAGTAGCTTCATTAGCGAGGTTTGTCTCCTCATTACATAGAAAAGCATGCAAATCTTGTCACGACTAAACCTCTTAAGCATAATCTCTCCACTTTTGCTTTATCTACGGGCCAGGAATAAAAAAATCATATGATTGCCTCTCTAAAGTAGTGGGTGACGCATATACTATTTATAAGTTATAGGTTTCATATTTCAATAACTACTTATCTTATTTGATCAGATATGTTATAATTGCTAATTGTTTTTTTAAGAAGATAATCTCGCACACTCAACTTCTTCAATGATCTAGGTTACTAAAAAAAAATCGTCTTAGATCATGGAACTTGCCTTAGATAAATGTAGAGTGGGTCTTAACTATAACCCAACTCTCAATTTATTGAGTAAAGTGAAGGTACAAAGGTGTGCTAATGTTTATGGTTCTATTTAGGCTTAGCCACTTCTAAGATTTTTAGCTTGTGAAAAGTTCTCCACGAATATTGTTATTTTGTTAAAACAAATATTTAGCTTATACATTAGAGTTTGCTCTACTTTTTTCTAACATCTTGTTAGTTGATGTCATGGAAAATACTTATTAAAAATTTTAGGCATTGGTTACTTCCTTATTTTTAACAAGCCTAAATCAATCTCTAGAGCTAATGTTGGTTAATAGCGTATGAACTTTACTATCTATTCATTTTTTAGTGAACCTTGATTGCTTCAATTCTATCTATAGCATTATGCATTCAAGTAAAAAGGACTTTATTTGTTGGATTGGGGAACATCTCTTTTTGGTTCCCTATAAAAGAATTCATTCGAGAGCCACCTGAACATCTTTCATATTCACTTATCTTATATTAAAAATTTCATAATTACAAACATCATATGAAAAGTAACACTCATTATCATCTTTTAATATTCAAATTCAACTTTTCATTCATAGGTAAAATGTTATGTGTAAAACTATAACTTCAGGTGTTCGATCAATCTATAAGAATCATGTGTTATGTATATAATTTTCTCATTTTATAATACACCATAATTGAATTTCCTCATCTCCCCAGCGAGTGCTTTGATACTTAATCTTGATGAAACCAACCTCATTTCATTAATTAGAGTGTTAAGGATACTCATTTGTATTATTATAAAGTTGAGGTAATATTCAAATGCTAAATAGTGCAAAACTCATAAAAAAGAATATTGTATTACTGTCTCTAATCTTCAAAATAGTGATCTTTAACTTTTATTTTTTTAATTTTAATTAGACAATAATTTTTAATGTGACTCGAGCAATATAATATCCTTAGCATGTAGAATTATAATTGTTAAATAAATAAATATTAAAATATTGATGTTATACATATAGATAAATTAAAATTATTGGCATGTATAAAAATCACCAAGCAAAACTAAACCCTAAACCCTAGCAAAAACATTGATATTTTGTTCTTCGTCCGCTCAATTACTCTCTCAAACCCTAAACTACTCTCATCTTCCGCCTCGATCCAAGCTGTCTCAATGGCTTCCACTTGCCTTAGATCTCTGAATCTCAGCTCCCTTTCTTCTTTTCGATCACGCGTCTCCAAAGCAAACATCGCCGGTCGGCTTCCGAAATCCTTCACCGCTGGATCCGCCCGGACTGCCACAGAGACAGACGCCGGAGCCGCCTCTCATTCTCCCATGCACCGATTCCGTGCCATCTCTCGGTACTTTATTCAGATACTTGGCTTTACGTCATTCATTCACCTATTTTCTTTGAGAAGTTTATAACGGTTTTGAATCCCTTTTCGCAGGCCTCCGGTGGCGTTGGGGTCCTGCGCTGGATCCATGTATCCGCTTCACAGCGCGGTGGCGGCAGCGAGGCTGACGTCAAGGCTGAGTTTCAGTTCCATGAGCTGTCGAGATATTTCACAGGGTACCCTCTGCCGCACCTCTCCCGGACTCTAATGTTGTTGTTGTTTCTGTGAGTCTTTCCACTGCTCTGTCACTAGACCTATCTTGACGTCCATGTTTCTTGTCGAGAAAAGATGCCGCCTTCTTATCCATTTAAACATGCCGATCTATTTTGTTTCTTTCATCTTAATGACATGAAAAGCGATTTAATTGGATTTAGAGTGTGAGATTAGTACAACTAAGTTGACCCGGGAACCTTGGGGGCGGGTGTGGTGATTAATTGCAGGACTAGGCCTAGGTTGAAGATTACGAACTTGTGAATTGACTTTGTTTCTCACTTGCAAAGACTTTTTTTTTAGTATTTAGCTTATATTTTGGTTGACATAATTAAAAACACGAAGAAACATACTGATGGTGGTGGGAAGCTGTATGATAGGATTGGTGGCTATAAATGGCTGCGGATGATTATGTTAGGATGTAGAGATGGGCTGCTGAGACTTTTAGAGGGATATGGTGGTGGGAGAGCTAAGCCTAGCTCAATTTGGGTTAGTTTAGGCTGATTTAATTTAGCTCTTTAGGGAAGAATTTATGCAGTGCGCATTCTTGTTATCCTCTTAGTTTAAGAATTATTCAATGTTGTTTTAATATCTAGCATTGCTCATCACCGCACCCATTCTTGCTCTATTGCATTTTGTTGATGCTTTTGTTTGTTGATTTTAACTTAAAATGTTATAAAAAATCTCAAAATTTGATTTTTATGACACTTTTTTAAGTAGTATAATATTATTTGTGTGCTTCAATTGACTGTTTTTGTTTGAGTTTCATGCTTCAAAGAAATTTTTTTTTTTGCTTGGCTAACTTGATTTTGGATGTTTTAATTTGAATGTTTCGTTGAACTGACTAATCATTACTTTTTAGTCATTTATCGTGATTTTACTAGTACGTTACAAAAGTATAAATTTAGATGCCACATTCAAGTTATGTGTTGCTAGAGTGAGTGTCGTTAATCTCCAACTCAATCTATTTATACCAGGCTTGTTCTCGTTTGAGCACTAGGGAAAATGTCTCTGGACAAACTTTGTCCTTGTTTAAATTGTTGTTTATGCTTGAGATGAGATCTCGAGGTATGTTTGTAAAACATTTGTCTCATGATACTGGACCACATCATACTTGTTTGTCTATTTTAACTAAGTTTTGTCTGGTCTAACCATATTTAGCTTTTTTTTTAGTTATGGGTGGCATATGATTTTATAGTTTAGTGTGCTTATATGTTAATAATTTGGTCTTCTGTGCATGTAAATGTTTCTTGTCAGACATTGAATTCTAATTTGATTTAATTTACTTATATTACTTTTTTACAATTTAGATTTAGCTTTATCTCTGAATTATTTTCTTTATATGTGCACAGAACAATTTTATATATAAATTATGAAAATAATGGAAATATATTGGTTTGCCCCTTCTGACAGGGGAGTTCTTGTCCATTCATTTGCCATTCTATTTTCTTGGTTTTAGAATTTTTTTTTCTTCTTTCATGTTTTATTATCTAGATTCACTTGATTTGGCTAGGTTCTACTTATCATTGCTTATTTGGAATAATAAAAACTCAAGTTCATTAATTCTGAAGGAGAATGTTCTTAAACTTTTCCCACATATTTGTGAACTACCAACTTAAAACTGCTTTCTGATCTGAAACAACCAACCAAAGTATTTGGTTCCTGCAGGCACATGAATTATCGAGTGCTTGAAATGATAATGTGCTCTCAAGTTCCTGCCTTTTCCTCCAAATTACCAAGTATGATTGTGAGAAACATTTTTGTTCCTTTAATGATGATCAATCATTTCATTTATTGGTAAAGTGAAAACTGTACAGAAAATTTCATGAGATTAGATTGAATCCCTATTGTATTTTTTCTTAATTTGTTAATGACAGCTTTTGCATTGTCGAGGGCATGTTATTAAATCACATCACCATTCAATTTGTGTTTCCTTGTTTTTTTGTCACATCTCCTTTCTCTATTCTGATATATATATATTCGTAGTATTACATGTTTGTATGGTCTTTTGATAATGCATAAGCTCTTTTCTTTGTATTGGTTTTTCAACTAATTTCATTTTAATTTTTTAAGATTCTTAGGCACTCAATAAACATGGATTTAGTTGTGATCTATTATCAAGCGTGAAACTTTTGTGTTAAAATGAACTATAAATTTTTAAAAATTGGTTACAATATTCATTGAAAATTGAAGTGCTTTGAATCCAACTAAAGTGAAATTATTTAGATTTCTGTCGAAATAAAGAAATTAGATCATGAGGCTACACTTGAAATAAAAAATTCACATATAAAAAAAATAAAATTGTAATTGTGTAATCATTAAAGAAAAGAAGATAAAGAAACTAATAGAAAAAGGAAGAACAGTGAAGCAAAAGTTCAGCAAATAGGCCTCTGGCCTCTTGCTTAAACAAGGAAATTGCTTCTCTTAGACCTCATCATTCTAGCAGTTGATCAAGAACAATACTCTAAAAACAAGAAGAATGATTTGCACTTCTTAGAACTGATCATTCTAACAGTTGATCAAGAACAAGACTCTAAAAAGAAGAATGATTTGCACTTTAATACAAAAACATGTGAAAAGCCATTTTAATGTCTTTTTGCATGACTCCGCAAACTTTTGCATAAATCCCATAATACCGAGGGATTGTTTGGTTTAAGGATTTAGTAAATTCTGATTTGATAAGCTCCATTCAAGCATGATTTATTAGAGTTTAACAAATCACAGAGATAGATTTTTTTTTGCCCAATTCTTTAATCCAATCAAATGATTGTTCGTGATCACTTAACACATAAGGTTGATTCCTCGCCTCTTTGACAGAGAGATCCTGGAATGTGCCATTGAGTTTGGAGGTTGAGAGTGTCAAGTTTGGAAGTTGATTTTCCCGACAAAATGAGGTTTTCAGGCATGTATTTCAAGTTAGATGTTTCTACACTCAAGCTTGTGACTACTTTGAGGAAGCAGATGAGCTCATCGATTGTGCCATTGAGCCCAAATGCCTAATTCTTAAGTCTATGACTTTGTTGACTATGAAGATGAGGCCAATAGGTTGAAATTCGGAATTTCAGCCTCTTAGGCGGTTGCTTTGCTTGAAATGAAGATGAGACTGTTGAGCATACCATTGAGGCTTTTGGTTAGGACTCTTGAGGCTATTACATTTCTTTGCTTGTAAAGATGTAGTCTAGCATGGCGTTGAGGTTAGACTTCAGGAGGCTTGAGGTCATGTTTTTTGGATTTTTTGGGAGACTAAGGGTGGGAGGCAGTAATGTTGATGCTTAGCTTTTGCAGTAGAAGCACCCTGCTCCAACCATCTTGGTTTTGGTGTTGGATGAGTTACGAACAGGGGATGAAGAAAAGGAGGAGGAAGAAGACCCAGTATTTGATATAAAAAGGAGAGGTTTGATGTAGATGGCTTTTTCTCAGCTCATTTCATTGTATTATGATTGTAGAAATAATTCATCTTATTGATGAGTCAATTTAGCTCGAATTCAAATCGAAATGCAAGCACGTTTGTCCGTGCCATCATATTAAGGCTTGTCTCTTCACCTCAAAAGTAATCTTTGGCATCATCAACATTGGACATGATTTTATTTTCACTGAGAAATTATGAAACAAGATCAATAATTATGTTAAATAATGTGAAAATGGTGTATTGGATGTGAAATGGGGTGAAATGGAGAAGATATGAAGACATTGATTAATATCTATGTTATAAAGTCATAACTAGGTGCAAGTTCAAAGTTAGATTTGAAGTCTATGTGAGATGTGACACAATTCTCCATTTTACCATTTTTTCAAAATCTGTGTCACCTACTGAAGGAAGCTTCATAAATTTTAATCTTAGATTTGAACTTATGATGAGATGTTGCTACTTGTTTGATATGTCAGATGAATTGTACAAAAATTTTGCTTAGATATACAAGTAGCGGCGGGGTAAATGGTAATTGAAGTAATTTTAATGTCTTATTATGCCTATGGCGAATGGTGTTTTACTTCTTCCTTACTTTTCTTGAAGCATTAATTTAAGCATATATTGATGATAAATAACATTTACGCATGATATGTCACCAAAAAATCTACTTGATTAGGAACAAAGCTTGATGTATCTTATATAAAAAAAAATTCAGGATTAAATTCAAGGTCATTCAACCTTCAATTTCAGCAATTTTATAGATAAACTGAACATTTTGATAATCCAAACCTAATGACACTAAAAATGATTCGTCTGAACTAGATGTATCAATTCGGGTCAGCTGGGTGGGTTCGGGTTCGACCCGAAAATGGCCTAACCCAAATATGGTCATCAAGAACCCGTCCCGAATAATAAACAGGTCGAAAATCAAAACCCGAACCTGACACAAACTTTCGTGCTTATTCGGGTCATGTTTGGGTTTTCGGGTTCAACCGAAACCTAACCTGAATAATGAGCAGGTTAAATTCTCTGACCCGAACTCGACTCGAAAAATATTCAGGTCAACTCTAACCCGAATTTTTGAGTCGAGTTCAAATCGTATATGGTCAATTTTTACACCCCTAGTCTGAACCCAAAAGATCTCATATCAAACACTTTAGTTATGATTGGAAATTTTGAAGTGTTAATTGAAAGGTCATATTATTTTCAAATTTGACATGCTTATGGTCAAATTGATTGCCTTGATAAGTGTAATTCAATTAACCCAAGATCTTGTTCAAGCAAGAATTTTAAGGCGTATTGAATAAGTGCGTTTTTTTAGAATTAAATTCATGATCTTTCAAGCTCCAATTTCATTAATTTTATAGCTAAACTGAACATCTCAACAGTGCAGACTCGACAATACTTAAAAACGATTCGATCTAAGCCTTTTAATCGAAAGAGCAAAAGATCTCTAAATTTGGTTTAGTTACAGTCAAACGAGCATCTCGTCTAGGGAATCCAATGAAACTTTGATTACTCAATTTTGAGATCATTAAGATACATAAATGCTAAAAATATCTATGATCAAAAGAAACTACATGCATCCGTGGATAAGATTTTCCTGAGATTTTGGCTAAATTTATATAAAAAAATCTTTTTCAATACTTTATAAATATGATCCCACCCCTTTTTCAACATGGAGGGGAAGAGAAAGGTAAGACCTAAGTTTGCACTGAAGAAAGAGTGAAGCCAACTACCATCATCAATCATCATCGACTACCACTAATGTTTGTTGTTGCACAATTATTATCTTACGGTTGTTGTAGTCAAAACTATTGTCTTTTGATTGTCCTAGCCCAATTATTATTTCCAAAAAATTGTTTTCTAATCATCGTAATATAATCAACTTTCGTGCTTACCAACCCTTGTTATAACAATAAAAGGACAAACACGTGTTCATATTTCTATAACCCCATATTTTCCAGTTAAAGAGACGAGTTAAACTCTATAACTTCAAATATATTGTGTATTATTTTGACCGGTCCAGATCTAGTAATTTTTTCTCTTTCTAGATTTTTTACCTAAACATTTTGCTATCTCTTATCACCTATATTTGTGCATATATTATGTTTAGTGTAATGTTAATAAATTAATTCTTCACTCCACTTGCTTGAATTTTCTAGCACGCAACATTGCAAATGATATTTAACTACAAAATTTTTAAACCCATTAAAATACTCAGACGCCATAAATAAATAGCACTAGAACCCCTTAATTACAAAGATATTTAAACTGATGCGACATTTATATCTCTAATTCTTTCATTACAAAGATGACTTCTTAAGAGCCCCTACTAGCACCCAGAACTTCTTGAAAGAGCTGCTACTTTTTTTGTCTCATTGTTAATCTGAAAACCATACACGACTTTGTGCTTCTTGCTTGGAGTGTATTTACATAAGTGTTTTTGTAATTACTGCATCGTGTAAATATGAAAAATTCCAAAGAGTTTGAAGGGGTAACACTGTAAAACATTTTCCCAGATGGAAATGAGGGCACGTGACACACATTTTGCTGCATCCCCATTGCTTTTTCTGAAGGTGGGTTCCCAAATAATTGTAAAACCTTTCAATTTATTGTTATGCTTCGCTCAAATCACTTACATATAAGCTGCATTGTTCTCATTATGTCACTTACTGTTTATATAATATTTTTTAGAAAATTCTTTATTATGATAAATATATATTTTTCAATATAGCTTGCATTTTTTTATTTCATTTATTGCAGAGGTTGGTTTATCGGTTCCAAGGTGAGAGTTGCAGCTGAACCATTGAAATGTGTTTTTTTTCCCCATTATTCGGATTAAGTTTTTATTTTATTGGAGAAAGAACTGATTCATTCAATGTTACTTTACCATTAAACTTTGCTTATGTAATGAGAGTCATATTTAACTTTATATTTTGTAGTATTTCATTATGCATCACATATTTAAAGTATAATTGTATAATAATCAAAGATTGTAAATTAAATATTTGAATTGTTTGTTGTGGAGTGTAATTTTTTTATTCTGTGAAGAAAATGTAGAATATGAAGTAATATTTAGTGAATTCTTATTTTATTTTAGATTGAGAGGAATTACTCAGGTGGTAATTATAACTATCAATTAGGTGGATCTGTATGTTGGACTGAAATATGAGACTTCTCTGCATAGAGCTGTGGTGGGGAGCTATTGAGGGAAGGTGCAAGAGAGAATAAGAATTTATGAAACAATGTT
Organism: Phalaenopsis aphrodite; assembly: GCA_003013225.1. Classification (NCBI taxonomy): domain Eukaryota; kingdom Viridiplantae; phylum Streptophyta; class Magnoliopsida; order Asparagales; family Orchidaceae; genus Phalaenopsis; species Phalaenopsis aphrodite. The sequence continues at coordinate 1,540,323 of NEWO01000070.1, forward strand.
AATTGTAGTGTTATCAATTTATCTTAGTAAATTCAAATATGGATTTTTTTAATAACAGGTCAATGAATAAGAACATGTCAACTGAATTAGTTTGTATAATTAAATAATTTATTGTTGAAAAATTATTCGCAATTACTAAATCTATCATTTAGTGTGAATTTCGAGATGATTTGTGTTGAATTTTGGAACATTTTTTTAGTAAGAAATGTTCAAAATTCTAATTAAGAATAATTTAGAACTTCGATTTCAACAAATTTATATTCAAACAGAACAGTTTGATGAGATGAACACAATGGAACTAAAATTGATCCAATCATATTCAAATCAAACAGAGGTTAAGTCTTTAAGTGATTTTTGGAAGCTTCTGGTTCTCAATTGGAATTATAAATAAATTCCAATTCTGACAAAATTACAGTCAATCGAGCATCTCGACAAGATGAATCTAACGAGCTCAAGATCACTCAATTCTAACAATGTTTTAGCACTCAAATGTTAGTTGAGGGAATCTCTCTAGGTCATCAATATAATGGCTTAGATTCATTTCTTATTTATAGGGAGATCCCTCTCATATTATAAATTGAGCCTTACCTCCTTCATGAAGGGGATCTAGACCTTGAGCCGATGAAGCTCGAGACTTGGAGGAGGAGCTGAGATCCAGTGTTCCACAGCAAAGTTCTAGCAAACAAAACGCTCCTAAAACCGCCGATAACAGTCGACCATCGTCGGCCGCCCCATACTCATTGCAACGAAGCCCTTGCAGAATCACGATGTGCGCTATGGAACCTTAAGGTACGCTGTGGAGTAATGGAGCTTCAGGGCACACTGTGGAATAATAAAACATTTTGTGAAGTAACAACCAACCTTGCGGAGAAATAAAACATTCTACAAGACAACACGTCCAGAATATGGTGTAATAATACACCCCGAAGATAATATAACGACATAATGTAACAATGCACCCGAATATCGTACAATGACTTGCTGTGCATATGATACAACGATGTCTTTTGAAGTCGTGTAATAACACACTATAATAATTTTTATAACCACTGTACTTAGGATACATCAAATTTCTCTAACTCCTGAAACTCTTTGCTTGTAGCTCACTACTACAACCTACATGACCAACTACAACTTACATGGTCTACAACTCATGCAACACCCAACTCTAACCTCTATGGCCTACGAATATTTTCACAGCTCACCACTGTAGCTTACATAACTAACTACGACCAACGTGATCAGCAACTCATATAGCTCCCAAATTCAGCCTATATGACCTATGAACGTTATCGTAGCTTGCTACTACGACGTATGCGACCAACTGTTCACCTATATGGCTCATAACTCCTGCAGCTGCATACCACGACCTATGCGGCCAAATAATGCTCGTAAAGAAACCATTTACGACCCACACGTGATTAATTATTACCGTGACTTTCGACTACAACCTGTACGACAAGCTGGTGTTATAACTGTTGTCTATAACATTCACGACAGACTACTCTATCCATAAAATTCGACTATGGCCTTCGCGGCCCATTACGATTATTATACATCAACTTCATAATTTCATTTTCCACAACCCAAAAGAAGAGTAGATAGGTGTACTCATAATTACATAGTAAATTATTTCATCCGGCTAGGCCCCACAATTTTTTCCATTTTCTGGTGTTGGCATCTATTTGTCATACAAAACACATGCAGAGTGCCTTCGTGGAGCCTTGAGACACTTTTATGTCCTTTATAGAAGTCCAAGGGTAATTTTCTACTAATGTTTAGGTTTTCGAGGTTCACATACAGAGCCCCCCCCCCACCTCAACTTTTTCGGAGGCTTGTGCTTGTGGGGGGTCCGGCGTGACCACACCTGAATCTGACATGCCCGCGATGCGAGCTCCCAAAAAGTGCCCAGGTTACCCGGGCGTCACGATCACGCCGCTCAGACCGAGAGTTCAACAAAATTGTGTCTGGCCTTGGGCGTGACAATGCCTGCTCACTTGACCTTTCTGATTTCTGTCCTCGAAAGCTCCGCTCACCAAGTTGGAAAATACCCTTAAGTTGGAACTCCGACAAGCCACAATCTCAACTTTGGATGGAGACCTTCATCCTATGTTGGTTAAGGTGAAACTCTTACTTTAGGGAAAAT
>NEWO01000070.1:1547361-1756217 GCA_003013225.1 Phalaenopsis aphrodite
TATAATTAAAAATCTAACTTAATTTAAATAATTTATGATTAAAAAGCTAATTAGAATTACTTCTTTTTTTTTTCATATCATTCGCATTAAGAAACAATCATGGAATTTATACTTAATAAAAAATTAACTAAAAATAAAATAAAAAACAAATATAAAAGATGCATTTCACTTTTGAATGCATAGATAAGGTGACATGTATATATAATTAACAATTAAAATTTAAGTTTCAAGACAAATACATAGGCATTGAGTGACATGCATGTAAATCTTCTAAAAATTAGCTTATAAATATACTCCTCACAAGTCACATAAAAAAAAAAAAAAAATTTATTTTTTCCTTTTTTCTTTTAGTCCCATTTTGAGAAATGGCAAAGAACAACATTTACTCCAAGTGATTGTTCTAAGTTATGTGTACCTATAGCCATGCTGATATTTACGAGTGGATTTCACAGCTTGATTTCAAACATTTAGAATGATAACTTTAATTTTAAACTGGTTAGATTAACCTGTTCATTACTATTCATCTGCATTATTAATTAAGAAGTTTGGGCTATTAGGCTAAACAAGCTGCCTGAAACATATATAAAAAATGAATGAGAAAAATCTATCTTTAAAGATACTATTTCTGCAAGAATTAGATGGAAGGTGAATAAAACCTTCTTTGAAGCAACAGTTCGCTTTCCCAGCTACCTAACTGCAACAGCAGCAACAACGAAACTATCATGCTCTACCAGATCAACAAGCACAAAATTGTGTGCTTTTCAGCAAGTAAAGGATATCATAACTCCGGCCAACGTTCAGCCTGAACTCATCCAACATTCTTCGACCAAGATTTCGAAACCTCGTATTCCAAATCAGGCTCTTTTGATGGCAAAGTCTTTTAAATCAATGGAGATATGTTCAGCCACGGAATCTTCTGAAAAATCTTCCGCCTTTCTTCCCCATTCCAGTTCCCTGGAGGTTCATGGAAAGAAGGGATTTGGAGTCCGGTCGCCACCTGAATTGTTTGAGGATGGAGAAAAGGCCTGAAAGGGCTGGACTGACTTCATCGTCTCTTATACCGTTGCAAGAGATTATTGTGAGGCTCTGCAAATCATTCCATGATAATAATACTGATTCCAGACCCTCTGTTGTTATCTTCGAACATCCCTCGAGTGATAGAAGTTTCACCCTCCTGCCAATATGCAAAGAGAGAAATATTTTACATGTATTGGAAAAGAGGTGGCATAAATGTAAACATTGAAGTTTAGGTGTTAGATATGTAAATCCATAGAAGCATTAAAAAAAAAATACTAAAAATATATATGAAAAAAGAGTGCATTTAGTGAAGAAGGATTCTGAATGGCTTCTGATTATAACTTGAAGCTAAGAAAGACATTCAGAATATGTTTGAGATATTCCTTTAGCTAAGGCAACCAAAAAAGCCCAGACTAAATCACAAATTTGAGGTAAAACATGACAACATAGCATTGGGAAGAATTAACTCTTAAGAAATACTCTCAGCACTTCTCTGATTATTTCAAAGCAGTATCAAGATATACCAATCTAAGCTAAAGCCTCGATCTATCCTCGTAAAAACACAACAATGAATCTGCAATTGATCAAAACCTTCATTAAATAAAAGAAGTTATTTTCCATAATCAGATCTTCCACGCTTGGCCTACGAACTGTCTAATGGGCTGAGGAATAAGATATTTAATTTATAAAGAATAAAATCAGAAATTTTAGAAAAGATTGCACAATAATATTGGCAAACAGTCTTGATACAAACCGGACCAAGGAACTAATTCAATAAGTCAAACCCAACCCATAACCATGCCAATGTGACAATGCAGCCTTCTACCAAACCAATACAAAACCAGGAAGCAATTTACTAAGAAATTATCTCCACAATAAAACCTCAATATTTCCTAGGAAGAATTGCATACATACCACTCAATTATTATGTATTTACATATCTAACACCTAAAGTTCAATTTTTACAAATATGCCACCTTACCTATGCATGAAAAAGTGTATTTCACTTTTGAAAAGTTAAAATACTGGTATTTTTTATGTTATTTGAAAGATTTGGTGGTATAAATCTATAAAGTGAAGTTCAGGTGTTAGATATGTAATTACAAAGGAATTGGGTAATAAGTATGTAAATACCCCTATTTTCTCATGATATATAATAGTCCAGCACAAAAATAAAAGATTACGAGTCGCTACATCCCTATGTTGTTTGAGCAGTGTCAGAGCTACTGTCGAGCAATAATATTGAATAAGAATGTACTGAAAAAGAAGCTCACAAGCATCTCATATTAAATAAGAATGTGTTGTAAAAGAAACTCACGGGTCACAAAGCATCTAATATTGAAAAAAAAGTATTCTAATTGTTTATGTGAAGTCATTTTAGTCCCAGAGTTTATAGAACTGTTTAATTAGTCCCTAGACTCTTTAAATTAAAGTTGAAATAGTCATTTATAGTGAATATTTCAGCCCATATTAAAAGACGATTCTTACACTAAAATGACCTCCTACAATGAGTAAGATGACTATTTTGGCACTCTTACTTTTCTATTTATGCATTGATGCCAAATTTTGCATGGATGATGGTAAAAAATAACTAAAGTTGCCTCTTTTGATTTTTATATAAATTGCTTGGTAGTAAGGAAGGAAAAAAAACCATCGGAAGATGGCAACAAAAAATTGTATATAGGCTTTGATTGAATTAAGTGCATTTAGAACGAAGATAATTCAGTTTTGAGATGATATTATGTGGATTTTGCAAATGAGAATTTATTGGGAAAATAAGCACGCAATGTTTATACAAACATAAATGCTTTGGATTAAAGAGACATTTTTAACTTTTAGAGATTAGGAGATATTTGAATAGAACAATTCTTTTGGAGATTTGAAGATATTTGAATAAAACAATATCTTTCTAATGAATTCCAAATTATTGAAAAGGATGTGGAGGGATTGATGAAGTATTTTTGTCAACAATATTTACAGGAGTTATGCAGTTGTTGTGATAATTGAATGATTGAACTTAGAAGACAATTTTAAGAGGAACATATGCGCCTTTCAAATTTATGTATGGTGCGCTGGTGGCTAACATTGGTAGTTTTGGAGCTTAGAAAAATTTTTAGTGGAGTTGCATATATAAGTGACTTGCAATCATTTTATTATTTTGACAATTTCTATATTTTATTTTTTTATTTTGAGAAAAAGTTTATCATTTTATTATTTTGACAACTTCTAATATTTGATTAAATATACTGAATTGATTAGTTGAGTGTTGTTAACATATAACTATTTACTTGTCTAATGGCTAAATTTTAGTTTTTACATTTATACCAACCAAATCATTCATATCATAGAGCACCGACAATTTTAATTTTTGCTTTAAAAGTATTAAATTTATAGCTATCACAGTTCTGTTACGCACAACATCACAAAATAAGAGGTACAATGATCCTTTTTACAGAAACAACTGCCCACTGTTATTTTCACACAACTGCCACAAACATGCAGTCAGCTTCCTCGCAGCAACTTCTTGGGGCAGCACAGCTGCAGCTGCGGCAAATTTGATCATTACATTATTACTTAGGGTTCTAATTCTCATAATTATCATTTACATTCAAAGAAAGTTGGCCTATGGCGCAGAATGTTGGCCTTTAAAAGAGAATGATAAAACAAAGTTAAGTGTGACAGAGAAGAGGATGCTTAGGTGGATGATTGACTTGACACTTGGAGACAAAACGTGAAATGAATATATCTGTGATAGGGTTGATGGAGCTCCGATAACGGACAAAATTAGAGAGAGTCATCTTAAATGGATTGGTCACATTAAACGACGAGCATCTGATGATCCTATTAAGAGATTATATGTTTTAGATTCGACTTATGTTAAGAAAAGCAAAATTAGACCTAAAAATACTTGGGCAAATTGTATAAAAAATGATCATAATCTATTAGAATTAAATGAAAAAATGACACTCAATTAAACGCAATGGAGAAAAATGATTCAGGTAGCTGACCCCACTTATTGGGATAAAGACTTGTTATTGTTGTTGTTGTCAAAGAAAGTAAATTGTCGGTTTGTAATTTAAGACTCCTCAAGTTCTCTTTCATGATTTGCATATACCCACTTTTAAAACTTTAAACCTTAAATCTTTATGTATCAATTGGCATTAGAGTTTATGGCTGCAACATATGTTGATTAAACAAAAGATGTATTTGTTCATGTAATCAACAATATGCGTTCAATTTTTAAAATTATTTCTATGGCCGCATTTGCAAAGGCGTTAATGATTGGCCCTTTCGGTTTTACAAAGTAGAGCTCTCTATAAATTTCTCTCTCAAACAAGCTCTCGTGTACTCACTCTCTCAAGAAGAATTCCTCTCGAAAATTGTATATTCTCATTGATAGTCAACATGACAATTCCTCTTAGAAGAATCTTAAGAAAAAAACTTAATCACATTTATTACAACATATTATTTGATAAGATTATTTTATGATTTATTTCATGAGAAAATAGTATTACTTGACGAGGGAATGAAAATTTCAATTCAAAAGTTATTTTTATCATTTATCCATGTCATTCTCTATTGATCAATTATCTCTCAAATATTCTTTATTGTTGTGTATTTCAAATACCCACCAATGCAAAGAGAAAAGCGATGTTGAATTAGACAATGAAGGAATAGTTCTATGATCACAACCAACAACCAAACTTTTCAATTCGGCGCTATCAACAATAAAGACAACTTTTTAATACTAACAACCAAATATAAACTGCCTCTACCAAAAAAAACAAGATCATCATTCAAGAAAAAAAAAACAAAAGAAAACAAGAAAGGCTATCACTGAATACCGGGGCACAGGTAGTCTACTTGCAATCAAAGGCAAGTTAAGTAAACAATTAATGATAAAAACGAAAGATTGAAAAGAATAAAAAATACAAAAACAATTCAGGTCCAACACCAAATATTCATTCATTCAAATATCCAGTTACATTAAGAAAATCAATACATATAAACCACACTTCACTCATATTCCTTTATTCCAAACCCTTCTACATACAATAATTGAATGGTATCCAAACTGATTACATTTTCCTTTACAAAAACATTTTTAAAAATTTTAGAGCCACTTTTTATATTCGTGAGAGTAACTAGAATATAAGTACCAAACACCCCGAACCTTACCATGAATCCATAAGAGGGAATGAAAATTTTATTGAACTTCAATCACAAAAGTCATTTTTATCGTTTATCTTTGTCATTCTCTATTGATCAATTATCTCTCAAATATTCTTTACTGTTGCCTATTTCAAATACCCGCCAATGCAAGAGAAAAGTGATGTTGACTTTGACAGTGAAGGCATTTTTCTATGATCACAACGAACAACCAAGCTTTTCAATTCGGTTCTATCAACAATAAAGACAACTTGTTAATACTAACAAACAAGTATAAACTGCCTCCGCCAAAAAAAACAACAAGAACAAAAACAACAAAGGCTATCAGTGAATACCCAGGCACAGGTAGTCTACTTGAAATAAAAGCCAAGTTAAGCAAACAATTAATGATAAAAATGAAAGATTTAAGAAAATAAAAAATACAAAAACTATTCAAGTCCAACACCAAATATTCGTTCATTCAAATATCCAGTTACATTATGAAAATCAATACGTATAAACCACACTTCTCTCATATTCCTTTATTCCAAACCCTTCTACATACAATAATTGGATGGTATCCAAACTGATTACATTTTCTTTTACAAATACATTTCTAAAAATTTTAGAGCCACTTTTTATATTCGTGAAAGTAACTAGAATACAAGTACCAAACATCCCAAACTCTACCATGAATCCATAAGAGTAGCTGTCTTTGATGCCAGAAGCTTTCTTCCATCAATCTATGATTGCAGGGAAATTATCTAGTCTCCCATAAGTTCAATTTTATATGCAAATCGCTCTTCAATTATCTTTAATTTATTTACTCAAACTTCTTCACTCTTCCCTTGGAGAACAAAATGTTGGTACCTTATTTCGCATCTAAAAGAGAGCAAAACATACCCTCAACTTACAAACACACAGCATTTTTTATTTAAAAATAATGATATCCTTCTCATCTAGCAAATTCAACGATCTCATGTTCATAGACAGAAGACCTTCATCCTCAAATTCACTACTGAATAATGAAGCATATTGCCATAAAATTCATTCATTATGGATATTGATCAAGTTGTAGCATTCCACACAGCATTTTGGGTAATCGTGAATCTCTACTTAGCAAGATGGCTACGCTGCTCCATGTCAATCAGGAAGAATGAAAATTAAACAGCTAAATTAGAAGTTTTCTATAATTAGAAGATTCCTTATTTCCAACATCTTTATTCTGATTTATTTCTCTTTTAGCTAAATATTTAGAACAGAAATATGTATTATTAAGTTACCTAAAATAAATTATATGCATTTTATTTTGTACCTAAAATAGATTGTAAGATTATTATTTAATGGAATGAAAGCAAAGGGAAAAGGCAATCGAGCCTATTCAGTATTCAACCTATTTGTTCAAATTTTGACATGGTATCAGAGCAAGATTTTTGCCCTAACCACCGATAATTGTTGGAGGACCGTCAAGACTCCCTTCCCGTCGACCTGCAGACGGGAAGGGAGGATGCCTTGATTCTCGTTCGTTCGTCTGCTCATCGCCTCATGATTTCTTCATATCTCCTTCGCTAGCCATCGTTGCTTCTTCCACTTCGGCTTCGACGGCTTATTCGTGTTAATGAGACGACCGGAAGGGTTAGGAACATCGATGATGTTACCATCAAGATCCGTCATCTTGGCAGTGTTCTTCGTGTAATTTTGTCCGCCAAGTTCTACGATATGGCGCTCCGAGTGGACACGCTCGCGAAGAAGTTTGTTGATCTCTTCATTGAAATCTCAGAGGAGATAGCTCATCGAGGCCCTCGGTCTGGATCTCAGCTTCCTTGACACCAATCTCTCGGAGAATTTCACTGCGTCATCGGTCGACATTGGAGAGATCGCGGCACTTCGAGGTGAGGTATTGACAACGCTTCTCGGGCTTCAACACTCTCAGGCTTCTGCCTCTCTGGCTTCGGCACTCTCAGGCTTTGGACTCTCGGGCTTCAGCACTTTTGCGCTTCGGCACTTTTGTGCTTCAGCATTTTTAGGCTTCGACATTTTCAGGCTTCGACACTTTTGGGCTTCGGCATTTTTAGGCTTCGACACTCTTGGGCTTCGGTCTTCTTGAGCTTCAGCACTCTCAGACTCTGACCTTTAGGGCTTTGACATTTTCAGGCTTCGGCACTCTCGGACTTCGGCACACTTGGGCTTCGACAATTTCAAGCTTCGACACTCACAGCTTAAGAATTTTTTTGTCTCGGCAGTGTTATCAGTTTGTTGTTAGCAAATTGATGCTTCTTGATAAGTTAGCATGAATTTGAGGGGGGATGTCAATAAAAAAGAACGGAAATTAGGCAGCTAAATTAGAAGTTTTCTATAATTAGAAGCTTTCTTTTTTCCAACATCTTTATCCTGATTTATTTCCCTTTTAGCTAAATATTTAGATTAGAAATATGTATTATTAAGTTACCTAAAATAAATTATATGCACTTTATTTTGTATCTAAAATAGATTGTAAGATTATTACTTAATGGAATGAAAGCAAAGGGAAAAGGCACTCGAGCCTATTCAGTATCCAGCCTATTTGTTCAAAATTTGACACTCCATAGCTTTCAGACATCCCACTATGTACAGAGTCTAGTGCATCAAAAACTTGGATCTCAAGATCATAAATTATTTCTTTTTTCTTTTAATAAAGTTCATCTCATTACTTTAAGGACCCTATTCTTATTCCTTTAGAAAGTAGAATTATCGTATTGTAGCATAGTGTCATCAGCATGCTTCTTCAGCATACTCTCCAACCTTTGCAAGATAAAACCAAGAAAAGCTTAGCAAAAGATACAGCAAAACAATGAAGTTAGAATGGAAAGATTGTCAATGTTACAGTTGAAAATCCATGAACAATCTATGAAAGTTTAGAGATCGAGCTGTTTAAAATGTCTACAGAGGCAACCACTTCAGTATGTATAGTTGTAAGCTATGTTAAAATTTTCTCAACATTTAATTATATGCCTTAAAAGCCTAATATGGTTAAGAGGACTATATTATTTTCTCATTCTGGATCCTGGATCTGCAGTACAGGAGAAAGGATAAGGACAACTCCATCATCCTCTCTTGACAAAATTAACTGAAGGCAATAAAGTTGGGGGTAAGAAGGAAACAAGAAAAAACTAGAATGGATGATTTCTCAGATTTAAGAATACCAAAAAAATTGCTGGAGAACACTTTTATGCTTAAGAGGAAAATCCACACCATCCATAATATCCATTAAAAAATTGCTATCAAGTTAATCCTCGGGGTTTCTAACCAGATGTAAGGCTTCTTGTTAATGGCTTGATGTTAGAACCAGTCAGCTCACCAAAAGACATGTTTTCAGTAAAATGCTCCAGCTTCCTCAGTTTCACTGTTCTCTCTTCATCAACAAGCCAATCCAAATGAAATTCTTAGTATCTTCAAACCATCTACAGAGGCAACGTCTCCAATATGTATAGTTTTTGGCTCAAGAGAAATCTTCTCGACATCTTCATCTCTGGCTCTGAACCTAAGATGGTTAAAATGACTTTTTATCTTCTCTTTCTGGCTCTACAACCTATTCTTTTCAATATCTTTATTCTCCTGCTCGACAGGAGTATGTAAAGAAGCAAGTATAAGGACAACTCCATTGTTCTCTCTCAACAGACTTCCCTAAAGGCAATCAATTTGGGGAAAAGGAAAGAAGAACGAATGGGATTGATGACTTCTCGAACTTGGAAATTTTAGGAAAAATGTAAGAGAAGAGTTTTTTATGCCCAAGAGGGAAATTCACACCTTCCATAATTTCCACTAGAGAGTTGCTTTCAAAGTAACACTCGAGTTCCTTACAAGGCAACATTTTTATGACTTAATGTGCAATTTGATGGAGGTAAAAATGATGGTGAAGGATGATACCACGCCATGGATTGTAGCTTCCTGGGATGCCATTCTTTCAAGGTGTTCGAGATGGAGGAAGAAATGCATGTGGAAACCCTAAATTCAGAGAATAAGAAATTGAAAATATAACGAAATCAAATGTCCAAAAAGCAAAATTGAGTAACACTATGTTGAATGTAACGAAACCCTATAAGAGTGTTATTAGTATCAATTTTCATACTTAAAAGTGACAAGTAGCAATTCAAATCACATCATTTAACATTAAAAAAATCCAGAGGACCCCCAAGAAAATCATGAACTTAAATTTTGCTAGAGAATGTTTAAGTTTTTTAAGAAAACTTCCTCAAAATATTTAATGGTTGTAAAAAATTATCTCAAAATATTTTTTTCTCAATACACCAAGCTTGATTCTTCATGGATCATTTCATAGGAATGTAAGATCTTGTAATTAATTGTTCTTTGTGTCAAAAGGTTTTCTAACATTCCCAAAAATTGAGTATCTCCTATACTTGTGTCTTCATGGATCTTTAAAGACTTTTACCATCCATGCAGGAAATTGAATGTCTGCTTTCTCAATGTAGTTTTCTCATTGCATTTCTTTTCAGACGATAGTTGTGATTGTTTATTATTTTTGTATTACTTTGTAAATTTTTTATGGTAGAAAGCTGCTTTTACAATCACATCTACTAAAATATGATAGTTGTGCAAAAATTATAGTCTGATTTTAAAAAAAATAGAATAAAATATTTATAATACCTGCAGTAGAAAAACAATTTATTTTCTCACAATAGTTTTAAAATCAGTTTTATAAAAAAAATTGTAGCCACCCCAAATAAACCCTTAACATTACATATTGTCAGGTTTGCATGCAATTTAATCATCAATAGGTTAACTTGCATAAGTTCATTTGAGATTATCATATGATTTTAACTTTGAAATCCTACAAGTCTTGTCAAGCTTCCAACAAAGTCCAAGCCTTGTGCATTTATAAAATCACTTGCACATATGTGTTACTTGCATTAGAATATTCACAAGAGAAAATGTAGAATCGAGAAGGGAAGCGTAAAAACTTATTTTTAATCTGAACAAGAGAAATATGAAACTTATAAATGTCGATAAAGTCATGATATATTCAAACTCTAAAAAAACTTCCATCCCAAATCTTCAAGTTAATTGCTAGAAGGGTGAGACCATCTAAAGCTTTGAAATGCAAAAGAATTGGCACCTACAAGTTGGAAATTTTAAGAAATTATGATATTAAAACGATTTTCAAAGTAGTTGATTTGATTCCCTGAGCTTATAGTCAATTCCTTGGTTCTTTGCCTTTTTCACCTCTGTTATGAGGAAAAGATAAATGTGGAACACCGATTTGAGAGATATGGAACAAAATGATAGCACTCCATTAATTTCAGAGAAAACACAAAGAAAACCAAGATTTAACTTGGAAAAGCCCGAGAATGGAAAAAAATCATTGAGCGACAACACATCAAGAAATTCACTATGAAATTAGGAGAAATTGTACGCATTACACCACACTCAGGTCTCTCTACCCTCTTGGAACTCACGAACATTAATCTCATTTCTCTTTGGCACAAAAAAAATTACAAAAATCCAAAATCAACTCAAAATACAACTTCAAATTATTAGCAAGTACCTCCCATGGTGAAAAAGCGCAAGTTACAAGCGTCAACCCCGAAGCCAAATTTCCAAGCGCTCTATTCTGGAATATTGGAAATGAGTCTTATATATGCCTCAGCGCCCCTACTGGCTACAAGTTTCTACCTGAGAATCTTTGGTTGGGCGCCTAGGTGCCCCATAAGCGCTAGGTCGCTTGCTCTAGCACTAGATTGCCAGCTGCCAGGCTTAGGGGCGCCCCATGGCGCTGGGTTGCCCGCTGCATAGTTTCTAGGTGTTTCTCCTCGCCAATTAAGCTCCACACATAACAATCTCCCCTTGAAAACAAATTTGCAACCACCATTTCTCCAAACTTGCACCATCTTCATAGTTGTGTATAATAGTGTGGCTCACCCTTAGTCTTGACTTTCCAAAGCTCCAACAAAAGTTAAACATAGTTTCAATTTCTCAATTGTAACCACCATAATTAATGTATTTGTGAAATTCTGAGCTATATGTATTTTCTCCAAATATAATTGATCATTTTTTAAAAAAGAACGAATAAGTGACACATTGAATAAATATGTTATATCTTAGAATGAAAAATGACATTCTTGACCAGATGAATAACACTCATATTGTCACTATAAAGATTTTTAATCCCCTGCTCTTTCCCAATTTGTCATAGACAAGGGTGCTAAACTTAGACTGGAACATGACCTATATAGAAGTCGGTCTGGATGCTAACCGTGATTTGAATAACCAAAATTGGACCAATGAAAACTAAGGTCAAACTGGTCAACTGTTAAACCGACCATGATTTTTAATAACAAATTTATTTATTTATTTATTTTTTCTTTGATATTGTATTGTCTTCTTTTCTATGACTGAATTGGTGGAAAAAAGAAACATGAGAGTTATTTTATATTTTTATTTAAAATTGTAATGTATATTTGGGGTGATCATTGATATTTTCTGCATTAAGTTAATACTTTAGCTTATTTGATTCATTACACAAAAAAATGTGACTAATTTATTTGATTAAAGTTGATTAAAATGGAACAATATTTTAGAGGAATGTAATGTTTTGCTTTATCTTCCTCCTTGGATAATGATAATTGATATTATAAGTGGAATGTAGAGACGATATTGTAGTAACTTTCAAGTTTCGTTAGTTTTATAATTAATCTTAATTTTCTATCATCTGCATTTTACTTTTAGAATATCAATCTTGAAAAAAGGAAATACAAAATACAATATTTCAAGGAAAGATCTACATTTTTTGTTGTTACAATGATGTAGGGCTGTCAAAAAAACTTCTTGTTCGTGAACAATTCGTGCTCGGCTCGTTAGGAAGCCCATGTTCGATTCTATTAACAGTATAACAGGAACAAAGATTTATTCGTTCGTGTTAGGCGCATTTTGGCTAGAAATAATATATATATAATTGATCAATACTATTTTTAAAAAAATTAATTGACAACAATGCTGCAAAGTTTTATAATAAATTAAAATTATTAATTGAAATTATAGAATAAAAATATATTAAATTATATTTAAATGGTGTTTTAATATAAATAATAAGATTTAAATCTCGCCCCAACACTAAACATCCTACGGTTGCATGATTAGGGTTGTCAAAACGACTTTGTTCGCAAGCAACTCATGTTTGACTTGCTAAGCAGACGAGCAAAACACAAACACAATTTTTTGATTCAAAATATAAATGATCTGAAAACGAACAATAGTATTTTTTAACGAGTTGAACACGAGCTGAGTTTGGTTCGCTGGTATTCGACTCGTTTACACCCCTACAAATATGAAGTTAGTCATTCAAATACTAAATATTTTTATAGTTAAACTTTTTAAATTTATTTTTAGTTGTGTTTTATATTTCATAATGCAATTTTGACCCATTTTTAATTAGCATTTTCATGTAAAATATCTACTTAAGTTATTTATGCAATATTTAATTAATTTTTATCATTATTACTTCATTCGGTTCAACTCCAAATTCAACTATGGTTGAACCAATAAAATTTGAACATTTCTTTTTCAGGCTTGATGTCCAGTTTGAACACAATCATGATCATAAAGCTCTGCAACCAAATCATTTACTAGTTAACCTCAGTTATAACAACGTACCATCTTTTGTAATAAAAAGTGTAACTATTTTCTGTAACCGGAAAACTTAATTCACTCCTGTGATTCTCAAAGTGAAGACATACCATGTTATACTTCTTCTAACATCAATATCCCCTACCAGATCTAAATCTATACGTCCCTGTAAATTAATTTCCGCACCTCCGAAAAAAAGTGACTTGTTGATTGTTCCTTTCAAGTATCTCAGCTTCTGAAGTAAAAAGTATAACAATCTTTTGTAGTTTGAAAACTCAACTCACTTTTGTGTTTTCTAAAGTGAATACATACCCTGTTATATTTTTTATAACATCAATATCTCCTATCATATCTGAATCAATTAATCCTGTAGATTAATCCATGCATCTTTGTAACAAAATGCATTGTTGCTTGTTCCTTAAAAGTATATAAAAATTCACTGATTCCTGATCACGGTTTCCTGGATTACTCATGTATCTATTGAACACGCCCGTTGTATGTGCAACATTTGATCTTATATATATCACAGCATAAATCAAACTTTCAACTGTGTCTGCACTGAAACATATACAATTCTTTTCATTTGTGTTTTCACTGCTTCGGTTTGGGAAATAGTTCCTTAGATAGCCTGAAGTAACTACCTGAAAATGTGCAAATTGATTTTTCCTCACAAATGTTGAACTTGTGGAGGGCTTTCTCAACATATTTTGTCTGAGACAACATCATTGTATCTGCACTCATGTCCCTGTTAATTCTTATATCGAGGATCTTCTTCATGAGACCTAAATCCTTTCTCTAAAATTTCCTTGATAATTTTTCCTTCAAGTCTCTGACCTTATCTATATATGCTCCTACAATCAACATGTCATCCATATACAATAGGAGCATGATATAGCAATTATCAAATTTTTTTATGAAATAACAATGATCTGCATGACACTTAATGTACCTGTTGTCTAACATAAACTTGTCAAACCTCATGTACCAATGTCTTTAGGTAAGTTTCAAATCATAAAGACTTTCCATCAATCTGTCGACATGTCTTCTTTTCTTAGAACTTTATATAACGATGATTGCACATTATACAACTCTTCTTCTAAGTCACCACGCAAAAGAAATGGCTTTACATTCATCTGCTTCAGATAGAATTTTTTCTATGCTACCAAGCTCAACCCAACTCTACTAGTTGCAATCTTCACTGTTAGAGAATATCTCTGACTAGTTCACTCCTTTTTGTTGAAACTCCTTCACAACAAGCCTTTTCTTATAAAGTTTGTTACCATCTGATTTTTCTTTCAGTATATACATCCACTTGTTGTGCGGTTTTTTTTTCATCTGATAGTTCTACCAAATCTCATGTGTGACTAGACTTCAGCGATTGCATCACATCATTCATAAAAAACTCTCACTCTTTTGAGCCTTCAAAGTGAGTGAATTCTTCATAACACTATGATTCAACACTATCCATTAAAAAAGGATAGTAAAAGAAAGGAGACTACTTTTGTATTGGTCGTGTAACTCTATTGGACCTTCTAAGCTCAGTAGCAAGTGATTGAGGAATTTCTTGTGCTTCACCATATTGAACACATATCTTTTCTTCATTTTCCTAATCACCAATATCTCTCAACATATTTGGAGGACTCTTTAAAAGTAATTGATGAATAATCATAATATAAGTTCTGCTCTTATCCTTGTACATTTATATTTCATTGAAAATAATATCCTTAATCCTAATGAATTTCTCATTCTGATAATATCAGAATTTAAACTCAAATTCATATGAGTCATACCCAATAAAAGTGCACTGAACATATTTCAATCGAGCTTATTTTTGGATCATGTATTACATTAATATATGATGAACAACCAAATACTTTCAGGTGATATAAGTTTATCTCTTAGTCACTCCAAGAATCTTTCATGCAAACATCCACTCAAAGACACTATCAAACCACGAGTTATCAGATAGACTACAATTTTCACTGCTTTAGCCCAACACAATTTTGAAAAGCCTGCATGCAACTTCATAATCCAGACAAACTCTCTGATGGTTCCATGCGCTCAACCACATCATTTTTCTGTGTTGTCCTTGGAATAATAAACTTATGACTGATTTCTTCTTATACAAAATAACTAATGAATCTTTGTCACAATACTCTCTAATATTATCTGATTTGAGATATTTCAGCCTCAAACCTGTCTCATTCTCAATTATTGCCTTCCACTTCTTAAACTCCTCAAATATATCAATTTTATGTTTCAAGAAGTACACTTATACTTTTCTGATATGATCATCAATGAAAGCGACAAAATATTAAGAACTTTCAATAGATTGAGCTGGAATAGTACCTCATACATCAGTATGCACTAAATCCACCTTTTGGACTTCACCTTTGGCACACTTTTTTGAGAAAGAGACATTCTTTTATTTGTCATCGACATAATCTTCAAACATATCTAACTCAATAGCCTTTAAATCATGTATCTTGATCTTAGAAAGTAGAGATTTTATACATTTTTGGCTCTATGGCCAAGCCAACAATGCTAAAGACCTGCAACAATCTTTGTATTGGCTACGTCAATGGATTTAGATATCTCATTGATCAAGTAAAGAATGCCACCAAAATTGCCTCGTCGGTCACATTTCACAAATCACCTATGAAAGCAATCACATACCCTAACCTTCAAAACTGGCTCATCGAGATCAAATTTCTCTTTAAATATGAATGTCTAATTTCATTGAGCTTCCAAATTGCTTCATTAAGGAGCTTAATATCCACTTCACCCTTTCCAGTAATATTGCAGATCTTGTTCTCACTCAAATACATATTCCCTAAAATAACCTGAGTGTAGTTTATAAATACCTCATTATTGGGGCATGTAAGAAAACATGATTTTGAATCTACTATCTAAGAAAATATGCTTCTGAATCTACTATCCAAGATTCAATATTATTTAGAGATAAAACTAAGGATTCACATTGAATTTCATATGTGGAGATATTTGTAGAAAATTTCATATATGAACAACCTCCACTACCAACCTTTAGAACATTACAATCTTTCTTAAAATGATATTTCTTCCCGCAGTTCTAGCATTCACTTCTACATTTTCTCTCCCTAGCATAGACTTTCCTCTCCTAGAGTTAAATTATTCTTTGTATGTGTTTCTATTCCAATTTTTCCTCTGCTTTAAACATTCAATACAAAATTTGAAGTTTCATTGCTCATCTTCTTGCAATTTTTTTCATTCAACATTAACCCCACAATGTCACAGTTTAGCTTCATATAACTTAGAGTTACTCCAATGACTAGTCCATCCTAACAATTTGACAATGCAGATAAAAATAAAAGTGCTCTAACCTCGTCATCAAACTTGAAGCCCACATAACACAATCGATTTGTCACAGTGTTGAAATAATTCAAATATTCAGCCACCGAACTACCATCTTTCATCTTCATATTGAACAATTTTTTTCATTTGAAAAACTTCAGATGAAGCTGAGAGCTTCTCATACATCCTTGTTAATACAGTCATGAGATCTATCGTAGTTTTCTCAATCACAATATTTAAAACAACAGATGAGAAAAATGAGTCGGATCAAATCAATAGATGTTTAATCAAGGACTTCCTACTCTTCTAGAATCGTCAATTCAAGATTCTTAGTGATTCATTCTAATGACATACAATTTCTTTTAATACAGTAAACCTTCAATTTGCATTTTTCATAACACAAAGTTCGAATCGTTGAACTTCTTCACATTTTATCTACCATTGCTCCCACTCGAACCAAAGATCTTCAGAAAACCTCTCCTGATATCACTTGTTGTGGGGTTAAGATAAACTTGAGACATCGATGAGAGATCCGGAACAAAATAATTGAACAACACACAAATAAGTAATTCCAGAAAAAATACGTAAAGAATACTAAAATTTAACGTGGAAAATTGTGAAAACAAAAAAAAAAATCACAGAGTCGCATCACAACAAAAAAATCATTATGAAATGAGAAGAAATTGTACAAGATACACCACATCAAACCTCTTTACCCTCTTGGAACTCATGAACTCTCCTCTCATTTCTCTTTCGCACAAAAAAACTCAAAGAAATCCAACACCAACTCCCAACACTGCTTCGCACTATACGTACACACCTCCCTTGATGAAGAAAACACAAAACTTAAAGTCTAAAACAGTAGAAATAGGTTACAACCACCACCCCAAGAATGCCAAGTTTACGGGCCCTCTATTTTGGAGAGCTGGAAATGAGTCTTCTAGGCACGATAGCGCCCCTAATGGCGACAATTTCTACCAGAGAACCTTTGGTCGGCGTCTACTCTGGCAATTGGCTACCCGCTGCCAGACACATCGATTCCCAGTTGAACAGTTCATGAGTGCTTCTCCTTGACAATCAGACTCCACACATAACAACCTCTTCATTATGAATCTATATTCAATTCTCTAATTGATATTTCTATATAACTTATTCCTAAGCCTATTCCGGATTATGAGATTGCCTCAATAATTAATGGTGGATTCAAGAGATATTTCACTAGCTTGATTAACCTATTTATGATAAATCAAAGACTACTTTACAAGAAGCACTAAATTTATGTCTTTACTTACTCAATGAGTTAATGCTAACTAGATTCATACCTAAGTCTCTCCAAGTTGGGCATAATTGTTAAAATCCACATGTTTGTTCTTGTTGAAGACAAAACCTTGAGCATTGATCTGCGCATTTTTTCTTTAATCTATTTTATTTTGATTTATAATTCAACACAAAAACAAATTGTCGAGTATTGACAAATTTTAATTCGCCAACAAATGCAAAAGCCAAGTGAAATTATTACCAAATAGGAAAGACAATTTAACTCAAAGAATTTCGATATAAATTTTGTCATCAAATTTCCAGCACATAATTCAACATTTCACCAATTAACTTTTTTTAAAGTGAAGATTAGTTAATGACATAATAAATTCATAGGCGACAAGAAGCACTAATTTAGGCAACATCTCTTCTTTCACAATTACATGTTTCACCGCAGCACATTTATTGAGTGCTTCTCCTTGCCAATCAGGCTCCACACATAACAAACTCTTCATTATGAATCTATATTCAGTTCTCTAAATGATATTTCTATATAACTTATTCATAAGACTATTTCGGATTATGAGATTATCTCAATAATTGATGGTGGATTCAAAAGATATTTCATTAGCTTGATCGACCTATTTATGATGATTCAAATACTACTTTACAAGAAAGAATAAATATATGTTTTTATTTACCCGATGAGTTAATGCTAACTAAATTTAAATCTAAGTCTCTCCAAGTTGGGCATAATTGTTAAAAATCTATATGTTTGTTCTTATTGAAGACAAAGCCTTGAGCATTGATCTGCGCAATTTTTCTTTATTTTACTTTATTATGATTTACAATTCACCGCAAACGCAAAAACAAATTGTCAAGTATTGACAAATTTTAATTCGCCAACAAATTAAATCTACAAAATCCAAGTGAAATTACTAAAGACAAATTAACACAAAAATTTTGATATAAATTCTCATCAAATTTCCAGCACATATTTCACCAATTAATTTTTTATATATATAAGAATAATTAATGACATAATATATTCATAGGCAACATCCCTGCTTTCACCGTTACATGTTTAAGCCAATTTTGTTAGCCCCACCCCACCATGGCATTTGAAGAGTAAATAGACAACGAGGCTGAAAGTGTAGAATGATCTTTTAAGGTAACATAAATTAAATAATCTTCTACATGAAGTTAATGGAGTTTTATAAGTTTAAATAAGAAATATCATATTTAAGCTTAATGTTGTGGTATCATAAGAATGAACTTTTATACAAGCTTGTTGGAATTTCTAATGCCTAAAATCCGTAGTTTGTTTATTTTGCTTATTATATCACGAACAATCAATTGATGCCTATTAATCTTCTATTTCCAAAACATATTGATTTCACATACAATAGATCATATTCATATTTTTCAGCAAGTAAGATTAACCTTACACTTAAAGCTACTATCTGAATAAAGACATAATTACTATTATTGATGAATGACAAAGGTATTTATCAAATGGAAAGAAAGGTCTCATAAACAGATGATTCATATACGTGAATACATACATATATATAATATTCATATATATATATACATATATAGAAAAATCCAACAACTATGCCCGAATTCATTGAAAGAGTACAATTTATCATCAAAGTCAATTTTTTTTCAAACTAGTCAAAATTGATGTGTGGTTGCGCTTTCTAATCAACTTCACTATCTATTCCATGTTTCAGTGACTTGGATCTCTTTCAGCAGCTGTTTCCCTATTTCTCCTCCAATAGTTCTTTATTTTAAGAGATTCCCCATTGTATTTTAAAATTATTATAGTAACATAAAGAGGGTTGAATCAAAACTAGCTTGATCAAATTTAAACTGAATTTCAAATACAAACTCACTAGCACATGACTAATTTCATGAGCGACAAATTCAAAATGCTCTATATAAATCTTTACATAATATTTAAACACTCAAAGTATCTTTTAGGTGCATGAGTATTTTAAAAACTATTATTAAAATTGCTGCTCGCGGTACCCTATTGTCATTACCGATCATCGTCACCGCCCACCACCTCCGATTACCACCAACTACCAGCAGCCCATCACCCACATAAATTAATTTATTCAATATTCTAAAAAAAATTAAAATTTTTCTTTTAAAATGTCACACATATTTGGTTTCAAATGGAAATATAAAAAAGCTAATAACATATAAACAAACCATACAATACAAAATATCATAGTAATCCCAAGCAGCACCTGAGGTGAATCCTCAACACATTATTGTTATTTTCAAATGGCGAAAACTTGAAGAAATCATGGTGGCTCCTTTAATCAAATAATCATCCTTAACTAAGGTTCATGGGCTTCTTATTTTACACTTTAAATGTCTAATTCTAGGTATTTCTTGTTCTTTTTTAAATTTAAGTTGAAAGAAGAAAAGTACTACTCATTCTAGGTACCATGAAATTGAAGCACTTGCTACATGAATTAAATTTCCATCTTATGGTCTAGGTTTTAGTGTAATATCTAAGTTGAAGCTGCTACCACTCTCTAATTTGACTTTAACCTTGGCCAAGAGGTTCCACCAGATTTTGAGGACTTCAGAAAATTGAAGATGAACATACTGTAAAAAACAAAATTTCTGGTTTTGTAATATGATATGTGATACTTATGGCTTGTTTGGGATCAATTTTGCTTTTTTTTTTAAATCATATTTGTTTGATGTGTTTTTTACATGTTTTAATTTCTTGATTTTAAAAATAAATTAGCATGTTTTCAAAAGCAA
The DNA here is from genome assembly GCA_003013225.1 of Phalaenopsis aphrodite. Taxonomy (NCBI): domain Eukaryota; kingdom Viridiplantae; phylum Streptophyta; class Magnoliopsida; order Asparagales; family Orchidaceae; genus Phalaenopsis; species Phalaenopsis aphrodite. The sequence continues at coordinate 1,567,525 of NEWO01000070.1, forward strand.
CTAGAATAACTTTTAGGTGTTTTGAGTGTTGTCAAAAACAAACATATCTTAATCAAACATAACAAACTGATAAGATTCATGGAAAAAAATTCGGGCAAAAAATATTTTATTGCAAAAATATTAAATACTAAAAAAAAAATACAAAGATAAGCAGCTATAATTTGAGAGGTACACGATTTCTCCCAATTCATACAATTCGAGAGGTAGGAAATCTTTCTCAAATCATAAATCTAAGACTCACAACAATAATCTCATGCATAACACTAACCATAAACATATTATAGTGAATAATAATAAACGTAAAAAAACTAAATTATCCTTAGGCGTACAGAAAACAAAATTGTCCTTAAGTTAGACACCGGCGTAACACGAACATGTTTTATTTCAAATCAAAACATGAACAAAGCAAAATAAAAAATAGTATAGAAACTAAAAAATAAAAGTGATCCCAAACGATCCCAAACGACCCCTAACTAGGATGTTTTCTATAGCTCTTATTTTTTTTTTTTAAAACAAGCTAAAAAATACCAAGCATGTTAATGTCATACTCTAAACAATCAATAGTCCAGCTAACTTAATTAAACTGGAATATTTTCTACTGCTCTTATTTACTGTTTTAAAAATAAGGTAAAAATATTTTGTAAATTAATTCCTTTCTTTTTTTTTGGAGATATATTAATTCATATTTGGGCTGATGATAGGAGCATCTCGAATGAAATTTGAACCACATCGGCTAAATTGAGGATGATCACAGTTAATTTAGAGCATGCTTGAAATGATTTAAGACGGTTCCAAATTCAACGGACATGGTCGGGTAAACTTAAAAACAAAATCCATATTCATCAGAACAGAGTTTAGGTCAAGCAAAAACATGATAATCACTAGTTCATGTTCAGTCCGGCTCATACAACTAACTCATATAAAACCTAGCTAAAACTAACTTCACTTACAGGAGAACTAACTCATGGAACAGTAAGATGACAGCAAAGACATGCACTCCATTATGAAGAAAAAAAAAAAAAGTAAAGAATTCAAATGCACTAAAAAGCATCTGCACGATTAGTTTGCATTTCCCATCTTAAAAAGTTATGGAGCAAGAATGCATTCATATAATGAATATGACAACATATAAACACAAAAAAAACATAAAGAAAAAGGAATAAAATCACTAGAGAATGGCTTCTCATTCCACATCAAGTATATGCTAACAGTATAATATCGCATTATACATAAATTACAGCATTAAACATGAGAAAAATCCTCAAGTTGATTTTTAACATTGCATATCAATTTTTCAGAGTTCATTTAATACATTAAATAGAAAGGAAATAATTTTCTTTCTTGAATCATTATTATCCAAAAACCTCCCCATGCAATTGTATATTCATGTATTATACAAAAAAAGGTCCTACGTGAATCCAAAAGCAAAATAAGCTAAATGTCAATTTAAGGTATATGTAAGAGCAGTTTGGCTAAATTTTAAAATTTAAAAAGTTTGAAAGAAAAAGTAGATACACGAACTAGGGGTAAAAAAAGAGAAGGAGCACAGTTATTCCGTAGCACCTAACCAGGTAAATTTGTTATAAGATAAAAGATTACTTAAATCTAAATAGTTTTGGATGAATCTGGCTTTAAGCATAATGGAAAACTTATTAATGAGCCAAGCCAAGCTCAACTTGAGAATAGCATAGATTAAATTCAGCATACTTCAAATTATACGGTCGTATGTAAGCATGAAATTATTTACATTTCCATGCACTTAAGCAAAGCAAAAAATGCATGAATTACGAAAACATGCATTGATATCGAATGGCAACATCGGAAAACTTTTTACAAAGATGATGTAATTTTTTTTGTTGAATTAATCTCAAATCAAGATCAATAAATGAGTCCTGCCCAAATTGATCTATTGCTGGTTTAATCAAAGTGAGGAAAATGACAACGTAAAAAACTGAAAAATACAAAAAAAAAACCCAGAAAATGTTGCAAAGATACCTGCAGATGCTTGAAGTGCTAAACATATCATTGTCCAGCCCCCAACAATACTGAAAGCCAATCTCTTTCACATACTCACAAACCACAAACAGAGCTTTCAGGCTTCTTCTATCTCTCAGCTGGCACCGCTGCAGCAGCAGCCGCTCAATTGTAGGGCAACATCCGAGATGCTCCATAGGTTCTGCCAAACTAACAATTTTCCTGCAACTTTGTAACCTCAAAGTCTTCAAGTTAACACAATATGATAGCGCTGCTAGCCATCCTTCCTCCATCTTGCTATCATCACAAATAGCAAGCTCTTCAAGCATTGGACAGCAACGTCCAATTGCACTGATTCCATCAAAGCTAGCCTCACATCCGCCCAGCTCCAGCTTCACAAGCCTCTTGCATCCATGGGCAAGTATAGTAAGCCCAATGTCACTCACCCCCGGACCTGAATAAAGCCCGTCCAAGGACGCCACCAACCGTAAAATCTGGAGATTTTGGAAGGCAGAGATAGGACGGAGCGCAGTGTCGGAGCAGCGGTGCAGCTCCAGTTCCTGGAGAGTAGTGCACTCAAGAGCGGCGGTGGCAAGCCCGAACTCCGACTCTAATGGAGCCACAGTGCAGAGTCTCTGCAAGTTAGGGCAGCCACGGGCGAGCACGTCCAGTCCATTGTTAATGGTTTCGGAGTCAAGGAAAGGAAGCTCGCCAGCAGAGTGAGAGGAAATGGGGTCCATATGTAGGGAATAAGGACCGCGAGTGAGGATTACTGGTGAGAATGTCGATGGGGGTCTGAAGGCGGCAGGAACGAGGTCGACTTCAGTGAGCTCCCGGAAGCGAGTGGTGAGGCGGCGCGAATGACCAGCCAAGAAAGACCAGTCCAGAAGGGTGAGGGAGCGGCGAAGTCGATCGACAAGCCGGAGCCATCGCTTCGAGACAAGACCGATGTAGCAGAGATGGGATCCCCGAACAGCTGAGAGAATGTGAAGAAGGAGCTCGTCGGAGAGGAGAGCCGTGGCATCGTGGCCAAAACCACGGCACGGTGACGGGGAGGGGGAACTGGCGCGAGAAGTGGAGGGATCTCGGTTTAGGGCTTGATCAGCGAGCTGCATCTTAAAGACGACATTCTTGAAAGAGGGCTTGTCCGGAAGGAAGAGGTCCGGCGAGCTCCTCAATCGGTGGCGGCGTGGGGTTCTATGCATCTACGGTTCCGGGGTGGTGATCCGTCGGCAATTGGGATGCGGGGCGGCGGTGTGAGCGTGCTTCTCCGCCGCATCGCCTCCTAGTTGCTCTGCTGAAGCCCGCTCCACTCCTCTCCTTCGTCCTTCATTCAAATTTGTCGGAAATAAATAAAATAAGGGTTCAAGAAAAGGGTATAAAATCAAGTGGTGGATTTGGGGCTGGAGGACCGATTTGATTGATGTTGGTGGCCGGTGGGGCTTATGAAATTGAAATATTAGGGATTTAGAATTTGGGTTCTTTTTGTCTTGCTCTCTCTCTCTCTGCTCTGTTAGTTTTACTGAGTGGGGGCGTGAACGAGAGCAGGATCAGGTTTCGGCAACTCTAATCTGAGTTTAGATTAAATAGCTAAATTTGAGCTGGAGTTTAATTCTTCCAGCTCACACACGAACTAGCTAATTTGTTTTTCAAAAAAGGAAAATAATATTTATTCAGATTAATGTTATCATAAAATAATAAATAAATGATTAATTAGAAAACAATTAATAATAATTTATTTGATATAAAATTTAAAATATTATTTAATATGTGATCAATAAATTTTCAACAACCAACATGTAATTTTAAGACATGACAGATTTTGATATACAATTTTAAATAAGAAACATTCAAACCTTGATATCAAATCAAACAAATCTGATTTAAACAAATTTATAGTCAAATTGATCGGTTCGACAAGACGGACTCAATCATACAAAAATTGGGCTAATTCACTCCAAATTAAGCTTAGATTAAGCCATTAATCCAGTTTTGGAAGCATTTCGAGCATTTTTAGAAGGCCAAATGAATGTCGAATCTGGTAAGCTTATGATCGAATCGAGTGTCTTAATAAGAAAAGTCTGACGAGCATAATATCACTCAATTCTGACATCGTTAAGACAAACAAATATCCATCAAACATTGTTGTTTGATCGAGAGATCATTTTTGAGTTGTCTGATCAAAATAATTCATAATCCTAGACTAATTACACCCAGGTCTTTATAAATAGAGCTCATCCCTCTCATGAGATGGTGAAGGAGAGCTTGAAGCTTAGAAGAGCTGAAGTCCAGCATCACCTCGTCGCGGACCGGCCACTGTCGACCACCAGTCGCCAACTACCGCCAACCATCTCTCGTCGGTTGGGGCCGACCACAATCGTTCGCCTCCCACTTATTACAACATGTTCATTCGTACATCTATGTTGTAACTCCGAAGAATGTTCAACCCTTTCTCGTCTATGGAACTAGACACTATATATTTAATATATAGTTTACAATTGATTTCTTCAAGTTGGCTAGGCCTTACGATTTTTCTGTTTCTGGGTTTTCCACGTAAAAAATTGTGGTATCTCTACTAGTTATTTCTTTTATATGAGTGTGTGCTGAATTCTCGTGCAATGCTAAGATGATAATTCATTACTCTACTGCCACAAATTTTCTAGCACACATTATTATTTTTCTAATATTTACAATAATTTATAGATAAAATCATGAATTTTAATTTATTTTGACTATGCTTCATATTATTATTTTTTAAACTTCAGCTCATGAGTAAACGAGCCAAATGAGGGGTTCGATAAACTACAATGATCGATGCATATAATACAGCTTGTTCTAGAATTGTAGCCAGTTTGTCTTGATGGTTGGAATAAAGCTAGACTGGTTTGGTACACATACTTAACAGGGGTGTATATGAATATATATTTACTCATCAGAATTTTATGAGTGATGTATGCTTTAGATTTGCACTCTTGTTATATATATTGTAACAATATTTTTGCTAGATTGCGTTAACATAATTGTAGGTCATTGTCAATGAATCTACTAAACGTTTCAACGAAATTTTAATTTGGTTTCAAATGTCAATTTTAGTACCATATGGAAAGTAAATGGAGTGATAGCTTCATCACCCTAAAGTAAGAATACTTCAATCTAATAAAAAGAATCTGGATTTGTTTGCTTCTGGCTTTGATGTAATTGTGAATGTTGTCTCTAGTGTCCGTTAAGGATGTTGATGTAGGAAATGTTCTCCACCTAATCACGAGGTGAACAAAAGAGGCTTAAGTTGACAAGGTGTTGAGCTTGGCAAAATGTGAGCTTGGGTCAATGGAGTAGTCAGATTGTATGAATATCAATGAGTCCGATCATTTCAAAACATGGTCGCACATTCTCTTTACTTATTTTCGATATGCATTCATATCCATATTGATACACCATCAATTAATTTCCAACATTCGACACGAATCTCAAGGTGTGACAAGAATTTTGAGGCAATCTTTTGAACAAAAAATATTCAAACCTCAATTAAAAGTACTCCACAGCTTCAATTTCAACAAACTTATAGTCAAGCCGACCGACTCGATGAGACGGGGCCGATGACCCCAAAATTAATCTAATTCAAGTCAATACAAGCCCTGATCAAGTCATTAAACCACTTATAGAAGTTTTTCGAGCATATTTGAATGGTCAAAAGAATGTGAATTTGGCTAGCTTATAATCGAATTGAGTAGCTCGAGAAAAAGAATCCAACGAATCTAAGATCGCTCAATTGCAACATTGTTAAGAAGCTCAAATTTCTATCAAATATCGTATAATTAAAAGAAGTTATTTGGATCATCCGATCAAAGTAGTTTATATTTATGCATTAATTACGTTGAGAGCTCTATAAATAAAGCCATACCATTCTCTTAAAGAGGGAGGGGAGCTTGAAGCATGAGGAAGAGCTTGAAACATCTAGAAGGAACTAAAATCAAACTTCACTACTACCGCTGTTGACCGGCCACTGTCAACAACTACCTGTTGGCTACCATCTATCGTTATCAAGCGCTGCCTCTTATTTACGATGAGATCATTCTCTTATCAAAGTTGTAATCTGGAAGACTTTGTAATCATTTCACCGTTTATGAAACAACCAGTCTCTATAATCATCGACTCATAGTCGCTTTTTACAACTGGGTCATACCCAGTGATTTTTTCCCTTTCTAGATTTTTCGAGTAAGAACTTCTTGTGACTCAAGCGATTCGTTCTTTCACTTTAGTGTGTGTTGAATGTTCATAGCACACTAAGGCGATAGTATATATTTTGTTATTGCTTTATATACTAAGTAGTAGATAATATATAATTTGGATTTTTTACACTTCAACATATACTTTTTTATATTATTATTCTCATGAACTTATGCAAATATAATTACGTTTCTACTTTGTACATGTAATTGCTATTATAATCGTTCTATTTCACATGTTGATTTATTTCATACACCAATTACTTTGCTTGTTTGATAGTTAGCTCTAATATTTCATATTTATATTCATTTGAGTTGCAAAGGTTTCAAAAGAATTCCCTTTCACGTCACATGACATCCTTTTTCTCATTTTGTCTCATGATATGTGCCTTCAACTCGTGCATTTTCATATAATTAATTTATTTTCAATCATTTTTAAAATTATTTCTTAAAAATTATGAAATAACCAAATGATGTTGTCCAAAGTAAAAAAGGGCATGATTTACATGATATAATTTTTTATTTATCTATTAGATGTGTATATGTAGTATATAGTATATAGATTGAGGGTCTGTTTGGGGCGGCAGTGCAATGCAGTTTTGTCTGTTTGGTAAAATTGTTTTTTGAGAGCTTTTTCAAAAGCTGTTTTTGAAATCTGCATTTTCTCATCATTACTTGCTAGGTGTTGTGACAGCTTTCTAGCTGCAGTGTAACTTAAAAAAAAAAATTGTAATAGGCACCGAAACTCATCAAATTATTATATAGCAGCTTCACTGTTGCTTTTTAATAAGCTGTTGTTGCCGAAACATGCTCTAAATGTGAAGGCATTGATAAGGATTATTAAGACAATGGAAGAGAAGTAAATTTGATGCACTCCTTTCTTCATGATTCAGCATAAACAATAATCTCACTTTGAAGATATGCGCTGTCTAATTAGGTAATCATAAATGAATAATGACAACATAAAAAAGTCGCACTCATTCATGCCAATTAATTATGCCTAAAAAAGCTATATTTCACTTCTTAAATGTTAAAACTGTTATAGTTTTAAAGACGTGAAAGATTTGGGTGATATAAATATAAAACTAAAATTTTGGTGTTGGGAATATAAATACATAGAAATTGTGTGTTATAAGTCTTAGTTTATTATTATTATATTCTAGATTTTTTTTTGAAAATTTTTTTGCAAAATTGTGATTTTAGTCATAAAATCTGCAAATGCACAGAGACGATCTTATTCACACTATATTACAATTATTATGCTAATTATGCATAAATATTTATATGTTTTATTTTATCAATTTAATAGTAAATAGTTTACTATTTTTTGTATTATACTATTATTTGTAAAATGAAATTAGATTATTTTTATTTTAAAACTGAAGTAAAATGATTTTGTGCCAAAATTTTGAGTGCCTATTTTATTTTTGTATACATGATTTGATTTTTATTGTAGTTGAATTCATCTGCCGAAGAGGTTGAATTAAACACACCTGTCGAAATGATTTAATCAAGCTCACCTGTCGAAGTAATTGAACCAGGTTCAATTGTCGAAATGGCTGAATCTAACCCACCTACTGAAGTGGTTGAATTTAGCCCTGCTAAAGTGGGTGAATCTAGCATGTCTGCTAGTTTGGTTTATTGTTATACTTTTCAAGGAGATCATATAGACTTGTCATAGTGAATGTAGCAATTTAAGAAAATCATCATGATTAACAAGTGCAGTCATCAATCTCTCATTTAAAGACTTCACTTGACACTAAAATTCAATCCCATTGCCTAGACATCAGGGATTGCCGCCATAAAGGTAATATCTGTTGTAGCTAATGAAGCCTCACAATATTGGTCAGAAAGAAGTCAATAATAGTTTTTGATGTTTCACTCCAATAATTTTATATTATTTTCTATCTCATGTATAAAATAGTCGACCAGAGGAAAGAGGGAGCTTCCACTCTCTCCTTTTTTACTCTTTAGCTTTCTTCCGAGATCTCTATGTATCTTTATCTCTAATGTCTCTCCAAAAGTCTGTAAATTGAGGAAACCTCTTAGGAGTATTTGTCCTCCAATCCACCAGAGATTGAAATTGATATTATTCTTAAGGTTCCTTCCTAGAATCTCTTCCATCTCCTTCTCTTCTTATAACATTCTTCATACAAAACTCAGTCATTCATCAATTGTATGTACTCACAGACAATACATAATCCTACATCCTAAAAAAATTCAACAATTTAGCTAATTTATTTCTCATTATCAAGCTCTTTGATTTTAAGCAATTAAAAACTTGTATCATAATTTTTGGGAAATTTAATTTGTCGAGCGAGAAGAGAGAGAAAGAGAGAAATATGGCGAATTTGACGCAAATGAAAATAACTTTTGTGGAATCATAATGATTATAGGAAATAAAACTTCAAAATAATTTCTGGCTTAAAATTAATAGATTTGTAGTTAAACGAACCTAAAATGCGACCCAAATCTTTCTTTTAATTTGAATTGACACTTCCTCAATCAAATTGACATTACATTATGATCCCTAATTAATACATAGCTCCTACAATAAATTAACAGTCTTACCTATAGCTTTGGTGAAGAATGCTGATCTCCCCATCGTGGTCCGCACAATCGCTAAATGATATAGACGTTGATTGTTGGGCCCATTCTGTTCATGGGAGCCAATTCAATTTGAATATTCCCTTTTGGGGGATGGTGGGGGGTGGGAGTTACCCATCGTGGGACCCATATTTTATTTATTTATTTTTCATAATTTCGCAAAATAATAATATTAGGGCTAGTTTGAAGAAGCTTCGCCGTTTAACTAAATTTCTTTAAATGTCAAGTATGTTGTTTTGTTGAAACAACTTCGAGAGACACTGTTTTACCTAACGAAAATGAATTCTGTCATTGTCAGTGCTTTCTCAAATGAAGTCTAAAATATTAGTTGGGTGTTACTTAAAGCCCTTTCCTTCATATAGAAATGTGAGAAGTATGATCATTTTCCTATGTTTATTATTGTTTTTCTTATGATATATATATAAATATATATATGGGTGGAACCAAAAAGGGTTAAAGGGGCAATTGCCAAATTCAACTTTTTTTTTATATGAGAGAAAATTTTAATTTTTTTTGCTAGTTTTCAAACATTGATTTTGTTTCTCCCAAAACATTATTTTGTCATTCATTGTCCTAGACACTCCCTCATTGGAAAAACTATTATGTCTGGACATAACATGTCCGGACGGCTAACCGTCGGCGACCACATTGTCATACACGTCATTAAAGTGCAACTTAGCCCCCGATGGTTGGCTATCCAGACGTGCGAACATTCGTACAGAGTATTATTTCCTCTCGTTGGGTCCAGGGGCAGTTTGCTGCCCCCTCAAAAGAGAAGCTCGTTCTATATATATTTTTGTAAACGGTGGTATTTAAGAATACCAATCCCCATATGTGTTATATGTACCCAAAGGGATCGAACTTGGGTCAATCCAACAACACATGCACATACAAATATATTATATATATCCGGTATAACTCATACTATTTTTATAAAAATTGATGAAAATATTTGTTTTATTCACGATTCTAGTTAATCATTCGATAAGAGCTGAAAATAAAAGCTGCAGCTGAGATGTCATATCATAATTTATGGTGTGTTCCAACAATATAAATTGTTATTCACTATTTAAATTAGTTTATATTTTTTTAATAACAAGCTCCTAAAGTTTGATATTTAGAGATGATATTGGCATATGAAAAATTGACTAGAACTTCAAATAAAATTCATTTATTTCAACAGTATAAACCTGTCTTTGTCACCAAGGAATATGAATTGTATACTCTGCAAACTAATTCTTTAGAACATCATCTGAGATCTAGCTGTTCTATCTCTCAATTATTAGCCTTGATTTATTTCTCAAATGAAGTGATTGTACTATTCAATGGATAACTACTAATATATCATGCTGTGTCACTAAAAATCTCTTCAAATAATTATATATAAATCATTAAATAGGTTATGCTACTTAGAAATAGAATATTGAGTGGCATTTTAAACAACATCAAATAAAGATATAACTCATTTGAATTTTGGCATCTTCATAATGTAAAGCTGAAAGAATTTTACAAGTGTTGAAACAAATAGACTCCATTTTCATTTTGGAGCAATTTGTTTGGATAAATTAGACGTGTGAAGTGAAGCTAATATAAGAGTTTTGAAATTTTGGTCGGCTAGGCTTGATCGTTATTGCTAACCAGCTGAACTTGTCTGACTATCAACCTTCAATCCTTGGTGAGATACTCTCGTCGACAGAGCGACACTGCACTACTCAGTAGATGGTGAATCATCATTACTCGATAGACAACGAGGAGAATCTGAGGGGGTGATTATAAACTCTTTTATGCAATGTTAATTCTTAATTCCTGACGAGAAGCATTGATGACGTGTATGGGATAATTGGTGATATTGTAGAACTAGATCTTTCCTCAGATCGAATCTATCGGAAGGCTGACTACTTTATTGAGTCGACTTCTTGTAGTTGTTAGCTATGATGTCTATTTGTCTTGTTTCAATTCTAATGATCCTGGTTTGGATCTCTCGGTTGTCTTTTTGTTCTCCTATTGGCTCAGTCGGCTTCGGTCTTGGCTCGGACGACTTCATTCAGTCTGTTTTGGCCTTGGCTCATACGGTTTTATCCGCTTGGCTTTTGGCTTTGGCTCGGATAGTTGCAGTCAGTCGGATGAGTGTGCCTCTTGATCTTATATTGTTAAACCCTCATTTATAAGTGTAGGGTGATACATTTTCGATGTACACATATGAGTAATAGCAAGAAAAATAAATAAATAGTAATTTTTTGATGAATTTAAAACTGCATAGTTATTTATAATTTATTTATTTAGAAAAGAACCTAATGGTTAGGTTACCCATAAATGGCTATTAACCTAAGGGCTGCTCGGCCTGACCCAACATCAAGGGGTCAAATAATAACTGTTAAAGTAATTGGTGTCTATGTGGTTATGCGGGCGTCTTATTGTATATTGTATGTGTGATTTTTTCAGATAAATTTGAGGTGTAAAAGCTATTTTTAAATTAAATATGGGGGAATAAATTAATTATTTTCTTGACTGTTTTATTTTGAGATTGATGTTTGGGGTATTAAAAACTTTTATTTAGAACTTATTAATATGATATGGTAAATTTATGATAAACAATTTATAATTTATAGCGTTTGGCTATTAATATTTTTTTTTTTAATTATAAAAATTAAATAATCATGACTCAACCATTATGCTCAAATAAATATTTTACACAATGAGAGCTTGAGTTAATAAATATATATATATATATATATATATATATATATATATATATATATATATATATATATATATATATATATATATATATATATATATATATATATATATATATATATATATATATATATATATATATATATATATATATATATATATATATATATATATAAAAGGAATGTAGAGAGCTTCCGTGATAAATATTGAGTTCCCATGCGCTATGCCCCACATTATGAGAGCTCGCGTCATGTGCCTAAATATTCAAAAACACAGCGCCACTAAGGGTCGAATCCGTGACATGAGGGGAGTTACAGTGAACTCTGCCAACCAACAGACCACGACTTGCTGCACACACGCACACACAGAGATATTTATATATATTTGTTTTTTTTTTTTTTTTTATAAAAGGAATGACGAGAGGATATTAGAATAGACTCCATCCACCCAAATGTGCATAACAATTCGAGTACCATCTCCATAAGACTAACCGTGTGAGAGGGAATTTGAACCTCGACCTGAGGAGTCATATACTGTGGATGCCAACCAACATAAAATAAATAAATAAATAAATAAATAATATTAAAAAAATATATATCACATTTTTTTAAAAGTATGAGGTTTCAAATTTTATTAAGAGAAATATATTTTAAAAAATTTGAAAATATGCGAATTATTTGTGGAAAAGGAGACCGGGCCCAGAAGCACAAACCGCATCTTATCGGTTATTTTCTTAAAATTAATTTAATAATTTGTCCGAAAAAAAAGTTTCTTAAATAGTTTCGAGAATTTTTTGATCTATTAAGTAGGCATAAACGAACCGAACACGAACGAACAGAGCTTGTGTTCGTGTTCGGTTCGTTTGAAATTTAATTTGTTTGAAATAAGCTCATGTTCGAAATTGTTCGTGAAGTCACTGTTCGTGTTCGTTTCTTAACGAACGAGCCGAACACGAGTTGTTCGCGAACGACAAGCCAATTTGATATCCATAATATTAATATATATAAATAATATAATATATTAATTATATAATTTTTATTATATAAATATATAATATCTATATTAGTATATTACTAATATAGTATATTAATATATTATTATTATTATTATTTTATTATATATTATAATTTAAAAAAAATATTTTTTAAAAATATAATAATTTTTTATATATAATTATTTTAAATTATTTTATATTTCGAATAATAACGATTCGAACACGAACGAACGCATCACTATTCGTGTTTGGTTCGTTTAACTAACCGAAAGAAAAAAATTTGTTCACGTTCGTCTCGTTTACTTATCGAACGAATCAAACACAAACTCATTGACGAACCGAACACAAATAGATCACGAACAATGAGTTTTTTTGACAGTCCTACTGTTAAGTAGAAGTTCTTAAATTTATTTAAAATTTTTGTTAAATGTTTTATTTAAATTACTCGTTGTTTTTCATAAAATTTTAATTCTTTCCATATTATTAATATATTTAATGACATTTTTTTGCATAAATTGTAAATTTAATTTCATATTTAATTAAAAGATTTTAAAAATAAGTCTATTGTTAATAAAAAATATATATAATTTAGATTCTTAGGCGTTTCTTAATTTTTTTTATATATTCATTCTAACTATTTATAATGAAAAATGATTTTGCACAAGTTTTATGTAATAAATTTAATTGTAAAATGAGTAAACTTTAAAATTTATTACAAACAGTTAAAAAATTGATTATAAACTTTTCACAAATTATTTTAAAAAACATGTAACTTGAAAAATATATATGAAAATTGAGAAAATATTTGTAAATTATAAACCTGTAATATGAAAATATGTATTATTTAATAGAAAATTATAAATATAACAAGTAAATACTCGTAATAAAATTTATTTTATGAATTTTAAAATTTATTGCAAAGAGGAAATATAAATAAAATTACAAAATAATATTTAACTTTAAAATTCATAAATCTTAGACAAAATTATATGAGATATTTAAGAAAAAAATAGAACTTTTCATATTATTCATCTCAATTTTTTGAAATCATTTCTAGGGAAAAAAATGCTAAAATTTTTAATTATCGTTTTGATGTGTGCTAGAAGTTTCACGACAATAGAGTAATGAATTATCGTTTTAGAGTTACACAAGAATCAAACACACTAAAAAAAAGAGAAGACTACTAATAGTGACATCAAAAGTTTTAATGTGGAAAATCCAGAAAGGAAAAAATCCATAAGGCCAGACAATCGTAAAAATTTTTTATAAGTTGGTGATAACAAAGTCTCATTGTCCCACGGGCTCAAAAATGCTATAAAGTCTTTCGAATTACAATATCGATGTGTGGATAATCTTGTTATGAAGAATGAGCAACGATTGATAGTGATCAACGACCACCGATAGATTGTAGTCGATGCTGGTTTAGGGTGGTTTGTGGTGATCGACGATGGTCGACGCCGGTCGATGTTGGTAAACAACGACAGGAGTGGTGCAGGACTTCCCCTCCTCAAATCTTCAAGCTATTCATCAAGTCTCAAGTTGTCCTCCATGAGAGGGGCAGAGCTTTATTTGAATAGTTTCGGGGTAATTAATGCAGAAATGTTAACCATTTTGATCGGATGGTGCAGATAGTTTCTTTTGATAAAAAAATGTTTGATAAACATTGAGTGTCTCAATGATGTATGAATTGAGCGATCTTGGGCTCGTTGGATTCATTTTGTCAAACAAATGATCTACTATAAGCTCACTAGATTCAACATTCATTTGATCTTACAAATGTAACCAGAAAACTTTCAAAAGAGGTTTAATGGCTTTATCAGGGCTTGATTTGACTCGTATTTGACCGATTTTGGTATCATTCGGTCAGTCATATTCAGCCAATAAGTTCCACTATAAATTTGATAAAATCAAACTTTTGAATAAGTTTTCATCAAAATTTTAATGTTTATTGCTTAAACGATTGTATCAAGATTCATGTATGCCTCGAGATTTGTACTGGATAATGGAATTTGATGGCATATCATTTTCAGCTTCAAATTGAAAAAAAATAATAATAAGTTGAATTAAAAAAAATTATTATTCTCTCTAACAGCTCAAAAAAATAGAATACCACTAGTAGGAAAAAGCTCGCTTTAGATAGGCCATTAATGGGCTAATAGCTCGGCCTATTATAGTGGGCTGGTCCAGGTCAACGCTTAGTCCTACTGCTGCCAAAAATTGTTTTTTTTTTCCCCCTATTATTTTCGTTTTTTTTTTTCAGTTGTGCAAGAAAACAAATAGCGATATAAATGATCAGATTATTCGTCCGATGCTCATCCAAATAATCCGTGGTTAGCAAATCAATCTAAACTTTTCTCTTTATTTACAAACCTACCTTTCACTCACAGCCTCTGTAATTTTCCACCCAAAAAGCTTTATACTTATTCTAAACTAATTTTATATTACTAAAAAATCATTAATCTATATTTATGGCTATGTTTAGTAAGTGATTTCTACATTAGTTCCGAAATGATTAATTAAATTATTTAGAACTCGATAACAATTTAGTATTGTAGAGTTCACCTAATTTTGTTCCATTAAGAATCTTGCAACATTAAGCATTTTAACCATCATTAGCCCTTAAAATAAAGTACGTATTAGTACCTAATCAGTGATTAAAAAAGAGCACTAACAAATTTTAATAGTGAACAGTCAGCGTACATTTATTCTAATGTGGGCACAATCATTAATTTTATATTTTTGTTGATTATTATGTATTTCAACACATTTCATCCCCCCATACACCTTAGTCTAGCGCATAGCGTTCGCACAAGCCAAACAAAGAATAATATTTCTATCAATAAATTAAATATTTTTTTTGTAAGCATATCATCTACTGAATCTTCTCGCATAGCTTTTGGTAGTTCGTAAGTATGTTTTGCACGGGCATAATGAATTGGCATACGAATTAAATCATATACCTTCTTGTTTTCACGCGATAGTTGAATTGATCGCATTTAGGAATAGCTTAGAGTTTGTAATAATATTCAATCACAATACTTCACAAATAGTTAGAAATATTTGTTTATGCTAAACTCAAGCATTAGATTTTACGATAGTATTGTCTTTTTGGCTTCTTCATGTAACAACGTTTTCAGCAAAAAGAAGTTATGGAGCTGTTTTTGGGGGTTAGCATTTGTTCGGTATGAATGGCTAAGTTTTTAGATTGGGGATTCATGGAGACTCCCTTAAAAATTTTGCCATGTAGAATGTGTTATTTACAATAAATTGTTATAATTGAAAATCAATAATTATAGCTAAGGGTAGTAAGATCTGAACTATTTTGATTTTGGTTACAAGTGTAAATATTTTAATGTAATTAATTCCATAAATTTTGTTGCAACCTTTTACCACCTATCTTATTGTGTACTCAAAAATGGTTTGCGTAGATCTCGAGGCAAATATGATGGTAAGAATAAAGAGCCTGAATTGCTCTTACTCTCCTCTTTATAGAAGGGTTAAATATGTAATTTTTTTTATACTTTGTACTCCTACTGTCTTCTATAAATAGGAGAATTTTATGATGTATGGGTGAATGTTTTTGGCTGCCTCGCACTTGTAAAATCAACCTTTATGGAGAAGTCTTCCTTTTTTCTCTCTCTCTCAATCATTTCCCTCAGTTCAATGTTATGTTCATTGGGCATGATCTATCAGTCAAATTTAAATTCAACACTTATCTTAAAATATACAATTGATTTATAAATGAATGATTTGTTTGTAATAAGTAATGTGCCCAAAGATAGAATGACTTCTTAGATGTTTTACTTTATTAGATAATTAAGGTTCATAAGTTTTTGGAATTCCATTGATGAGATATTATGGTAGCTAACTCCCAGATGACTCAAGCACTATAAAATGACACTCCTCAAGCCATCTTTTTTTTATGTATCAATTGGGAGAGACTCACACTCTATTTTAGATTTTTCTTGGCATTTTAAGTGGATGTTCTTTCTCAAATTTATATTTTGGCCAATATTTTATAGGTCGTTTATATATGCAAATTTTGCCATTTTATAGGGTATCACACTTAATTATAGGGATTTCAAACTTGAATCAAAATGACTGATTTTTTTCCAACAATATTTCTCTCTATTAATTGAGATCATAAATCATGGTCTAGTTTTAGTAGACAGAATTTTGGTTTAAAGGTGCCCTTAGTTTGAATAAGAATAGAAATAGATTTGGTTCAAGATTGGTTAAGGTTTTACATAATTAGATAATCAAGATTCACAAGTTTTGGAACAACATTGGTTAGATGTTAGGGTAGCTAAGTCCTAGAAGACACAAGTACTATATAAGAAATCTCCTCAAGCAATCTTTATTTGGTGTATCAATTGGGAGAGACTTAAACTCTATTCTAGATATTTCCTAACTTTATAAGTGGATGTTTTCACTTAGATTTATATTTTGAACAACACTTTATAACTCATTAATCTATGTGCATTGTGTCATTGTATAGGGTATCACACTTAAATATAAGGATTTCAAACTTGAATCTAATTGATTGAAATTTTTTCTTGTTCAACAGTATGCCTCTCTAATAATTGGTATCATAAATGTCCGGTCTAATGATGCCTTAATTTGAATAAGAATAGTAATTTATTTGATTGAAGAGTATTTAATGTTCACCCTTTTTCTTTTGTCTTTCTTTTTTTCTCACTTCCTCTCTCTTTTTACCATATTCCTTTCCATCATTCCTTTTTTCTGAGTTTGGAAAATGAAGCTCTTCCAAGTTGTGCAAAGAATCAATCGATGATGATGGAATATCTTAGTTGGTGAGGAAACGAGGCAATCGATGATGAGTTTGCTTGGTGGAGGCAAATGCATAATAGATTCATTATGTGTTTATACGGTATTGATAACATTTAAAGTGTAATAAGGAATAAGGAAGTGCAAGCCTGGTAGAAGTAGGGTAATTGTTTTTTCAGTATTCAGGGATGCTGACATTGATGTGACAAAGTCATGGAGTTGTGAATGCTAGCATTTATGCAGCCATATGAGTCAGTTTTGGTGCCAAAGCTTGTTGGTGTGCCGACATTTTAATGACTCATGATGATTGATGAATTATTGAGGCAAACAATCAATCTATAGTTAATAATCTCGATGCTTACTACTTCTAGAAATTAGATGTCAATTTCTCATGTATAAGAGGATTTATGTTCTTTGATATCCGATCAATGTGGGGTGTGTGTGTGTGTGTGATAACAACACAAACAAACTATATTCAATAAATCTTGAAGAAAAGTGTCAATAAAATTGAACATATAGCATATACTTGCCCATTAATTACAAGTCCCACTTGATTGATCAACACAAGTTTTTCCAATCCCTTAATTCTAATGTCTCTCCCTCTCCTAATATAACCATTATGAATATTTGATGGTCATGATTTATCACCATGATTTTTATATTTTTTATACAAGTTTTTAATAATCAAATGTTGTTAGATAATCATCATATGAAGAAATTTCAACCTCATTAAAATATTTTGATTTCATTTTGTAGTAATCATATGAAATGAAAATAACTATTGATCTCACATTTAATAATGTTAACACATCTCATTCCTATCATTAGACTATGATTCAATCATTGAACAACAATACTTTCATCGAATTCTCAAAAGGCTTTCTTATTGATTAAGTGGACACTAAGTCATGTATTGAACCCAAATTCAATATCAATCTCTCTCCATCTGTTTTTAACTAACATAAGATAGACAATTGATTCAACCAAACTAAAGTCGAGATAACGATTAGGTCGTTAAAAATCTAGAAGTAAATGAAACTAACCCTTAAGACCCAAGGGACTTCAAAGTTACCTTCGTGACCTTTAAACTCAAAGTACTTAGAACTGAACCAGAAGTCTATAGACCTATCTCATAAGCCTTTAAACCCAAACTTGACTGAACTTGAGCCAGGATGACTTGAGTTACCCAGTTTTATCAAGTTAAATGCTTGTGATCTTATGAGACCAACTAAACCAATTGAACCTAATCACCCAAGTATTTAACTTTTAATAAACTTAATTTATTTATATGTATTAAAAACACACTTTGCTTAAACCCAAACTCTTTAAAATTTTGGGTTATTCAATTTTAACTTAGCATACGACCCCCTGGACTCCTTTAGAACTTTGAATCAAATGAACCAAACTGAATAAGCTGAATTCAGTTAAATATCCCAAAGACTTGACCTAGTTAAGAAACCCAAAACTCTGGTGAATTAGAATAAAATTGTGCGACTTGGCATAGTTAATCCAAACACAACTCACTGAAGCAAAGTTGGGTCAAACTCACCTTAAGAAAACCAAATGATATCTAAAATCACATAAAAATAAATTATAATTTAAACTTAGTTAAACTAATTGAAAGCTAAATTAAAACATAAGGCCTAATTAATCCAACTTGTGTGCCCATTACGTCCACCAAATCTAAATAGGCCAAATTAAACTGTAATGTCATGATTCAAAACTAAAAGAATTCAAATAAAAAAGTTGAACTCTTAAACTAAACCTAACTTAAATGAATTAAAATATAAGCATATTGAAACTAAATTGGGCTGGTAGATCCATTTGGCCCATTTGTCATATATAAATAAAATTGAACCAACTAATTTACACCAATTGAAATCAATTAAATTTTAAGCTAAAATTAGCATAATTGAATCTAATTGAAAGAATTTGACTTCAAATTGCTCGTCATTCACTTGACTCATTTGGATTATAATGGACCAAATTCAAATACAACTTATATTAAGATAAACTAATCAATCTTAAAAATATTAAAGCACAAATTAAACATAAATAAAGATAAAATGAGGTTCAATTAGATATAGTGGGTCACTTGACCCAAATTCATTCAATTGGTTCACATTGAGTCAAATTCAATTTAAAATCAAATTAATTCAAATTAAATATTTCTAAAAGCTTTAAATCTATAATCAAATTTAACTAAGCTTAAATCAAACATAATTTAGTTCTAATTTTGTCAATTATATCATTTGACCTAATTTGACTCGAATGAACTATATTGAACGAAAATTAAATTAAACCCAAACTTAAACCAAATTGAATGTGTTTAATATATACAATAATTAATTAAACTCACTTAAATATAACGCAATTTTAATTATGGCTAAATTTGATTAGTTGAGTCAATCGACCAAAATTGATCTGGTTGAACTACATGGAGTTAAAATTAAATTACATCAAATTGATAATTAATAAATTCTTGAGATAGTTATTAAGCATGACCACATACACCAATCGGCTTGCTTGATGTATTGAACCGGAGTGGACCAAAATAATTTATATTGAGTCAAACTCAATCAACTAAAGTGAAAATAGAACCACACTTGGTCATATGGTTTCTTAGGTCCATAATGGTTTGTCAAAAGTGATCCAACCCAAGGTTAACATGGTTTTGTTTGAATTAAGTAAAAAAATGTGTCAAAATTCACCAAATACAAAAAATAGCTAAGTTCAACTCTACCTTTTCAATGGGTAGACATTTAAGACCATTTTAAGCTAATCCAAGTTGACCCAAAGCTGCCCAACAAGCTTGGTCAATAAAAAGTGGCAAAATCACAATGATAAAACCTTGGTTCAACCACCATGGCATGTTGACTTCACCTTAATGATCCAAAGTCTTCGAACCACAAAACCCATTTCTAGCTCTAACATCTACCCAAGATGGCTACCACGGTTGAATCAAGCCAAACTTTGGGTTCGCTTAAAAAGCAGAACAAGCCAACAAACATTTAGTCTAAATTATTTTCAACACAATTTTTGAAATAGTTGAAAACCACTCCCACACTAACCCAACACCTTTAAACTTGAAATCCATGAAGGTCAATCATCATCTTGATGTATTTTTTCAAACCTTGCATCAAGCACTCTGAAGGCTCAATTGAAGGTTAAAGGAGACATAGGGAGATCCAAAGAGGCTAATTGAGTTATGTATTACAATGAAGAAGCACCACTTTAAAATTTCATATTATGCTGGCAAAAGAGGAGGATAAATTGAATACTTTGTTGAAAATGAAGTTGATGCAAATAATTTATAAATATGGCAAACCATTTTGATGGAGCTTATTTGAGGCTATATAGAACTTTTTAAACATGAACAATATGATTTGGATGATGCTGATTTTGAAAATCAAGAGCTTGTTCATATAATCAATGCTATCTTAGTTGCCATGAAGAAAAGCAAAAGACACATCCACTTGAAGAATTAACCAATTATGTGTAATTTACATTGGAAGAAGAAAACAAGCCATGAAGTTTAGACATGAAAGTAAAGGTATTATTAAGACTAGAAGAGTACAAAGAAGAGAATATTGCTTGTGATACTACTTTCTTGCACACGATACACCAATACATCCCCTAGAAATAAAATCTTAGGGTCTACTAAAGATATATAGAGGCGGCTACATAAAAATGGAGAAGGTCAAACAATTTGTTATAGATGAATAAATATAATAAAAAGTAGAAGGCGGCGCTTCATCTGATATACTTATTCATTAACATTCATCACTTATATTATCATTTGTCGCCTGCAACTCAAGATGATTGCGAAATAGAGAACACATGTCATAACAATTTATTTATTATTATTATTATTATTTTGGATAAGCAAAAACTATCACATCAGGATATTGATAGCCAGAAAAGCAAAGTAAAATCAAACGATATATAAACTAACTAAACTCAGAAACGCCTAAAATTACTTATTTTCTTTCAACATTTCTGTCATAAAATTCGAGCTATTATAAAAATAAAAGAATATATATATATATACATATATATGAAATCTAAACTATAGACATATGTTAGGTGTGCTGTGGAATTTATGACTAAGCTGAGTGAATCTAGAGCATTTAAGGATTAGCATTTCAAGAGAGATAGATTGGGATATACTAACAATCATGGCTGGCATCAAAGTTGTAGTAGGCGAAGAAGCGAATCTAGCTAGAACTAACAAGACTAGGCGGAGTGGATGACAATGTGCCAAATTTGGGGTTGGATAATTTAAGTATGCTTGGGCATCAATGTACCAATGTGGACGGAGACAACACATAGATAGTGGCAATGCTCAACAATAACTCCAATTTAGTTAGTACAAACATAATAAAAAAATAAAGCAAATGATGCGAAAGGACAACAAACATAAAGATTAGTCGTAAACCTCTATAAATAATTTCATTCATTTTGCATAATCACAAGTTTATCAAATTTGCTTATTTTTAGGCAAGAAAGGCACCTAATAGCCTATTAAACAATCTAATATTCTTAATAACCTATAAACTAATTGAACTCGTATACATGACTTATATAAATTAAAAATTCTTTTTTTAATGCGTGCTAGAAAATTCGCAGCAATAGAGTAACACATTATCATTTTAGTGTGGTATGGAGATTCGTTATACACTCAAAATAGAGAAAATAACTAATAATTACAACAAAAGTTTTTACGTGGAAAACCTCTGGAAGACCCAGAAAGGGAAAAACTACGGAGTCTGACCCAGCTTGAGAGTTATATTATAAAAAGATTATTATAGTTGCAACCACTTATCCCACAGACGGGAAAGAGTTACTAGGTTTCCCAAGTCACAACGTAAATGTGCTGATGAACTTGTTGCTAGAAATACGCAGTGATCGATAGCAATTGACGACATCGACAGCGGTTAGCGGTGAAGACAGCGGTCGGTGATGGTCGACGGTGATTGATGGGGATCGACGGTAGTTGACGAATGTCAGTCGTGATCGACATGTGATCAACGAAATTCAGCGACGATCAATGTGGTTGACAGAGGTCAATGGTGGTCGACGACAATCGGCGGCGGCGGTGATAGATGTCAGCTCATTCTCAAAGTTTCAAACTCTTCCTTAAATCTCAAACTCTCCTCCCCCTTGCGAGAGGAGTGTAGCTCTATTTATAGTATTTTGGTGCAATTAATGCAAGAATATGAACCACTTTGATTGGATGATTCAGAGAGCTTCATTCGATCAAATGAAGTGATGGACATTGTGTCTTAAGCAATCTTGGGTTCGTTGGATTATTCTTGTCGATTTGTTCGATTCGACTAGAGGCTTGCTAGATTCGACATTCATTTGTCCTTTCAAATATGTGTTGAAAACATTGAATAGTGGTTTAATAATTTGATCTGAGCTTGATTTGACTCGGATTAAACTAATTTTGATTTCATTGGGTTCGTTTCCTTGAGTCGGTCTATCTTACTGTAATTTTCCTGAAATCAGAAGTTTGGATGATTTTTTATATAAAAATTTGAATATTTCTTATGCAAAAAATTATCTCGTTCGTGACGAATGATAGAAACTTTATTGGAGTCCTATCACTAATATATGCATCGAGTCAATATAAATAAAATCAAAGCCATATAATTGCCCAATGCATCGAGTCCAGCTCTCTCTCACTCATAATTTCAGCATCAATTAAGAGATATAAATAATCATGTCGACTGAAAGAGCACAAAATATACGTTAAAATTACCAAGAAAATGTACGTTATTTTCATTTTCCTCGTGGCATGTATTATGATCTGACAAAGATAGCTATAATTGGTCAGCAGTCCTCAGCTAACCGCCCTGCATTTTCCGCCGGACCACCATATTTGTGCTCCACCACTGCTTTCCTGCGGCTGGCTGTTCCTTGTTTCCATATATATTTGGCACTGTGGTTAGGGCTACTAAAACAAAATTGGAATATTTACATGCATACCTACTCAATTGCATGTTTTTACATATTTAACACTTAAGCTTTCTTTTTATATACATGTCAATTTATTCATGTATGAATATATATATATATTTCATACTTTAATAATTAAAATAATAATATTTTTGATGGGATATGAAAACTTTGGGCGATATAAACGTAAAAAGTAAAGTTTAGGTGTTAGAACTATAAATAAATAGGAATTTGATGGTATGCATGCAAATGCCCCAATAATTCACATTTATTTGTGATGTTGTATCTATGGTGTCAATCATTTAAATCATCATTTATTCATGAAATGATTTCTTTATTTATATGAGACAGAGTACAACGCGGAGATGTTACACTTTTTTGCCCCAACTTTAATGAGGGTTATTTAGGGTTTTATAGTTATTTTATATGTACGAATCTATCACTCAGCTATTCTCTGGCTTGGTCAACTGAGCTTGTTTGGCTTCGAGTAGACATGACTAGTTCTACTGCTATACTTATTTCCAGTTACTGGTAAGCCAAACTTGATGGCTTCGAGTCGGCATGACTGATTAGTTGGTTAATCTAGTATGACTATCGACCATTGAATGAATGGGGGAGCTTTCAGACATCCCCAGTTTGATTGGAGATGCTAAAGGAATGGGTCTTCCGTCAGGTCAACTTTTTCATGGTGGTTAGCTCACATGAATTTTTGTCTAGATTCTAACAGAACGGTTCGGGTTTATTGGACCATTGATTTGTCTTTCGTAGTTCGGTCGGCTTTGGCCTCGTTGGCTTTTGCTTGGTCGACTACACTTTATTGGATAAGTGGTCCTCACAGTCTTCTGTCGGCGAGGACACCTCCTTCGTACTATTCTCCTCTAAACCATTAAATCTTTTTAGGATCATCACTTACAAATTTTTATGTACAATTTAATTAATTTATTTTTGTTTATTTAATGTTACGACCCGCCCCGGGATTTGGAATTAATCAAGACGCGAACAGATGATCAGACATTGTAAAATAAATTTTATATATTCATTTATTATTTAACCGATGAAAGAACCCCTACAAATTTTATTAAAACGATATTAAAAAATTGAGCATATGGGAAGCTCTCCAAGGGGTTTATGGGCCTCGTGCGACCTCCAGAGGATCAAATGTGGGCAGATCATGATCATTAGACCTCTGCATAAACCTAAAATGCATCTCAAAAGGGTTTAAGAGGCAAAATTTTCTACGTATTGTCGAGAGGAGTGGTTCCAACATGAAATTCGTCTATCTGGGCCTTGGACTTAAGGTCAGAACATGGTTCTGGGTACTCTAGTCGACAGTATGTCATGGTAGTGTCCATATCAGCAGGATACGTCCATGTGCCATGGGAACAAACATTAACCAGGAGGAAACCAAAAGTAATGCCCTATTGGCCATGATTAACTCGAGGCAGGACCATGATGATGTTGACCTCAAATACAGTGTCGTGCACTCAACAAGGATGACTTGGCTATATCACATCAAAAATGAAAGCCAACACCAGCTTTAGTCGGTTGGTCAAGCTAGTTCTAGTTGTTCTGACCAGGCAAGCTTCAGTCGGCCCAGCCCCAACCGCTCCAATCTACCAGCTCATGTCGATCATCTCTAATTGAATGCATAGATCCAAGAGTATAATTATTATTTTACAATAATCATTCTCCTATAAATAGATTATCTTTACTCGCAATAGCATGGAGAAACTTTGATACGCAATCAACAAATTTTCAACATTCAACACGAATCTCCAGGCAAGGCACATATATAGAGGCAATGTTTTATCAAGAAATGTTCAAACTTTGAGTAAGAGTCATTCAAAACTCTGATTTCAACAAAATTACAATCAAACTTACAGAGTCGACGAGACAAACCCAACAGTACCAAAATTAGTCCCATATGAACCAAATCAAGCCCTAATCAAGCCATTAAGCTGCTTTTAGAAGCTTTTCAGACATATTTGGAAGGTTAAATAGTTGTTGAATCTGGTGAGCTTATAATCAAATGGAGTAGCTTGATGAAATGAATTCAATGAGTTTAAGACCACTCAATTCTAACATTATTAAGATACTCAAATATCCATCAAACACCATCTAACCAATGGAATCTCTTCAGGTCATCTAAACAGAATGGTTCATATTCATTCATTAATTGCAACTATAACTCTGTAATTAGATCTCCAACCCCTCTCTTAAGAGAGGGAGGGAGCTTGAAGCCCGAAGAAGACTGAACCATAGAGAAAAATCTGAAGTCCATCATCACCTCGTCGCCGACCGCCGCTGATCACCACTCGTCGGTTGTCGCCGATTACCATCAGATATCGCCTACTTCCTATGAAAAGTTCATCCGCACACTGACGTTGTACCTCAGGAGATTGTTTAACTCTTTCCCATCATTGGGATAAAAGTTTGTAACTGTAATCATCAAGTTATAGTTGATTTCTTCAATTGTGTTATACCCCGTGATTTTTTCTATTTTCGGGTTTTCCGGTTAAAAACTTGTGGTGTCTTTACTAGTTGTTTTATTTGATATGAGTGTGTGCTGAATTTTTGTGCAAAGCTAACATGATAATCTATTACTCTTCCACCGCAAATTTTATAACACACATCAAACCTAATATGAAAATATTGTATTATAAGAAATCTCTCTCTCTCTCTTATTCTCTCTCTCTCACTCACTCATGTTATGATATATATGAAATTTAAAAAGATTGACGACGAAGTGAAAAATAGAACAAGAAAAATTCACATCAAAAGAACACACAGATTTATGTTGTCTACATCCACAGAGTTGCAAAAGATTTTAATAATTGAGAAATTTACACAGTTTGATCACGTCGATAATTACAGGAGAAAGTCTTCCAATTTCTCACTCTCTTCTTCCCTCTCTACAACGAGATACACCGAAGAAGAAGAAAAACAAACAAGAGAAAAACCTATTTCTCTTATGTTGCAAACAAACAAGAAGAAGCCAAGGGATCTTCTTCTTTCTGAAAAGCACACTGAAACCTTTTGTGATAACACCTTGCCTTCTTTCTTCTCCGTAAGCCTCACGCACCAAGCCTTCTACAGTCGATCGGGTCCTTCTACAGTCGTTCGGTTCGAACAGGTGAAATCTTGCGATGATCGAGAGCCTTCTTGCATGAGAGTATAAAGAGAAAAAGATAAGTTACGGAACCGTTTGGGAGCAAGAGTAAGGTGCAAACCATCCAGAGCTGAAGTATTACGACATTTTATTTTTATCTTTTTTTTTTCATTTTCGTTGAACGGGTTGCACACCAACAAATCTCCTACTTGGAGACCGATACACAAACAACAACGTTCTTCCTCCTCAAACTGCTATTCTCTAGTGGTGGCATATCCCTTTTCTTCAAACGCGTTATCCTCCATCTCTGCAACTCAATGTCCCTATCTTCAAGCTAGAAGACCAACTGAAGCTACAAACAACTCAATTTCTCCAGAGTAACACCATTTGTTAACATATCAGCAGGGTTCTGACTTCCACAATTTTTCACAAGCAACAACTGTCAGTCATCCAACAATGACCGAATGAAGTGACACCTAATTTGAATGTGCTTAGTTTATGACTGAAATGCTGGATTCCTGGAAAGGAATATTGTGCTCTGACTATCGCTGTAGAGAATTCCCTTTTGATTCTTCTTGCTCAATTCTTCCAAGATGCCCTGCAGTCATATCATCTCCTTTGCAGCCTCTGACAATGCTGTGTAATCAGCTTTTGTAGTAGACAACGAAACTGTCTTATGTAGATTAGAGCCCCATGACATTGCAATGCCACGATAGTATAAATATAGCCCGTAGTACTTCTTCTGGTATCAATGTCTCCAGCTAGATCAGCATCAACATAGCCCTGTACCTCTGTACCCTTTCCTGAGAAACACGAGCAATTTTCTGCAGAGCCTCTTAGGTACCTCAAGATCCACTTCACTGCTTCCCAATGCTCCTTTCTTAGATTACTCATATATCTGTTAATGATTCTCACTGCATGGGCAATGTCAGGTCTGGTGCAAACCATAACATACATAAGTGAACCAATAGCTGAAGCATAAGGAACCTTACTCAAGTGATCTCGTTCCTCCTCTGACTTGGGTGACTGATTCTTGTTGAGTCTGAAGTGACTTCTGAAACACAAAAAAATATATGTTTTTTAGACTCATATTTTATACTCATTTTTTGTGATATTGAACTTTAATGGAAGGTATTTTTAATGTTTATTTGCATGTTGTTGAATTTTAGGACTTAGAGAAAAAAGAAGCAAGAATGATGAAATTTATAGTCAAAATGGAGAAGTTGAAAATTTGTTTAGCGCCAACGGCGTCGTTTGACAGAGAAAATCGAATTAAATTACGGACCACTGAGGCCGATGAAGCCAGTGTCGGCTCAAACCCTGTTTCTAGAAGATTTGACAAATTTGGATGTTTTTTAAGAAGTTTTTGGATGCACCTATTGAAGAACCGACTCTAGGCTCTATTTGGCACAGAAATTGATCAGAAAATTCACTCCTTTCCACCATTCATTCTCTTACATATCATACACTTTTCTATCTTCATTCAACCACCATTTTGGAGTCTATTAGTAATTTTTCTTTAAGAATTTAGAGTTTTTGTGTTGAAATTAAATATAAATCTTTCTCTAAGGGTGTTGAAGAACGAGAAAAGTGAGAGATTTCTTCTTCCTACACTTCCTAAGAAAGGCTTCAAGGGATTTGCTTTGAGAAAGAGTTTCAGATAAGTGTTGTTTATTTTTTTAAAGTGTTGTATGAACTTTATTTTATATATGAAATTTGTGTTTTGTTGTATCTTTCTCATGAAGTCTGAATAGTTTCTTTTGTTTTTTTTCCTACTCTGAGATATGGTAAAATGAAGAGATAATATGGATGTGCTAATGTTAAATTTTTTTGTGAAACATATGATCCGGGAAATAGAGTAAGAGTTCTACAACAGAGTGAGGATCACATTTGATTCTAAGAAGGAGAATTTTGTTCATGGAATTAAGTGCAAATAAATAGAGAAATATATATTATTGGGTGTAGATTTGGAGATTTTATGGTGACAGCTCAAAATACCCAAACCAGTCTTAGTGTTTAAGAAGTAAAGCGAGAGTTAGCCTTCAGGTGAAGGGAAGTGGGAGCTCTGAAGTGAGGCCAGTATCCTCCTAGTCAAGCCACAGATTTAGAGGCTAAACCTGTGATTAGCTAATGATTTTCTATAGCACTATATCAAGGTAGAGAATTAAAACTGCTCATATTTGTCACAATACATATTAGAACCATTTATCTCATCTCATTATACCAGAATCTCATTGTAGTGGGAAAGATGTTTTTCCACATAAGAAATCCTCACACATAAACATAGTTTAATAGTTTAGTAGTTACTATTTAAACTTTACATTTAAGTTTTGGTAGTAGTTAAATTATTTAGTTCTGATAATAACTTAATATTTGAAATTAGTGACAGTAATTTCATTTTACTTTCTGTGAATTTCCTAGTTAATTTATTATTTCAAATTTAAACCTTCCCCCATGGGATCAATATTTGGGGCTTAGAAAGAAAGTCATTTATTTCTTAATAACAATACGTATACTTGTATAAAATCCAAACATTAATTGCTTAAATTTCTTATTTATAAAAGATTGCATCAAGTTTTTGGCACTATTGCATAGCGGAGTCAACTTTATATATTTTGCACAACTATATTTCATCCGGGATCAACTTCCCAAAGGTGTGCCAACTGGTTTGGCCTTATCCATGTTGAACCTGCTAAGTATCTTTTTTACATACTCAACCTGAGAGAGTCTCAATATACCTCTGACTTTATCTCTAAAAATTCTCATACCAAGGATTTGTTTTGCAGCTCCCAAATCCTTCATTGCAAAGTGCTTTGACATATGCTCCTTCAGTTTATTGATCTCCTCAATACTAGCACCTGCAATATGTATATCATCCACATACAGCAGCATGATAATATAGGAATTGTCAAAATACCTGCATAACAACAGTGATCTGCCTGACATCTGTTATACCCTACACTGTGCATGAATTATCAAATTTCTTATACCATTGTCTAGGAGCTTGCTTCATGTCATACAAGCTCTTCTTCAATTTGTAAACTGCCTCTTCATTTCCCTGTACCACAAACCCTTCAGGTTTGTGCATGTAAATGACTTCTTCAAGTTCTCCATGAAGAAAGGTTGTCTTCACATCTAACTACTCAAGGAAAAGATCTTCAGTAGCCACCATAGACAGTACTATTTTGACGGTTGTAAGCTTCACCACAGAAGAGAAAATCTCAGAATAATCAATACCGTGATTCTGCTGAAAACCCTTTACAACAAATCTGGCCTTGTACCTCTTACTGTCATCATGCTAAGTCTTCACATAGTGCATCCATTTGTTGTGTAATGTCTTATTCCCAGTTGGAAGATCTGCTAACTCCCAAGTCTGATTTTTTAGCAGAGAATATATCTCCTCCTTCATGACAATCTCCCACTTGCTTGAATTTTCATCTTACAAGATTTCTTTATAACTTTAAGGTTCTCCACCACTGTCAGTAAAATTTAGTTCAGAGTTGGAGAATAACACTGTGAAGAACGTCTAACACTTTTTGACCTACGAACTTCAACTATAAGGGTAGATTGCTCTGAAATAGACTGTGGAACAATAAGAGTGGATGCCCCGGATCCACTCTCCTCATCACCAGCATCTTTATCATGCACTGTGGCCTCTGGTAAATCTTCAAAATTTACCAATTCAAATTCTTTCAGTGTTGTTTCAGAAACTGTACTGGATTTGTCCTTGTACATAACATTCTCAATGAAAATCAAATTCCTGCTCCTAATGATCTTCTGAACCTGATCATCCCAGAAACGATATCCAAATGCCTCATCTTCATAGCCAATGAAATAACACTTCCTTAACTTAGCCTCAAGCTTATTACGTGCATCAGGATTAATGAGAATATAAGAACAACAACAAAAAGTCTTAAGGTGAGAGAATTTTACCTCTTTCCCACTCCAAACTTCTTCAGGTAATTCACAGTTTAATAGAACAAATAACCCCCTGTTGATCAAATAAACTGTAGTACTGACTGCTTTTGCCAGAAAGTAGGTGGTAGCCCGACATGCAATCTCAAGCTTTTGACCCGCTCATTAATGGTCTTGTTCATGCGCTCTGTAACACAATTTTGTTGTGGTGTCCCTGGAATGGTCTTCTCCATTCTGATGCCCTAAGCTGCACAGTACTTCTTGAACCCACCATCAATGTACTCACCACCATTATCAGAACTCAGACATTTCAACTTTAAACATGTCTCTGTCTCAACAATGACCATTCAAGTCTTGAACATACTGAATATATCAGATTTATAGTTCAATAAATAAGCTCATACCTTTCTGCTATTATCATTAATGAATGTGATGTAGTAACGAGAGTCTCTAAGAGATGCCACTGAAGAAGGTCCCCACACATCTGTGTGTACAAGATCTAGCTTTCTTACCTTTGGTGTCCTGCCACCTTTCAAGAAACTGACATTCCTCTGTTTCCCCACAATGCAATTCTCACAGATGCCGAGATCAACTGACTTCAGTTCTGGAAGCTTCCCTCTGGATTGAAGTCCCTTCATATCTTTCTGACCCATGTGGCCAAGTCTGCAATGACACAACTCTGTTGTGCTCTCTGCAACAGTAGTATCAACACTGTTAATTAAATCAGTAGTCATATGCAACGTACCTGTTTTCTTACCCCCAAGTCAGTACCAGTGCTCCTTTAGTAACATTTCAGGTGCTATCAGAGAACACTACTGAATGTTCACACTCATCAAGCTGCCCAACAGAAATGAGGTTATTCTTTAGTTCAGGAATGTGTCTGACCTTTTGCAGAGTCTACTTGTTCTTGTTTGAAAGTGTAGTGTCAATATTACTCATTCCTAACACGTTCAGAGCTTCTCCATATGTCAGATATACTTTCCCAAAGTCACCTGCAACATAATTTCACATCAATTCCCGATGGAAAGTTGTATGGAAAGAAGCTTCTGAATCCAATATTCAGTCATTAGCATAACTATGAACTGCCAACAATAGTGCATCCTATGATTCTTAAGTTAACACATTTGAACTGTCATTCTCCTTCTTCTTAGTATTCCTGCAGTTCTTCAATGTGGTCAGCTTTGCCACAATTCCAGC
Organism: Phalaenopsis aphrodite; assembly: GCA_003013225.1. Taxonomy (NCBI): domain Eukaryota; kingdom Viridiplantae; phylum Streptophyta; class Magnoliopsida; order Asparagales; family Orchidaceae; genus Phalaenopsis; species Phalaenopsis aphrodite. The sequence continues at coordinate 1,598,993 of NEWO01000070.1, forward strand.
AAGTTACTTATTTACCAGGTCTTGACTTGCTCCTGCTTCTATTCTTTGATTTTGATCTTCCCCTGTTTGAGTTTTTGTCATGTGATCTTCCTCTGGAATCAACATTTAATGTCGAACTCGAGCCTTAGATCTCGCCAGAATCTTTCTTGTGCACCTCCTCAGCCAAAATTAAATCACAAATATCTTCAAATTTCAATTTTGATTTACCTGCAAAATTACTGACAACCATCCTTATAGCTTCCCAGCTATTTGATAATGAAGCCAACAAGATCAGTGCATTCATCTCATTATCAAATTCAGTTTTCACAGACGATAATTGATTTGTGATAGTATTGAAATCATTCAGGTGTTCTACAACAGACGTACTTTTCGCCATCTTCAAATTGAATAACTTCTTCATCAGATATACTTTGTTATTCACCGATGACTTTACATACATACCTGATACAACTGTCATAAGATATGCAGTTATTCTTTCCTTGACGACGTTTTATGCAACGAACCTCGATAGGGTCAATCGAATAACCCCCAGAACCTGTCGATCCACCAGATTTCATTCAGCCACATCCATCTTTTCAGGTTTTTTCCCCAATAACAGAAGATGAAGCTTATTCTCATAGAGATAATCCTCTATCTGCATCCTCCAATAACCAAAATATGTGTCATTGAACTTATCGATCCCTGAAACCTTTACTGCATCTGCAGTTATTGGCTCTGATACCAGCTGTTATGGTATATATGTAATTTAAAACGATCGACGACGAAGTGAAATATAGAACGAGAAAAATTCACACCAAAAGAACACACAGATTTACTTGGTTCAACAAATTATCTACATCAACGGAGCTGCAGAGAATTTTACTAATTGAGGAATTTACACTTTATGATCACGTTGATAATTACAGGATAAAGTCTCTCACTTTCTCACTCTCTCTTCTTTCCCCTCTACGCCGAGATACACCGAAGAAGAAGAAAAACTAACAAGAGAAAAACCTATTTCTCTTCTGCTGCAAACCAACAAGAAGAAGCTAAGGGATCTTCTTTTTCTTTCCGCAAAGAATGTTGAAACCTTTTGCAATAACACTTTGCCTTCTTTCTTCTCCGTAAGCCTCACGCATCAAGCCTTCTACAGTCGATCGGGTCCTTCTGCAGTCGTTCGGTTCGAATAGGTGAGATCTCGCGATGATCGAGAGCCTTCTTGCGTGAGAGAATTGAGAGAAAATGATAAGTTACAGAACCGTCTGAGAGCAGGAGTAAGGTGCGAACCATCCAGAGCGGGAGTAGTTACAACATTTTATTTTTATCTTTTATTTTTTTCCGTTTTATTCGAACGGGCTCCACACCAACAACTCAGACACCTTATTCACATTATATGCCTTGTGTGTTACCCATATAATCTCGAATTAAGCAAAATGGATTACTGTAATTAGGTTATTACATGTTTCCTTTTTTCTTTTTAGTGGTTTCAAGATAAACTTTTTACCTCTTCTTTCAATTTTTATTTTTATTTTTATCTGAGTGTTAGTGTTGAATTGCAATAATTCCACAAATATTCTAGTATGCAACAAAATTAAATATATCATAAAAATTAAAAAAATAAGTTGTGTCAAATTATAACATATTAATTGAAAATAAAATAAAGAATAATGAAAATTTCCCCGCTCTGCCGTGCTTCCAATTACGTAGAAATTTGATTTGCTCCTTGGAAATTAGAAGCTAAATGCCAAAATTAATGGAGTCAAACTACACGTCAAACAAGGGTATTAATGTAAATAAATGAACAAGACTCGACCGATAGGTGATCCTCCATTCTTTGAATCCTGGCCGTTCGGTCAGTCCAAGTTTCCGCGCCGGTTTACTTTGGCGAAATCGACGGTCAACGTTGGTCTCCACCGTGGACTAGTTCGGATTATCTGCGCGCGAGACATTTTCACAACATCAAATATCTCATGAAGATTCGGGCAAGCCGTTGTGATGCATCGAATGGTTTAGATTTTCCTATCGACTCACGTGCGAGTCCACCAGCTCCGCGTGTGTGATACGTGGGCCCCCACCGGGTTGTGGCTAGTTCCGCGAATCGGTCGTGGGCCTCGTGGCCGCCTCCGAAAAAAGTGGCCTTTACCTGAGCTGTAGGAGTTTAGTTATATTTTCTGTTTTTTCGCCACTAAATTTATATTTAGTTTTCTTATTTACTTTTACTAATATAAGAAAAAAGGTATCCTTAAATAAATAAAAATATATATATTATCTCATAAATATTGCAATTAATAGAAACATCAGTTAGTTTATTTAGAGACAATGGCTTCCGAAGTAACGATCATGATTTTAATTATTTATTAATTAAATTTATAATTAAGATAATTACAGTTGAATTGATAATTTAATGATTGTACCGAAACCAGACCTAGGAGTTTTCCTTGATTTTTCCGTGGAGCCCCTCCGTAAAAACAGAAAACACAAAACCCACCCTGAAGGACATAAATGTAAATAATTACTCAGGAAATAAAGAATCGGGAACCTCAAATTTACAATATTTGGTTAAAAGTAAAAATAATCTGAGCAAATCGCCAAATCCCTTCTGCAATTAATGCCATTAAGACGCACCATAAGCGAAGAAGAGGCAAAAAAATTAAATCAATACATGAAGACTATGCTTGACTTTGGGAATTAAGCGTTTTAAAAACATTCCGATTTTTTTCTAATTTAAAAAATTGGAATGCCAAAATTCATTAATATGTAGGCGGAAAAACTAAAAATTAAATAAAAATATACTCCTTTTTCATCGACAGGCCTTGCGCTCCTCTCTCTATCTTTAGTTGCCTAGTTCTGTAGAAGCACCACGCCTCTATACTTGTTTGTGGGTTTCTTTTGGTGGGAGGATGCTTGTCACGTACTCCTCTTAGTTCCCACTCGCTCTCGCTCTCCCCCTCTTTGAGTGAAGAAGAAGAGCGATCGGCAAAGCAATTCTGGAATGGAGTAGAGGGAGAAGAAACATAATTAGATTAATCTTCTCTCTCTCGCTCTCTCTCTCCCTGCTTCTCATCCATGGAGAAGCACGCTTGCAAGCTCTGTAATCGAAGCTTTTCCAATGGCCGCGCGTTAGGGGGTCACATGCGTTCTCACGCCGTCGCAGTTGCAGCTGCCGCTTCGGCAAAATCCTTCCTTTCTGACTACTCATCTTCCTCAACCTCTTCTCACGAAGCAGAGGAGGGCAAAGGGCTCTCTTACGGTCTTCGAGAGAATCCTAAAAAAAGCTTCCGCATGGTGGATCCGGAGTTCTCCTCTTCAGTCGTTCAAGACCGAGAAAGCGAAACGGAGTCCTCCCCGATCACAATCAATCGTCGACGTAACAAGCGGCCTGCTCCAGAGCTTCCGGAAGCTGAACAGCTTAGCTCTGTCTCCGATACGACGCCAGAGGAGGACGTTGCCATCAGTCTAATGTTGCTGTCTCGTGACGTTTGGAGTAAGGATGAGGAAGACGAAGAAGAAAGAGAGCTTGTAACGATGGTCAACTTAAAGACGAAGAGTTCGCCAGCGAAGGGGCGAAGCAGATTCCAGTGTGGCACTTGCAAGAAGGTATTCCGATCGTATCAAGCTCTTGGCGGGCACCGCGCGAGCCACAAGAAGTCACGGAGCTGCTTCCCGCCGGCCGATATTGAAGGATCGACGGAAGCCATTGCCAACGGCGAGGGTAAAAGCGTTCATGTTTGCCCAATCTGCTTCCGAGAGTTCGACAGCGGGCAAGCTCTCGGAGGGCATAAAAGATCCCATATTTTGTCCTCAACTGCAACTATCACCATCATCTCTCCGCCGCCCGTTGCTAAGCTTAACGAGAGCTTATTCGATCTCAACCTCCCCGCACCATTGGATGATGTTGCAGAGCTCTCCGTCATCTCCGAAGCAGGGTTCATGACTTCCAGTCCTGTTTGAGCGGAAGTAACCGATTCCGTTCGCCCTTCTCGAGGTAAGAATCCAAACTGTAACTGACTCTGAAAACAATGAAATCGTTCTGAAAAGAATTCATCTGGAAAGTTGCTGATTTTGTTAGTTTGTGTGTATCCAAAGCTTCTACTCACTCTGCTTGGATGTCATCGGTTACAATTTCTTTTTTTTTTTTTCTTTTTTCTTTTTTATTTTGGTTGTCTTCAAGTTCACTTTTTTATTATAGAATCGTTTTTGGGTTCTCAAGTTACCTTTGCCCACTGAACCTGTTGGAACAGCTATAGAATGTATTAAATAAAAATCTTTAAGAAAATCTGGCGCTCTGCTTCGCGGACCTTAATTAATTGCTTAGTTTTCTATTTAAAAGCATAAAAATTGAATCTTTAGAGCATTTCTTCATTGCTTTCATGATTTCACAGTTTCATGAGCTTCACTGTCACTGCTAGTACTTGCTCATCGCCGCTTTTGCCAGTTTCCCCACCCCTTCTTCTTCGCCCATCTTTCCCACTTCCAGGCTCCCGTTGGAGCGTAGCTATCCTATATTAATTGCGGCGCTAATTCAGCTCACTGAGAGTTTAATTACAGTGAGATTAGCACGTAGCAGTTGGCGATCATCACCGTTCATTCGCTTCCAGTTAATCCCAGCCGTTAGTTTCATGGATCGTGGTACTTCGTATCACGTGGGCGTGCACGGTGGTACGTCTGATATCTAATGGACGCTTCTGATGGATCTACTACCTATCCAACCCGTAGTTGTCATTTTTTAAATCATAAAAAACATTAAAGTCCTTTTATTTTGTATTTGTTTAAGTCTTGAGCTTTTTTAGCGGGTTGTGACGAGAACATGCCGTGAAACCGCGGCTTTTCAGTTGCACTTCGACCGGGCCATCTCCTAGTTCGGGCCGGTTCGGGCCGGTTCGGGCCGGGCCGTAATAACCCGAAACAACCAAATCCAGGCATGATCTGCCCTCATGGCATCCTCTTTCGGCGCTGTGGGCTCCATTTTTTTATCAGCTCTTTTATTATTACTTTTCTTTTTTATACAGTCGACAATTATATATATATATATATATATATATATATATATATATATATATATATATATATATATATATATATATATATATATATATATATATAAATTTATAGGAACGTGTGGCATTACTCTTTCTAGAAGCCCTGCAAACATAGGTGAAAACACTATGAGAGTAGACTTTTAGTTATACCCCAAGATGACATCATGTCTATTTAGCATGAAAAATATATATTTTTAATGACTAAGAAATATTTTGCAGATTACAACCAGTGGACACACATAAACATAATAGTACACATCATAATAATCGTATAATTAAATCTCTAGTAGGGTCCTAAGGGGAAAATGGTCCATTGATGGGAAAAACAGGGTTGCTCAATGCTGCTCCAACTAACAGGTGCGGAAAATTCTGAGTGGGTGGAGAGGTTCGGAAACTTGGAATTCCGGGATGCAAGTGATGTGATGTATTTCTTCACAAATATTATTTTATTTTTTCAATTGAGTGCCTTAATTTTCAAGAAATTATATTTCGGCCTGTAATTTGTGGGCCATTGCAATATGGGCTGTGGGCTGGCCCGTAGTATGCGGCTTCAGTGAGGAAGTTGATTCGGGCAGCATTGGATTAAAAGGTACGGTTGCTTCTTGCAGGTGGGCCCGCTTATTGTTCTAAGATTAAAACAGAAGCATGTGTCCACATGAGCACATTGGTAGCTTCTTGCTATTTAAGTGTAAGATTCGGTGATGCATAAAGTTGCTGTTTGGCAGGTTAAAATCTTAGAAAATTCATGAATATTCATTTATAATGCATCTTTATTTTAATTATATTGTACAAATTTTTAATAGTAATATTACACTTATTTGATATTATATACATACATACATACATAGAGAGAGAGTGTGTGTGTGTGTTGACCCTTGTAATGAAATTATTTTCATTTTTACAATTTATTGGCATGCATGCATTTTTTATCATTTCTTTCACCATATTAGCAAAGAAGAACATAAAATGTTACAAGCCACCGTTCACGCCCACGTGATACGAAGTCATTCGCTTATATCTATCATACAGTTAGTGGAAGGGCTTTCAAAACCCTTTAGACTGTAGGGTAGCAAATGTGATTGTCCATCACTTATTCTTTTGCATCAATAATATTTCAAACCTTAGACGTGGGACTAAACTTATGCCCTCACATTTTATAATAAAATCTTCCTCATGTTAAGTTATCTACATCAACTCTCACTCCCCCAATCAAGAGCTCATCAAATATCATTCATTTTATCCGATCATTTGAAGGTTTCAGATGACTCACTTGAGAGCCGCAAATAATATAGACTCATTGTGAATAGGCCAATAATTGTCGAATTTATTAAATGTAAAGATAGTTGAAAATCAATTTATATGATTTAACATATTTCATAAAATATTTATGATATTATTCTCGGGCCCATTAATGCGCCTAAGATAAAATTATGCCAAATAAAATATTTATGACATCTACTATTAAATTTTATTTTTTACATTTATATCACCTATATTTTCTTATATCACATAAAAAATACCACTATTTTAACTTTTTATGTGGATACAAGAAGTAAAATTTATTTAGGTGTTAGATATAAATATAGATAAAATTTGGAGTTGACAGACTTTATGTTAGAAAATACCATTTTTTTTAAAATAATATTTAAATAGATTATTTTTTTCTCACAAATTCGTCTAATTTATAATCTATATTTATATTAACATTTTTTATAAATTTAAATTATTTAATTAATCGTCAGTTTAATTAGCATTACAAATACGGAATACTATCATAATTAAATAAGGTAAAATATATCATTAGTTATTTTCATTAGAAGCACTAAAACGTGTGGGGTCCATTCGATTTACACGCTTTCTACAATTTATAGATTTTGCTAATTCTGTTATTTTTTATTTTATTTTAAGGTTTTTTTTATAAAATAATTATTAATTATAGGACTCATTAATCAAAGATCATAATTTCATTCACTTGGTACATGCACATGCAACACTACCTTTAAATGAAATTAAATGTTGCCACCTCACAATAACTTTATTAAGGATAAAAACAAAACTTTATAATTATAATCATAATAATAATTATTATTATCACTATTATTATATATTTTTTCATTACTATAATTTTTTTTTATCATTTAACTTCACATTTGGTGCTTAGGGTTGTCAAAACAGCACGTTATTCGCGAATAGCTCGTGTTCGGCTCGTTTGTTAAGTTAACGAGCCGAACACGAACAACACGAACTAATATTTGTTTGTTTGTGTTCGGCTAGTTTTGACTCGAAATAATACTAATCAATTATATATGATGAGTAGTATTTTTAAAAAATTTAATTGACTACAAGGCTATAAAGATTTATAATCAATTAAAAATATTAATGAAGAAAATATAATAAAAATTATTAAATTAGATATAAATGTTGTTTTAAACCTTGCCTCAATCCTTAACATTTTATGGCTACCTGATTAGGGTTATCAAAATGACTCTTTGTTCGTGAACGGCTCGTGTTCGGCTCGCTAAGCAAACGAGCCGGACACGAACACATTTTTTGAGCTCGAAATATAAACGAGACAAGTACGAGCTGAACCTAGGCTCGCTCGTGTTCGGTTAGTTTACACCCCTATTGGTGCTTAACCAATCGGACAAAAAAATGATGGATGATCTAAAGCCCACAACGGAGAGAATAGAAAACAGAAGCCCATTGGGTATATTAATGATATTAAAACTATTTTATTATAATTTAAATAACGTAATAATAATATAATAATACTATTTTTATCCTTTCAATGAATATTATTTTGATTTAAGACAAAATAAAATTCGATTATTTAGAATAATATTCTATATTAAAATTTTGAGACAAGATATTTTCTATATTTTTTTATTAAAATATCTTAATTTTAGTTTTTAAGTCAAAATCAAAAACCAAATTGTAACAGTTTGGCTCTTTAAAATTAAATTGGTTCATTGGTTTGCCAATTCAACCCCAATTATGGCTGCTCAATCTCTGATTTCGAACCCAAGAGAGGGAGAGAGAGAGAGAGAGAGAATAGACCCTTCTTAAGAAAAATATCTGTGAAGTATAGTGCAATATGCACCATACTGTCATGTCATCATCTCACTGAATGTATGACATAGTGCGAGTTACATCATCGTACACACATAATTTCTCCCTCTTTAGTTAATAAAAAAGAGTTTTTATTTTTTTGTTCAAGTATTTCCGTTTGTGTATAAATTGATTTGTTATTCATATTTTTAATGAAGAAAACTACTGGTATGTTTTTTAAATTATTGGTATGAAATGCTAATTAATCAAGAAGTCTCAAGGAAAGAAAAACCCAAGTGATGCATGTTAAACATTTTGGAACCTTAGCACAAATATGCGCATGATGAACGCGATGTGATAATTCGTATTGTCTACTAAGATTTCCTTGCAATCAAATCTCATTAAGGCATCACGATTAACAACGGTCACTCATCTAACAAGGTCAAATTGCCATCGAGACTGACAAGTTAATGCACATGCAAAATGCAAAGGGACTTAACATACTGCGACCACTCTATCGAGGTGTGAATGATCACAAGGGATATGATTAAAGCGAAAACCCAATGAAACCGCTATATTGAGGCAACAAAAGATCAAATTGGATGACAAAAGATTGTTCGGACAGGTGTGTCGTGTTACGTGGACACACGTGTCCAATCATATGCACGAGAACATATGATTCACTCATTTGACATGATTGTACAAGGTAAACGATTGTATAAAAACAAAGAAAAATATTGTTATACAAAAATACAATCATACTAGGTAAGGTGATTATATTTGTATAACTACATATACTAGGAGATTACAATCGAGTTTGGGGATATACGAGATGTGTCATCTCATAAATGTCGGACCATTCGTTATAGGCATATGGTGACATGTGCTCAATGACAGGAAAAAATTGTGGCATGCGCAAATGCAAAAATGTTGCACTCGCATGACACACAAGATTCAAGTGCATCGGGTACATGACACCATATGAAATATTATACCTTGCCCGAGAGGCAACCATGATGCTCACAAAACCGACAAACAAATGCCACATTATTTGATTCAGCATATACAAATGATATCAAGTTTGGCTGCATCAGGTACATGATACTCTAAGGGGAACTTACACATTGTCTTATAAGCAACCAAACATACATATATAAATGTCAACCACACAGGATGCATGATATGGCATGCATGCATATGATGTGGATATGAGTATATCCATGTCAATTCTAGGTAATGTCATGGGTGCATTAAGCGTTATGACTCTTGCTATGTAGACCGTGCCCAACATAAAATCACGAACCAAGTGGTGTGACCTTTTCTAGGTGACATAATGTATAATGCTATAACACTACTAGGTGGTGTCATAGGAAAGAGGTAGCACATCTCTTACTAAGAAGATGTTTTTGACTTATATGTTGGCCATAGCCTTGAGTGAAAAAGCAAATATCTAACCATGTACATATGAGGACAAATGCACATGAAGAGATACTAAAAATATTGATTAAATTCTTATCAAGAGAAGGTTCAAAAATCAACTTTAACTTTTTACTATGTTTGAATCATGAAATTGAAGGATTTGAAAAAAAATATTAAATGAAAAATATAAATTTAATTTCGTAGATATATTTAACAAAATTAATTTTTATAAAAGAAAAATCAAAATGATCAACTCACAAAATATTTATACGGATAAAATATAAAATATGACTTTATATACATATAGTATAATTCACATATTTATGCATAAAATGATGTGTTCCATTTTAAGAAAGACAACAATGATGGAAAATTTGAAGTGATATTAAAACTTTGATTGGTATTGACTCGGTTGCTAAAACAACACCTCGGTCTTGACCGGGCGCTGAACATCACCCGACTAGGGAAGCTAAAACAACACTCAGTTCGGATGCTTCAAACTATGGGGCGAAGGGAATTACAAAGCAGACCAGAAGCTGGGATGGAGGGACTGCGATGTGCGAGAACGGGATATCTCACACGAAGATTGGGGGGATCACACGATCTCGAGTAGGGCTTCATGAGTTAGCTGCTCTTAGGAGTGTTTTCTTTATTTTTCTGGCCTTCCCACTCTCTTCCTTTGTGCATAAGCTCCCTTTAGGAGACTACAAATTTTCATCCTTGAGTATGTGGGAGTCAGATTATTGTTGTATTTGAGCATTGCTTCAGATCTCTTATATGAAGTCTCTTTTTCCTTTGTGGACTGTATGTGAGGAGGAGGTGGTGCTCCGGTTGTATCCATTTTCTTGGCTGCCGACCACCCATAATCATTCTCACTTGCTGTCCCTTCAGCTTCACACCTCCCCTTTGCTACCACCCGCTTCCTGTGGCTATTGTTATCCCTCAAATCATTCATATCACTCTAGCCGACTTTCATTACCCAATAATATACATTTATGAGTATTTGTTTGTGTCGTTTCAAGTTTTGTGTTGTTATTCCTATAATTTTTTTAAATTTTAAAAAGTGAATGATTATTTTTTCATGTACCGATAGTTGATGTGATGTATAAGTTAAAATTAAAAATTAGGTATTAGACCTCTAAATATATAGAAATTTAATGGTATTTATGTAAATCCTCGTTTATTTTTAAATAGCTTTTTTACTTTTTGCGCCCTCTCGGCCGGATCCGATCCTCCGGTCAACAACATATTTCGTTGAAATTAACGACTATTCTGTACTGCGACCAATTTTACACCCCGTCGTCCACCAAATTGAAACGGGACGCACTTTTGTCATTGGACTATAATTTTTTTTTTCCCAAACAAAAATATATTTACAGTTTTACCAAATGCCAAATACTAAAGGCCAAATGCCTAATATTCGAATATAATGAGATTAATGCAAATTACAGGACTAAAAATAAATTTGGAATAAATTAAATTAAACTATTCAATCTCACTGATCCCACCCCTCCCTTGCTGTAATTTTTTTTTTGTTTTATTTAATAAAAAAGAAAAGAGTGGACAGTTAAAAACCGGAGGAAGCGGAAGGGAGGGGTGGAGGTGAGAAATCTTGGAGCCCTCGGCGGGTTGAAGATTGTCGGCTGATTCGAGATCGAGGGTTTTACTGCTGCTTATTTTTGATTGTCTTGCTGGATCCGAGTTCTCTCACCTCTGATCTCTGCTCGTAATTCTTTCGTCGGTAAGTTCCTTCTCCTTCTCAGATTGATCAAGTCAGTTTTTCTCGCTCTCTCTCTTTTTATTTTTTGGGATTTATGCTTCAGATTCGAGCAAAACTGCGAAGCGCTAGATTTATTTAAGGTGGATGGAGTTGGAGATCTGCTGAGAGATTGGTTTTTTAGTTATTGGAGGGATTTGGGGGATGTGCAATAGTGATCAGCTTGTTTTGGTTGAGTTCATTGGATTTTGAGGGTTGAGATTGAGCGGAGGGTGTTTATCCTGTTTTTCCCTTCGTGTAGTGCGAGGCGGGGAAGGTGGACGGAATCTGAGCTTAGGTATTATTATTCTTCGATTTTATGGCGGCTCTTGCTACGCTTCCGGTAGAGGATCAGACGGACGAGGATTTCTTTGACAGACTGGTGGAGGATGATTTCGGTGTCACTGGGTTACGTGAAGGATCTAGCGAAATGGACCGGTCGTTATTGGGGACGGGGATAAAAGATGAAAGAATACCATTGGAGGATTCGGATGATACTAGGGTTTCATCTGTTGAAGAGCATGAACTCGGGAAAAGGACCAGTCAACAGTCCAAAACTCCAAAAGAGGGAACAGAGTTGATGGATTATGTCGAATCATCGAATCTATTTCTAGGTGCTTCCGAAGCTGAAACCACCTTTTCCGAGCAGAAGACTGCAGATGTGATATCCTCTCCTTTATCAATTGAAGCTGGGACGGAAGGTCCCTCAGAGATGAAGTCAGATTTTAAATCATCGGATGCATCTGTGAAGCGAAGTAGCGGATCGAAGTGTGCAGGGGTCAAGGAGGTGCAGTGGAGTGCATTCTGCTCTGATTCGCAGGAATTTAGCTGTAGCGGGTTTGAACCCTTCTCAGATTTCTTAGTAGAAAATTCAGAAGCTTCCACCAATCATACAAACATCAATGGTGGCTTGAACTCTAATTATACTGACATGGCAGTTCCTAGTTCTGGCATGAATCTGGTTTCCTACGAGCTACAAGATTCCAATATTTATGGCACCGACAATGGACAGTCAACTGAAGCTAATGATCCTAAATACTGGGAAAACCTTTACCCGGGTTGGAAGTTTGATGCCAGCACCGGGCAGTGGTGCCAAGTAGATAGTAATGATGCAGTGACTGCCCAATCTGATAATTACAACACATCCAATGTAAATGTACAAGAAAGTTTTAACAAAGATCTCCTAGGAGATGGTAGTGGGTTCATCTCAGGCCAGACTGCAGAGGTCTCTTATTCCCAACAAAGTTCAAGTTTAATGATTGGAGGAGTAGCTGAGGATTGCAAAACAAGTGTCGTATCCAGTTGGAATCATTATTCTCATGGTAGCAATGGTTACCCTCCAAATATGATATTTGATCCACAATATCCTGGTTGGTATTTTGACACCATTACTCAGCAATGGTCTACACTTGATTCATATACTCAAAGCATTGAGCAGACATCCCATTCACTTCAAGGCCAGGGCGGAGATATGAACAATTGTAGTAATGGCTTCATTGGAGAAGGGAGTTCTAGTTTTTATGGTGACGTTAGTCCACTGGAACAGAATGCCATGCAAGGACAAGGCAACCAAAACATGGCGCATTCTTGGGATGTCTTGACTAATAATTTTGCTCAACATAGCATTCATCAGTCTGATGTCAATGATAAAAGCAAAATGAGTTTTTCAGCAAACCCACAGGCAGTGAATTTTTATGACCCTAAGCTGCAGGAAATGAATTACCCGTCTCAGAAAGCGGGTTTTAATTCTTGGGATACTGTTCAAACTACTGTTTACAGCAACAGTACTGGCTCAGCTGGATTTCAGAATTTTTTCCCAGCTGAACAGATGCACCAGTTTAATCCGCCCAAAGCTGAGCAAAGTCTGCAGTCACATTTTTCTCAGAACTTTTATGCTGAAGAAAAATCAGTTAACTATCATGAACAGCATTTTCAAAGTGCATCGTATTCTCATACCTCTTATACTGGCAATGAAGGGAGATCGTCTGCTGGTCGTCCTCCACATGCCTTGGTTACTTTTGGATTTGGTGGGAAGCTTGTAGTCATGAAAGATCCCAATGCTATTGGCATGAAAGTGAGCTATAATAACATGGTGAGTTACAGAGCTATTTATTTGGCTTAATTTTAGGTGATAGTTTCCACCTTAAACTTATTGAATCAATGATTTCTTCATTCTTTTCTAGTATTTGGAAGAGCAAACAAATTGACCATTATGTTTATGCATATTTTTGAAGGAAACTTCAGAGGCTGCTGTCTCAATTCTCAACTTAATTGAAGTTGTGAAGGAGAAGGCTGAGACTGTAGGTGATTACTTCTGTTCTTTATCTCAACATTCCTGTCCAGGGCCGCTTGTTGGTGGGAATGCTTCTACAAAAGATGTGTACAAATGGATAGATGAGAGCATATTGCATTGCGAGTCTTCTGTGGCGGACCCAAAGAAGGGGAAAATGGTGAAATTACTTCTTTCGTTGCTAAAAATTTCTTGTCAGCATTATGGAAAACTTCGATCTCCTTATGGTTCTGGTGCTTCGCTTGAGGTAAACTGCTGGAATGACCTCCTCTCTCTATATATATATATATGCAGTGTCTTTTGCTTTAATTTTAATTCTCTCTTATTTTCCACATGAATCAAAGATGTCTTAACTTCCTGAAATTTTAACAGCTGTTTTATCATTCTGCTCTAATATCCTTATCTACTTTAACACAGCATCTATGCAATGGAACTCATAAAAAATGCCACTGCTCTTGTAATTTTTTTTTCTGCAGTTTGTGGAAATGTATTTTAGGTTTTGTACGTCCAAAACACGTCAGTGATTATTGAAATGGAGTTGTAAAACAATAATATGGATTTTGTCTCTTTTTTTATTGATTGTTTTGATCAGTTTCAATGTTGCATTTTTTGTACAAGATATATCTAGTTATTTAAAGTTATAATACATGTCTCACTTTGATGAGTTTTCAGGGCCTGTATTTTCTATACATGTTAGATGCTAAAATCTCTCATCCTTAAAAGAAGAAGAAAAAAAAAAACCGTGCTCTGGATCCAATTGTTAGAGCTGAGGCGAATAATTGGATTGTACTTCATGTAGTTTCTCCACAATTTGCATGAACTGGGATACATTTACCATTCTTTTTGATCTTTTTCCTTCCCACGACTGACTTTTTCCTCCTATCATCCTTCATTGAGCAGTTCCTGTGTTTTCTCTTTCTCCCTCCATTTAGTGTTATTATGTGTTTTTTTTTCTGACATTCATGTTTGCTGTTCCTTAACATCCTTAGATTTTTAATGCAATTCGTTACATGCTTTATATTTGTTAATCAACCTTTGGTGTCATGTTATTTGTTGTATTCTTTAACGAGGGAGTAATCTATCTCCACATGTTTCATGCGTAGAAGTTTTAAATTTTGCTTAGAAGTGTCGGAATAAGCATGCCACTATGGATGGTAGATGCATTTCACATTATTGTTTTTGTAAGTGGCATAATGTTATTAAGATCTTTGATGTTTCAATAATCAATATCTGGTGATTGTGGTTATATAGACACCCTGGAAGAATTGATTGGCATTGGCTATTCAACTCTAGCTGTTGTAGGCTTGTCGACCGTTTTAATTTTCTGGTTTTGTAAAAGGGATAATTTTGTAAGATATGAAAATAGTTTTGATGTAAATATGATCTTTGAAAGTAACATTTTAATTTTAAAATAGATGAGACTAAACGAGTTTCACATTTTAGATAGTTTGGATGACTGAGTGCGATACCACAAGTAATACATTTATTCCGAAGAATAAATATATCACTTGTAATAGGCTCAATCACCTAAATTAAAGAATTTGTGACATTCGTTTAGTCTGCAAAATATTTTATATGGGGACAACAAATTCCCTTATCTAATATAAGGATTAGATAGAGTTTATTTTACCTGGGTTTCAAGTTTCTTATAGAGGCAAGTTCCTATAGTTAATTACATCTCAAATGACCGGGATCATTCAAAAAAACTCTCGATTTAGATAAGTGGTTTTGCCTTTAAGATTTCAAAGTTTAGGTTTTCAAAATTGGACATGAGAAAATCAAATGGGAGTGACTCAAAATATGAACAGTTATTTGAAGGAATTCAAAGGAATGAAGAGAGGGAAGATTACAAATCTAGGAAAAACCCCGGTGATTTCCCAACTATCCTATTGTTTGACTTTATATTTTTGAAATGATGTTATTTAATATTGAATCCTGCGATTTATTTAGAATTTTGGACTTATAATTGCACGATATCTGATCGTGCAAATAACCTAAAATGATAGGAGGATTTACACTGTATCGTACAACAATCTCGGGATTCTAAAGTGTTAGGATTTATATTTGCATAACAGGATTATGCAAAGACCCAAAAGTGATATGTGAGGGTTTATGCTGCGCTAGACAAACCACATCGAAATTCTATGAGCTGTTATCTAAACCAAGAAAAGTGTTTGGTGATATGAATGTGCTTTGATGTTGCAAATCTATCTTGAAGTGGTTCCTTCGTATGTCTTCGTCATGCTGCCCACGATGTTCGATCCAAGTTATTCGTCGTAGCAACTTCAAGTTTGATGTCAATCTTATAGGTATATGTAATCACTAGGTTTTCCTACACTAAGGTATAGTGTGTAACAAAACAATTAAACATGCAATATAGAAGAAAAATACAGTATAATGTACAACAAAGAAAAAAAACAGTATAACATGCTGAGAGAACAATATAACATGCTAGGAGAACAATATAATATGCTGTGAAATAAAATGCTGTAATGTAAATTGAATCTGTATATCTGGAAGGTCTGCTGCTCCTTTAAGCGAACTAGTATTCACTGTATAAACAAAAGAAAGACATTGCTTGGAAAAACTTGAGAAAATCGACAAATAACCCACAACAGAAGACTCGGGAAAATTGACGAATAGCAATTCAAATAAAACCATCAAAGTTATTGGAAAATCCCAAGAGAAAAAGAGACCACAAGTGCTTTGTCCAAAATCCAATAAAACTTACGAAAAATCCGAAAAGAGGGGACCGTAAACACTCGGGTCGGGGCTAAGCTCAAAGGATATATTTGTACTCGAGGGACGTCGAATGCTACTATCGATCAATCAGATGTATAAAGCCCGCCACTCAACTCGAAGGGTCTCCTACTGAACCTAACTTAGGAGGGTACTCCTTAGCACAGTATCGGTAATCAATAAGTGGACAACCAAGTTGTAACACATTTTAAATTTAAATTTTAGGATGCACACATATTTCAAGCATACAAAAGGAAAATTGTATCAATTTAATTGTAAAAATATTGTATCTGTTCTTATCAACTTGTTTTATCAAGTTTGAAAAATGAATTGTTGTCCACGAGTCGATCACGTCATTTGACGTAGGACCACTGACAACCAAAGAAGGTACGGGTCCCCCTCTAGTTTTGTGTCGGTGAATGATACTTTCATCCTACAGTTGATCAGGTCCCATAATTGAGCCCCGATGTTGTAAAATGAGATATCATTCTACTCTACCACCGGCGTGCCTTTGTCATCATTACCCTAAGCCCCAAAACAAAACCGACACACTTGCGACTTTGCTTGATGGTTTCATATATAACAAAATGCTATATATGAGTGTTTATGTGTCAGACATAAGCACAAAAAACTGAACAAAAAAACAAGAATAAAAATGGGGATGAGAGATGAGGGATTGATCAACCCAAAATGTTAAAAAGATAAAGAGTGAAGCAACCCTCAAAATTGTGACAAAAAGATCTGAAAAAGAGAGTCCAAGATCCTTGAATCAATCCAAAAGATTTCATCTTCTCAAATTTTATATAATTGGATCAACCCAAGAAGGGTATACTCTCCAAATTTTTGTTTCAAATAGATTGAAATGGGCCCAAAATTAACATAACACTGCGCCCATGACTCCATCACTTATATGCACTCACACACCCATGCCTCAACCCGAATATAGTATTTATGTTCTCCAAACTTTAATGTTAAATCTCCAAACACTTTTCTAAATGGCAGTTTTATAGGCTTTCAAATCCCAAAATAAGGAGAATAATTCGTAGGAGCAACTTTCTAAATCCTCAAAACCATACCAATATCTAATCCATTTAATTCCACCCCTTTTTAGAAGCTTTCCACAATTATATAAATGTAACACCAATTTAGAAAATATGAAAGTGCTTACTACCGGGACAAAAATGAACTTGAATAATCCTCCACAAACTCACGGGTAACAGTAGGAAGGAGAGCAAGGGCACACGAGTAAGGCCAGGAAAGAGAGCAGGTGTCACCTCTCAAAAGAGCCCTTGTGGGTGGTGAACAGCCCAGGACTTAAATACTGTTTTTCAGCCCTACATCTAACTGATGTGAGACTATTTGTCCGTGACATTCAACTCCACCCAATCACGTGACGCCCTCGTCACGGATCGACTCCACCAAGGGTCCCACTGGACCATGGAGAGTCCACACACCTGACAGGCAGTAATCTGCTCTGATACCACTTGTCACCTCCCAAAAGAGCCATTGTGGGTGGTGGACAGCTCAGGACTTAAATACTGTTTTTTAGCCATACACCTAGCCGATGTGGGACTATTTGTCCATGACAAGGGACTCATGAATAAGGCCAGGAAAAAGAGCAGTCAAGCTTCACAACAAGCCCACAAGTAGAAATCGTGAAAGACACAACCAAGCTTCAACATAAACTCACAATTTAAGACAACAAATAGGACAGCTCACGGGCAGAGGCAGTAGAAGAAAGCCAAACCCGAACCAACTATGTCACAGTTCAAGGAACCTCCACAGTAAGGCTCATGGGTAAGGGCAGCAAGAGGAAGGCCTCTACCCTTTAAGCTCACGAGTAAGGCCAAGAAAAGAGAAAAGCCACCACAGAACAGGCACACGGGTAGGGGCAGCAAGAGGAAGGCCTCTACCCTTTAAGCTCACGGGTAAGGCCAAGAAAAGAGAAAAGCCACCACATAACAGGCCCACGGGTAGGGGCAGCAGAAAAGATATCATTATTATTTAAGCTTGAACCAACCATTTTTCAATCACAAAAGAGTCACAAGAGAAAGTTTATAGCCAGGGAAATAAGAAGAAAATTAAGTCCAAACCAAACACAACACAAAACGCAATAGTAAGACTCATGGCCAAGGGCAGAGAGGAGAAAAAAAGTCCCAAAATAATCACATTTAACATAAAGGAACTACATGTGAAGGCTCACAGCCAGGGGCAGCAGAGAACAACCAAATAGGACACTAGGATGCTCACGACAGGGACCACAAAACGATCAACCCAGCCCTAAGATTAAATTCACGGACAGAGACAATAAAAGAAAGACACCTTAAGTATTGCCGTTTTGATGTACATAAGAGAGTGAATGTACAAGCTCTTATAGATCATTAGGACTAAAACCCTTTTCATCACATGAGACATGATAGTGAGTTAGTCTACTTGTATCAAACATCCCCACATAGAGTTAGATATTGAAATTCTTGAATTTTGGGATGACAAACTTGATTACCAATAAAAATCACAAAAGGAATGTTATATCAAGAATTTCCAACCCAACCGAGCCCGGCAAAGGGGCAAGACAGGAAACCGTGGCCAGTAAACCCGAGCCCATGAAGAAGAGCAAAACAGGGAACCACAATAGACATATTCGAGCCCACAAGGTGGGACAAACATAAAACACAGTTTCAACTCACCTAGACCCTGTAAAAGGGAGCCAACAGATAAGCTTTTGAGCCAAACTAATTCCCTGTTTCAAATTCGAGTAATCCTGATATAAAGACTAGAGAAAAGAATACAGTTTAAGCCAAAACCTCACCCACCAAGTGGGGAAAATCAAATCAGCATTTCCAGCAGGAATTCAACCCAAATAAGCTAAAACTGAGCCCAACATAGGGACAATTCGAGCCCAACATAGGGGCAGCAGAAATAAAAAGGTCATGACAGATAAACAAAGCTCAACAAAAGGAGTATATCAGTCAAATCTTATGAAAAAATTGAGCCCAATCTGCAGGTTAAATCGAGCCCATAAGAAAGGCAAAACAGAGCCATACTTCCCAGTTAGTATTCAATCCAAAATGAAGCCAAAAACCAAATCTATCCAAATGGATCAAAACAAAATACAATTTTCAGCTAACATGAAGCCAAAACCGAACCATCACATGGGCAAACCGAGCCCAATATAAGGGCAAAACAGAGAATATTTTTATAAATAATTCCCATCTAACAGTGCCAAAATTGAGCCCTTCAAATGGGCCAAAAATAGAGAAAATTTCTCCTTGGAACCTGATATCTCAAAGTATTGTGCCAACGTATGTTTCAAATAGGAATAAATAGCAGGAAACATATAAGTATGCATGAATTTTTAGAGCCAACATGTCATCCAGCTTTGAAACTAATTCCAACATCCACTTCGATAAGTATAAAAAAAGAACTTCAAACTTGCATTTTCTTTCTAACATGTATTCCATAGAATAACAAGAGCAGAAAAAAGAAAAGAAGGCAACCATATCATGCTACATTTTGATTTTTCTAGGAACTATTTCATACTTAAATTTCAGAACAAGCCCAAATCTTGCTTCCACATTCTTTAGAAGAGAAAATGAATATTTTTGGATGCCATTCGAAATAATGCAGAATAGAGGAAAGAAGGGGAATACCTTTTTAATGTAGACTTAAAGCCAAAACTATAAGACATTCAAGAAAACCACTCCCATAGCAATCCTCTTCCCAAAAGCTTCGAGAGACAGCAAACAACAAATCCTTCAAACTCCCAGCACACAAGAATCTAGCCTTGAGAGGACTTCGACAAAGCTTCCCTTCTTAAAAGCTTCAGAAAACAACAACCCACGAATGCTTTGAACTCCCAACACACGAGAATCTAGCTAGGAAGAAATTTCGGCAGAACTTCTCATAAAGCCTCAGGCAGTAAAAAAACTCCAGCCTCCCTTTCTCAAAAAATATTCAACAACCCAAAACAATACACTAAGAAGCTATTTTATAGGCAGAGAAGAGAATGGGACAACCACCAACCAACCTCACTGGTAAGTGTATCAAACGCAAGGCAATAATTGCCACAGTAAAGAGGGAGACGGTAGAACCTCGAGAAGAAGAAGAGTTGGCTAGCTCGGCCCTTGCAATTGGAGAGTCGAAAGGTCGAGCAACCACGTGAAGAAGGGGAAGAGTCGAGAGGCGGAGGGGGGAGAGATCGCCGCGTGGATTAGCCATGGAACCTAGGGCACGCGAGAGGGACAAGCCGAGCGACTGATCGAACCACTAGATGGGTTAAATGTGTGGGTAGAGGGTTTATGGTTTAAGATAAAAAAACATTAAATAAATAATGATATAAATATAAAATTATTTAATATTTTAAAAATAAAATTTGATTTATGCATTTTCATTTGTGCGTCAGATTGTAAAAAATTAAATGTTCTTTTTAGGTAGTTTTGACGTTCTGAACGCGCTGCGTAGTCTGTTTCACCGTTGGAGGTTGTTTTGACAAATTCATCGATTTGCGTGCAATTTGCTCGTGTGCGAAATTATGACATTATGAGTGTCTTTCTTAGCTAAAATTGGTGTCCCAGATGCGTTTGCGCAACCTATTTTGTTGTCGGAGGTCGTCCGGAGAAGTTTGCATCTTTTAGGCTCAATTTAAGTCCCATCTTGTGCATTTTGTGTGTGTGTGTGTGTGTGTGTGTGTGTGTGTGTGTGATGATAAATTCTTGAAGAGGTTTTCCTAACGCTTGAGGTTCTATTGGGAACTTCTTCTTGAGCCTCCATATGATAGTCCTTTACCACTCGAATATAAGACGATGGTTTTGAGATCATCAATGCGAGACATCACAAGAGAAATAGAAGGTGGTTGGAATTTCTAAAAAGGGTGAGTCCCAGTTCTAGTTTTCTAAGATAGTCAATAGGAACCCCTAGAGTTAGATCCTAGGGCCCTAAGGAAAAGAGTAATGACCTCAAAATGAGGTCAACAAGGCAGCACCAAACTTTCCTCTATTTCTAATTTTTTTTTTTTAATGCCAGGCATGCTGCTGCTGGTCCTCTGGCATTAATGTCACTTTTCGTGTTACATCTTTCTTATCCTTGAATATGATTTTAAGTCTATTCCTTCATCAGGGAACATAAATTCCTGATGCAACTAATCCAATTTCTCTAAAATTTATTCTAAAACTATGCGTAGTAAACCATTCTGATATTAAGGAAAGACAGGAGCTTAACTTCATTAGGAATTTAATGATATTGAGTTGGCAAGAGTTCTGTAATCAATTTTTCCACTGTTGATCGAGTATTTTTTTGTTTTGTTACTTCTCATATATTTTCCTATTGCTTTCATACTTTAAGTCTATATTCTTAGTCCTTTGAAAGCAATGGCAATTTTCGGCCCTTGTTTTAGTTTCTCTGTTCTCCAATTTTTTTTTTTCGGGTTAAATTTGAATGTTAAGTTAGCACGCAAATTTGGAGATGATTGTATTTTTGTTAATATCTGTTGATTATGGTTATATGGACGCCTTAGAAGAATTGATTGGCATCGACTATTCAACTCTAGCTGCTGCAAGCAGCACCAACTTTCCCTATTTCTATTTTTATTTTTGCTAGGCATGCTATTGCTGGCCCTCTGGTATTAAAGTCGTTTTTCATGGAACCTTGTATCAAATCTAAGTCTAGATGATATATTTCTCTCATCCTTGAATATGATTTGAGTTTATTCCTTGATCAGGGAACATAAATTCCTGATGCAATTGATCCAATCGCTCTACTCTAATTTATTCTAAAACTATGCCTATTAAACCATTCTGATATTAAGGAAAGACAGGAGCATAACTTCGTTAGGAATTTAATGATATTGAGCTGGCGAGAGATTTGTAATCAATTTTACCACTTCTGATTGAGGACTTTTATGTTTTGTTACTTTTCATCCATTTTCCTATTGTTTTCATAGTTTAATTCTATATTCTTGGTTCTTTGAAAGCAATGGCAATTTTCTGCCCTTGTTTTAGTTTCTCTTCTCCTTCTCCTTTTTTTTGGGTTATATTTGAATATTGGCCAAGTACGCAAATTTGGAGATGATTTTTAATTTTGTTAATATGGTGTTTGTGCATCTGGAACTTTCTGATGCTTATTTGAAGGTTATTTTATGAAAGTACAATTGCCATCATTCTGTGGTGTTCCTATCATCATTATATGCACCGAATTAGTTGATTTCATGTGCTGATTGATGCTTGCTTTCAATCAAGCAGTCGATGCTTGGTTTGCTTAGATTGGGTGAATTTTTTTCTTTTTATGGTACCAGTTGAAAGTCTCTCTACCATGTCCGTGTTTGAGCAGGTAGCTTTGTCTATATAGTTTACTTTTTTTTTGATAAATTGTCTTGATGTCGTAGTTTTGATCTGTAGATTGTAAAATTAGAATAGTTTTTATACCCCGGTAGGACTGTAGTCTTTGTGACATGCACATTCCTATATGTTCTGGGTGCATATGTTTGTTTCCTCCATTTTGTCTAGGGACTTCTGGTTAGTTTTCAGTTGATTGCTATCTTGGTTAGTTTTCAGTTATTTGATAATTTATTTTGGGTACTTCACACATTTATTGTTCTCCTGTTGACAGGAAAATGATGGTCCAGAATCATCTGTAACTAAACTTTTTGCATCTGCTCGAGCGGATGGTCCTCGTCTTGCTTGTTTTATGAATAGCATTCCATCTGAGGCACACATTCAGGTAGACTTTAATAACTCTAGCATGTGCGCATATGAGAGAGATTAATTGACATACCACTTGCTTTAGGCTACTTCTATTGAGATGCAAAACTTGCTTGTTTCTGGTAAAAGAAAGGAGGCCCTGCAGTGTGCACAAGTAGGTCAGTTATGGGGTCCTGCTCTTGTGCTAGCAGCACAGCTTGGCGAGAAGGTTTGTCCCAATTCTTTAGATTCAAGTTGGCTGAAATGTTCTCA
The DNA here is from genome assembly GCA_003013225.1 of Phalaenopsis aphrodite. NCBI lineage: Eukaryota > Viridiplantae > Streptophyta > Magnoliopsida > Asparagales > Orchidaceae > Phalaenopsis > Phalaenopsis aphrodite. The sequence goes on from NEWO01000070.1 coordinate 1,622,210, forward strand.
CTTTCAGTATGATTTTTAACATCTAAACTATGTGTTTAGTGGAAATGATACTTTTGGTTCCCTTTCTCTCAACATATTCAAATTTTATGTTTTTGTGCCAACTCCATGCAGTTTTATGTTGATACTGTGAAACAAATGGCACAGCGCCTTCTGATTTGTGGATCACCTCTTAGAACATTGTGCCTTCTTATTGCGGGGCAGCCTGCAGATGTGTTTTCTACTGAAAGCTCCACCAATGGTAGCTCTTCTGGCGCTGCGAGTGGAAATGAACAGTCGTTTGAGGTGATCTTCCTTGCTTCATGGGGGTTGTGATGTTTTTTTGTGCAACTTATGTAAATGAGCTGTTTAATGATCTAGGTTATCATTCCGAGGAATTCGTTAATTTGCTATATACAAGCATTAATTGTCCTATAATCGTTTTGCTGTCTATAACAAACATATTAAGATTCATCTTGTTTTTGTTTTAAATGTCTGAGAATTGAATGTCAGCCTTGTATTAGTTGGCAATTTTTTAGGCATAATATTAATCTGCTTGAATCATTATATGAGTTAGATTCAATCCAACTGCATGCTTGATGACTGGGAGGAGAACTTGGCTATCATTACTGCTAATAGAACAAAGGATGACGAGTTGGTTGTAATTCATCTTGGCGATTGTTTATGGAAAGAAAGAGGAGAGGTCTGTATGTACATCTAATTTGGCTATGATTCATTAACTGTTCAGTGTAATATAGTTTGACTGAGTTTTCTGGTACAGGTCACTTCCGCTCACACCTGTTACTTAGCTGCTGAAGCAAACTTTGAACCATATTCTGACAGCGCAAGACTCTGTCTAATTGGTGCGGATCACTGGAAGTATCCTAGAACTTATGCCTATCCAGATGCAATTCAGGTAAAGCCATTGCGTTCAAGTTACATTCTTATTTGCAAGTATAGGGGCAAGGCTTGCATCAACCTTTCCATAGACTCTAGATAGCTGGAGCTCCATGTAGCAGATAAGCCCTCGTTTTATAACCTGTTAGCTACAATTATAGTCCCATTATTCCCTAAGAGCTTTAGTGAAGGAAGAAGGAAAAAACCTAAAACGTGAGGATGCTGGAAGAAGTTTATGATTTATGCACTATGATTCCAACTTTTCCTTGTTTTTGTAGACTTGTAGTGTCTGTAGCGTTTGATTAATTAATTATTCAGTAAACTTGCTTTTTAATTAATCTTGATTGTTGGTGGAATTGTAGTTGAAAGTCACAATAGTTAATCTGCAAAGCTTGTTGTTATTATGTTTTTAATCAGTTCTGAAATTTAATTAATTTTCTTCATTGCTTATAATTGATCAATCTTTTGTGTTAAATGCTTCTCGTTTGGATTTATTATTTGGATTGACTGAATTTTTCATTAAATCTGTAGAGAACAGAATTATATGAATATGCAAAAGTTCTTGGAAATTCCCAGTTTGTCCTTCTTCCATTTCAGCCATACAAGTATATATATGCTAATATGCTTGCGGAGATTGGGAGAACATCTGATTCACTGAGGTGGGTAAGATAGCTATTCCAGCACTTCTTGATGAGTAGTCAGTTACTCATGCTGTTTTTCATACAAATACTAGCTATCCAGCACTTCTTGATGAGTAGTCAGTTACTTATGCTGTTTTTCATACAGATACTGTCAAGCATCTATGAAATTGCTAAGAAATTCTAGTCGTACTCCTGATGTAGAAATGTGGAAGTCGTTAATATCTTCACTTGAGGAGAGATTATCTGCTTATCAGCAGGTATTATATGTTCTCGATGCATCTCTTTCTGATTGTTTCGACAATTTCTAAACCACATCTATTTTCCAGGGTGGATATGGAGAAAACTTGGCTCCTTCTAAATTTGTTGGTAAATTATTTACTTCCATTGATAGATCATTACATCGCATGATGGGTGTCCCATCACTGCCACCAATGCCACAGAACAATGCGAATGGTAAAGAAAATCACCTGGTTTCCCCGAAGGTGGTAAACAGTCAGTCGACAATGGCGATGTCAACCTTGATTCCTTCAGCATCTGTAGATGGCATGATCGAATGGACAAGTGATTCTGGCAGGAAAACTTTGCACAGCAGAAGCATTTCAGAGCCAGATTTTGGTAGAACCCCAAAACAGGTGGATATATTTACTTACCGGTCGTATCAGATTTTGTTAAAGAAGGTTTAGGTTGTAAATATATTTTTTTATTGCATTTGGGAGTTTTTTTTTTTTTTACTGTTTTGATGGTATCATTGGTTTTTTAAGTGCTTAAATTATACTTAAATTTTAATTTCTGATGGTATTCTTTGAAATTTTCTTCAAATGGTTTTAACTTAATTTGAATGGTTAAAGAGTAGAAATGACCAAGTTATAACTATAATTAAACCCATATATTTTACACAGTAAGCTTTAAAAGTGTTGAGTGCATTATTTTTTAAGATTCTTGCCTTTTTTTTTCCTTTGTTCATATATACTCATCATAGGGAGCTTGGTTCTTGTCCACCCATCAATTAACTTTTTATGTATAATAGACTGAACAATGTGTGCATTTTCGCAGGGCTTCAGTGATACTGATCTAGTGTTGGAAAAAAAAATTGATGCCATGTGAAACAGCAGGATGACACCAAAATGTTACTGAAGTTCTTGAAAAGGAAAGAAACTGCTGAAGTCTGTCTGTTTTTTTAATTTAGTGCCACCACAGATCATTCTAAAATTATAAAAAAATATATTCTATTTCATTCTCTTATAATGGCTAGCAATAAAGAAGTCATGGATGGTTATTTTTAGTATGGTAAGATAAAACAAGTTGATTTAGATTGTTTAAATTTGTGAGAAAGTAAGAGTAACATCTAATAAGGATGGGACCGTGAAAAATATGCTTACGTGGTTTGAGCTTTCACCAAAGAACTTGAAGGAGATGCATGTTGATATTATTTTTATATGGAGCAATGATTCGGTTGCTTGACTGCATACATGGTTATTGCCCGTGTCATTGAAGCTCCTTTTTCACGATATTGAGCGCTCCCACTTTACAATATTGAACGGGCGCACGACGGTGCGGGCGTGTGGGTGACGGTGGTTGTGGTAAGAATGTGACATCATCAATTCTTGAGACTCCACATTTGTGAGAGCTTATTATGTTTGGCCCTTTATGAAACCAATGTTAGGCTTATAGTACATCAAAATTTACAACACTAGAATTTTGGTAAAATAGAGTTTTAATGTGGTGCAATGCTCAGTAGGAGTGATTGTAATTCGACCAGTGAAGCTAACTGACAAACTTTTGTCGTCTCAGCACAAATCATGCATTTTGATTTTATTTCTATAGCTTTTTGATTATTGTTTTGTCTTTTTTTTTCTAATCCAGACTATCATGATTTTTTGGAGAACTAGTTGTGTTCACTAATGTTCTAAACCTATTTTGATGGTCCAGTTCGGTTAGTTGGTTGGGCTGCAACTTTGGTTCAGTTTAGTTCCTGTATTTTCTTTGGCTTGGTTTTGTGTTGCCTCTATTATTTGTTTCATTAGTCTTCTGCACCACCCATGGTTTTGGCATTGAAGAACTTGCGTAACCATTGTATCATATAGGTCGACCTATCCACACCTAGTTGCTAACCTTGCAGACTTTTGCATTACCTTTTGGGAAATGATTTAGGGGCTCTTTAGTTTTTTGCCCAATCTAAAGATTCCATCTTTTAATTTTAATTGAGGACTTGTTATAAATAGGGATGTGTTAGGCCCCGTTTGGGGCAGCTTATAAGTGTGACTGCGTTTTGAAAACACCGCCTTACTGCTTGATTCGCATGTTTGAGGCGTGTTTTCAAAAACCAAGTTTCCTATTTTACATTATACGCGGACCGCGGGTCTATCCCCGCGATCCGCGTTCGGCTTCGAAGCTTTTATTCCTCTGCCCTCACGAAACATTCCCGCATCCCTAACTTTCCTCTTTCGTTTGAAGCCCTCTCCTGCCTCCTTGCCCAAATTCGCTCGGGATCTCTTTCGTTCGGCTTCGAAGCTCGGGATCTCTTCTCCTGCCCTCCGCAAGCTTTGTATCTGCTGTCCTCGCCTCCACCACGCCGACGTCCTCTATGAATACCCTAATCTCATGTGTAGGCGTCATCCCATTTGGGAACCTCATTACACCACGACACAAAGGGGATTCAGTAGGGAAGAAGGTAGCAAGCTGCTTGCAAGCCGATTTCGTGGTGATTGTCATTAGTCAGTGGCCGGCGTGCGTCCATGGGAGAACATGCCGAAGTACTTGCTATTTAGAGGTGTGTTAAAAAATTTTAAGGAGACTTCAATCTGGAGGACGGTGAGGGATGCTAAGAAGAGCAGGATTGAGGTGAAATGCGCCTTTTGTGATGGAAAATAGACTTGGGATTTGCATTCTGCATTTTGCCTGAGGAGAGGCTTGGATCTTCATGAGGGGGAGTCGGTTGTCCGAGCTTTTATATGTGAGAATGGTCATTTTTGAGGTGCGTGGGTTGAGAAGCCATTGTATTCGTAAGCCGTTTGATTATGTTGCCTTCTTTGGATTTGGAGTTCAGCTGGTATGAATGTTGAATTGAGGTATGAACTATTAATGTTCATTTCTCCAAACACAATTTATCTTTGTGTGGGTATGTATGTGGATTTTGGCGAAGTTCAAAGTCAGTTTTTGTTTCCTTTTTTTGTACAGTTGTTGAATGTTCTGTATATTGATGCCAGAGGAGGATTTAAACTTGAAATTCTTGCTCTGTTTAAATACACTAAGTTACGGGGTTCATCTTCAAAAGAAAACCAATTAGTGTGTGTTAGTTTAGAGTAACACATTACCCTTAAGTTAGAACTGATTTGTTTTTACAAAATATGATTAGAATTGATTTGAATTTGAAGATTGTTCAATTTCTATCCTGCAATTCTAAACAACTAATTTTACACCTAATGCATTTCCAGCCAAGAAACTCTTTTATAATTTCTCATGCAAGCTGAAGATACTCCGAATTAAAAAAAAAATGTCTATTTTCGTCAAGAGCAGTAATGATTTACTTGGATTTTTTTATTTGAATTCCATGAATCTCTCTGTCTATCTGATGAATTCTCATGAATTAATTTGTTATGGTAATTGCTTTTTCATGTTTTTTTTTAAAACATACCACTCAATTCTCATGTATTTACATATCCAAGATCTAAACTTTACTTTTTACATTGATGCCACCATTTTACCTTTTAAAGGAGTACATTGGTACCACCATTTTAACTTTTAAAGAAGGAAGTACACCTTTTTCACACAGTTTAGGTGTTGGATATGTAAATACATAGGAATTGAGTGGTATGCTGAAAATTGGACTATTGTTTGTTTACTCGAAAAAACACTGCATTAAGCACCTATGTTGTCCGCAATCGCTTCCTCCACACTTTGGTAAGTACATTTTAATTATTTACTCAATTTTTTACCGATATATTCTTTTATTTTAAAATTAGAGTATATTGTAAATTATTTATTACAATTTACGTTACAGATAGTTTAAAATTTGTTAAAAAAAATATATGCAAAAAGTTACAGATAAGCTGTTTTTCAAACGCACAAACCAAACAACTAAACATCTTATTCAGAACAGGGGCAGAATGATCATTTTCCTAGAATCAGTTGTTTTCCAAATGCACAAACCAAACAACCAGACAGTTTATCCGGATCAGCTGCTCATCAATAGATTATTAGGATAAGCTGCTTATCAGCAGAAGCTGGATAAGCTGCAGCTGCCCCAAACAGACCCTTAGTCGTTTATAAAGTAATGGGTAGTGACTAAATAACCCCCGACTATTTACATGGGTTTATTTTATTGTCAGAGTTTATAGAAGTGCCAAAATAGTTCTCGACTATTTTAAAATTAAACTCTAATAGTTCTCCATAGGGATCTTTTTAGCCACACTTTAAAGTGTCTGAGGACCATCTTGACACTTTTATAAACATTGAGACTAAAATGGCATCATATAAATAGTCCGGGACTATTTTGGTACTTCACTCTTGAAGTAATTATCTTTGATATGCTACTTTGATTCTACCAAAATGTTTTAGGGCCTATTTGTGTAATTTTTGTTATACTTGAATGTTTAGTGTTCGTGCAACATTCCCCATGTGTTGGTAAAAATTTAGAGATTGACCTGCCTGCTGCTAATTATTGTTAAATTTGGCATAATTTTATTTTTTCTGTTGTGTGAGTTTTTACCGAACACAAAATCTTTCATCATCTTAAGATTTTTTAATGGAGTTTGTTATTAGAAATGTTTAATTATCCGCATGGATAGATCTTAAGGTTATATGCATTCATCTAGAGGGATGATTATAACTGTAGTGCAGCGCATCATTCTCTTCATAGCTTTAGTTGATTTATTTTCACGAGTCCAGTTTTGCAAGTTTCAATCAATTAAAACTCGAGTGCTGCCTATTTCATACAGAACGCATCAAATAATTCTAGTCCTGGGGATGCTCAAAACAAAACATCGCCATCTCGTCTTGGCCGCATCGGGTCACAACTCTTTCAAAAGACGGTGGGTTGGGTATCAAGACCACGTTCAGATCGACAGGTAATTCATCTTTCACACTCTCCTACTTTCTTTTCTGCTTTCAAATAAAATTGTCACACAATATTTTGTGGATTTTCTCTATCAAAGGCAAAATTAGGCGAAAGTAACAAATTTTACTACGATGAGAAACTCAAAAGATGGGTAGAAGAAGGCGCAGAACCTCCTCCTAACGAAGTCACCTTACCACCACCCCCAAAAATTGCTTCATTCCAGAATGGCACCACACAGTACAACATCAACAATGCCTTGAAGGGCCAAAGCCCCAATAATACAAATGCAGTTTCAGAAACAAAATCTCTAATTCCTCCGGAGAACTCTGGATTTCCACCCATGTCACCCAGCCCCAACCAATTCTCGGCTCGCAGAATGGGCGGTGTTCGATCAAGGTGAGTATTCCCTTCCCTACTTCACCACTAGGTTCATAGGGTCTTCAAGACTTAAGACTTTACTGTGCTCATATCGGTTCGCTTCAACCCAGGTATGTTGATACCTTCAACAAAGGCGGTGATTTGCCGGCAAACTCGTTCCATTCTCCTTCCGCTCCAGCTGCTAAACCTGTTGCTGGAGCTAAATTTTTTGTCCCAACCGCACCCTCCAATGAGCAGGTACTCGATACCTCTGGAGGCCAAATCCTCGAAACTGGAACAAATGGAGACCTGTGTGTATCATCAGGTACAGAACTTTCATTTAATTCGACGACACCACCACCACCGCCACCACCACCACCACCACCACCACCACCACCAACAACCATTGAAAAACTCCCTATTATGAACATGGAGACATCAGCAGCATTACAGAATGGCAATGGCTTCCTTTCTCACTCTCCAGTAACATCGTGGAATGGTAAATTCAATGAAACTACGCCATTTTTTCCTTCAAATCCTGGAACATTACATTCAAGCACCTTATTACATCAATTTAATGGCGGCTCTCCGGTTGATGATCTTGATGAGGTTGAGCTTTCATAGTTATAACATCAGTTCCTCATGTCTTTTGCATGCTGTTGGGGGGGAATTGTTCCCCCTCTATCAAAAATTTAAATGAGAAATGAAGGGTTTTACAGGAGTTAACAAAAGTGTAATGTGAAATGTCATATGATGTAATTTTAATGTGGGGGGTGTGATATATCCCCCGTGTTGAGCTGGTTTGTTTCCCACATGAATGATATGTGGGAACCATTGTACAGATAATTTGTTATTTATTATGCAGTAAGAAATCTCCATTTGTTTGAAGAGGTGCTCCAACACAGAGCTCATTGAAAGCCTCCAGAGGACAACTGTAAGTTCCCCTTCATTTAAAATCAATAAACTTTGCTTTTTTTTTTTGCCTTTCTTTTTCAACGCTTTGCATTGTTTATGAAAAAAAAGAAAAATGATACCGACTTCAACAGCTGTTCCGTTCCCCCTGCTTGAAATAGTGGACTAGTTTTTGTCAATACATTAGGTTCGTGGAATCCCTCCCCGGGTTTGGTACTCTTGCAGTACAGCGAGAGCGATAGATGTTTTTTCTGAGGGCTTCATATAAATTAAATTATGATGACTTAAATTTATATATAAAAATATATAATATATAATTATATATATAATATTTATAGCTTTCTTATTTAAAGCATAATGATTCAAATGCAAGCTTTCTGTTTGTATTCGATTGGGTAATAATTTGAGCTTTAAAAATGTTATTTGCTGCAGCATTTGAATGTGAGTTACTTAAGAAGCTAATTACGAGCTATTTGCGAAGTAATTAATGTTTAATCATATAATTGATAATTGCTTTGTCAGGCAAATAATCTCTTATTTAAATATCTAATCAGGTCGGTAATCCCGTCCTTTAATTAATTGTGGACCTACAGCCGCTGTTCATTTGATCGTCGCAACGCGCATCTAGCTACTGCCAACATTTGCTTATACATATATATATATATATATATATATATATATATATATATATATATATATATATATATATATATATATATATATATATATATANTATATATATATATATATATATATATATATATATATATATATATATATATATATATATATATATATATATATATAATTCCTATATGCACAGCAATTGGTTCATATCAACTACAATTGACTCAAATTTAATGTATTAATTATTGACCTAACAACCTGACATCCAAACCCCAATGTGTTACTTGTGTTTGTATGAGACTCAATCACATAAAACATGTGCTCAAAATCAAGTCCAATAACCTTACAAAAAAGTTGGTCAGTGGAACTTAAAGAACACGAATAGGTGGAGCCACTCTCCTTGATTATTGGCTTTCAGCATACCTTTTTCATGTAATTTTTTATTTTGTAGCTTGGATTACAGCCCTACTGACCTACTAACCACACCATGAGCCACTTGTTAAGAACGAATGAAGTTCGAACATTGAAAATTTAAATAAATTAAATTTGAACAATTTGTTAAAGCTCGGCGCATGATCAAGTCAAATATGGAAACAAGTCCAAACTATGATATACTGACCTTTATTGTGGTTGGATGCTAGCTACTTATAGATGCTTCCATGCATGTTTAAATCATTAAAGAATGGCATATGACTTTGCTAGATTTTCTAGAGCACTTGCAATCAATAGGAGATTTTTAGTCTGAATCGAGGATGGATAAATCTTGATTCAAATAAATTCAATCATTTTTTAAAAATAGTTTGAAGATTATTCAATCATGATTTGAAGATAAAGGTGCGTAGCATACAACTTGATGTTTAAAGCATTCTTAATTCAGGGATTAAAGTGTAAATAATATAACATAAGGAATTGAACATATAATGTTAACTTCTATAGATAATGAATTGAGAGATTGTTATTACCATAGAACTTTGCCACGTGCCAAGTACACACACCCTACAATCGTTGTAAACATAGAAGATGGGAGAAACTTTTATAATCAAAAGGTTCCCTATTCTTTGCTTTTAACGTCTCTTGTCTAAGTTAATCTTTCACACGTGTTTTCTCGATATAGCAAATAATGAGCTTGTTTTTACAATTTTTAGTAGTGTAAAACATATCTAAGTCAAATTTCTTGAATAGAAACTTGATGCGCGCCAGAAGGTCCGCGACTACAAAGAAATAAATTTTCGTTTTAGTTTTCCATGAAAGCTCAACACACACTCAGGTAAGTAAGGAGGAGTAATAAAAACGTGACACCTTAACATTTCACATGGAAAAACCTCAAAAGAAGAAAAAACCAAGGGGCCTAATTCAGTTGAAATAATTCACTATAAATGGTGAGTACACACTTTTCTCCTGAATTAGGAACGTTTGAGATACAAAGTTGATCATTGTAAATATAAAATAATAGTTCATCCATAATAATTGTAGTCTAGCTGTAATGAATTTAGTTTTCGGTGATAGCAAACTACAAGGGCTGAAGTCGACTGCTATGGAGATAGTAGTCTGTCAGGAATGTTGTAGACGATTATAGTTTCATCTTGTCATACATATTGTAGTTAAACCCTGTGGTAGTAGGTGACTGTACGGGCCTTAGATAGTTGCTTCAAGAATTTCAGTTGCTACCGAGGCCGTTGTAGGAAGCTACAGGAACCGAGAGCCACATAAGTTGTTGTTGGTCACATTGGCAATATTCGTGAGTTGTGATGACATCCATAGGCTACATAGGTAGGAGTCGGAAGCTACACAAGCTATGAATCACATTAGTCGTAGTTGGTCAAGTAGGGTGTAACAATTAATTGTGATGATGTTCGTAGGCTGCAAGAGTTGGATTCATGAGTTGTACGAGTCGTGGACCATGTAGTCCTGGCTAGTCGAGTAGGCTATAATGGTGAGCTGTGATGACGTCCATAGACTGCAGGGTCGGAGTCGGGAGCTGCACAAGTTGTACAAGTCATAGGCCGTTGTTGATCACATAAGTTGTAGTGGTGAGTTACATCCATTGGTTGTAGAAGCCAGAGTTAGGAGAAAGTCATTGTCTTTGGGGTGTTTTGTTTCACCATCTTTGGGAGGCATCATTGCGTCATTTGTGGAGTGCATTGTTAAATCATCTTCGGTGTGTGTTGTTACACTATCATCGTGGTTTGTAATTGCACCATATTAGGGGTGCATTGTTACATTGTCATTGTGGCGTGTCGCTGCATCGTATTTGGGATGTGTTGTTAGACTGACTTCAAGATGCATCATTGTAAAGTGTACTATATATTATATTGCTCCCTCAGGTGATTCACCATTCCACAACTTATGATGAGGTTCCATAATGCATGTTATGACTACTTAAGAAACTTTCCTACAAGGAGCAAGTAGTGTCTGTTGATAACCGACAGCGGCAGGCGGGTTGCAGTTAGAATTGGTTGGAGGCATCTACGACTGAAGTTGGCTCGACGCATTAGCAAGAGTTGACAACCGCAACTATAGAAGTTGGTTGATGGTGTGGGTCGGAGTTGGTTGCACTGACTGTCGGAGTGGGAGGTATTCATCAAATATGTAGTGTAGAAGCAATGATGAACTTTGGTCCCTCCTCCAAGGTTCTATTTTCTTCTGACTTAAGGTCTAGTCCCCTTCTCAAAGTGAGGTTGGACTCTATTTATAGAGTCTGAAAGTGCAAATAAGAAATCAATTTAGACAATTACATAGGACTATCTGAGAGTTTTCACCGATTAGACACATTCAATGAATATTTGAGCGTCTTAATGATATAAGATTAGAGTGATCTTAAGCTCGTTGGATTCATCTCGCTGAGAAACTTTATTTGATTATAAGTATATTAAATTTACAATATGTTTGACTTTTAAACTATGCACATAGAACTTTCAAAAGCAATTTAGCAACTTGATACGGGCTTGAATCAATTTTGGTATCATTACATTTGTGTAGTCGAACTTGTCAGTTTGATTCTCTGTTTGCTGAAATCAAAGTTTAAAATGAATTTTAATTGAAATTAAAATATTTCTTGCTTAAAAATTATCTCTAGACTCGTTCAGGATGATAAAAATTTGTTGATGGCAGCATATCAAAAAAAAAAAAAAAATCAATTCAAAGTATTTAATTCCAAAAAACTATTAATAATTTTCTTAAATAAGTTTCATATATTATAAAAACAATTGTAGCTCATTCTATCGCTTGAACTAAGATGATTTGTAAACTATATATATACTTTTAGTATTGAGAAAAGCCTTCCAAATTCTTATGATCATCATTTTTTAAAACTCATACCCTACTTTTAAAAAATACCAAATAAGCCCTTTCTCTTTGACATATTTTCTCCTATAAATAAAAATAATAATTGAAATAAAAAAGAAAAAAAGATTAATAAAAACCCTCTCCACCAGTTTAACCTAAACCTTAATAAAACAAAACAAATACAAAGTGCACCCATTTATTTGCATTTAACTCTTTTGGAACTAAAACCTAAAAGAAAACAATTTCACACTCTCCAACCTCTCCACCACCTCTGCCTGTTGGCATCTTTACTAGCACTTGCTTTGCGCAAAATTTCCTTATCACTTGATAATTGTTCATAAGCTGGGTTCAATAGTAAATATTAAATTTATTTAAAATAAATTAAAACATAAATAATTTAAATATAAACTTGTTAAACAATAATATGTATATAAATATATATATATATATATATATATATATATATATATATATATATATATATATATATATATATATATATATATATATATATATATATATATATATATATTAAATTTACAACAAATGCAAAGCTGCAAATAAGAGGCCAGAGTTATCAAAAGAATATCAGCTTTTGTATTTCCAACGGGTAAAAACGGTCACAAAGCAGTAATACCACCCATTTTCTCTCCCACCCTACCCACCTTAAAGCACAAAAGCTCCAGTAATTCCAACTAATTACCATCATACCGAAAATCATCTAAATGAATGGAGATATATATATCTATATATTGAATCTTTCAAGATTTCAGACTAAAACAACTTTCACCACTTTATCTTCAATATAATTTGTTAATTTCAGACATCTGTCCAGACTCACCCAATCTGGTGAAGAAAGCCTCTCTATCAACCAGCATCTGGAGGCCGCTCATAACCTTCGACAATTGAATCCATATCACCGGTGCGCTGCAAAATGCGAATGCGAAAACTGCCAGCGCCCTCACGACGCCGTCGGAGTAACATGGATTTGCCATCACCCCGAGCGCGCCGAGTATCGCGAACCACGGAGTTAAGACTGGCAGTGGGGCGAGTAGGAACGAGTTGATGGCGATGGAGGCGAGAGCTGCCACGCCGAGCAGATAAAGCGACCAGCCGAGAACAGGATGAATGGTTCTGGGAATGAGAAAGAAGGGAACTGTGTAGGCTGCTATTATGGACCACATGACTACCACCTTATACATGGAGTGGATGAAGGTAAGGCTCTTCTCGGACCGCCGGTTATAGCACAGCTTCGACAGATTCGGCCGAGCTAGGCGGGTGATGGCTATTATCCCAACATATATTGCAGCCTGAATGAGCATGATTGGAAGCTCCGCAGCATAGCCGAGGTTCTTTCTCCGCTGCTCATGCCATGAAAACCCCAATGGAAGAACAGGCCATGACCACCAATACCATGGCTTCAACCAAGGAGCGCTTGGGAATGTTATGACGCTGTTAGGACCACATGGAATGCTCCAGCGAAGCTTAAGATCTGGAAAAGAAGACAACCCCATATATTTGATTGGTATTAGTTGGTTATGAAAAGGGACCAATTTGCAAAAGAGGATGGATTATGATCCTTACAGTAATAGGAAGCATCCATTTGATATCCGAGAGGAAGACGGTAGGTGCCGACCAGCTTTGTGTTGTTGACGGGTGGATGGAACATTGGCCGGTCGAGTAAATCGGGGAAATAACTGGCAAGGAAGCCCTGATCGGCACCGTCAGGATTACTGCGGACGACTTGCAACTCATGAAGCATGTCATTAAACACAGTCATAGAAGGCTGCAGTTCCCAAAATGAAAAATGTTGTGAGAATCATTGGACCTATACAACTTGATAGAATTTTATGCAAATTGTTTTAGCTTTTCATTTAACTATCCACTCTTTTATATGTAATTACTCTTAATGCGGTAGAGTAACTTGCAAATAAAAGAATGGTGCAACTAAAACTTTTGCTACATTTATAATGCAAGTATGTAAGAAAAGTTTAAGTTCAGAACAACAAAAGAAATCTTCCTAATGTAAAACAATGATATAAATTCTTCATGTCATATATAAATTCCGTATGTCAAACAATAACATATCCAACAAACTTAACGAACCTGACAAAATAGTTTCACAAAACAAAAGTTGAGACACGTCATTAACAAATATGACATGTGAAAGCACATTTTTCAAAGAGAGTAATTCAATTATTTCACTTAAACATAACATGAATGCAAAAAGTGTACCTGAAGGACAAAAAGACCGGTATGGAAGATACATGGGTTGATGAAAACGGCACAGAATTGACCACACTGAAAGAGTTCATCCGTGCCTTGAAGGAACAGATTGTCGGAATCCAACATGACAACTCGGTCATAATCCACTAAACTCCAGGCATAAAGTTTGTTTAGCGTAAGTTTAAATCTAACGTTGAAGTTTTTCTGCTGCTCATATGGATTCTTCAAGTTCTCCACTGTCACAACTTTCACCATGTCCTCCTCTTTCCTGTTAGCAATGTAAAAAATATGAATAAATCTGTCCATCAACGATGTCTGACACAACAAGACTACCAATATCATCCGTATGATCCCTTAACTGTAATAAAGAATTAAACAAAAAAATCTAACTCTCATGAAGTATGCAACATATTAAAAGTGCAACGTATAATCTTGGAAAATTTACATACCTATGTAATTACATATCTAACAACTAAACTTCAAAGCTCTCCCTGAAAAACACTAACATTGACAACAAAAAAAATAAAAATGCATCTCTACCTATTGATTCAGTTTATCTCATTTATTAAAAATATAAAACAAGAAAGTAAAGTGCATTCTTCTGGCAACAGGTCTAACACACGTTTCATCTATTTCTTAAAAGTGAGGGGGTGTTTGGTATGATATTTTTAATAAGATTTAAGTAAGATTTAACTTACATCCAGCCAAACACCATAACAAACAGGTTAGATAAATCCACGGTTAAGTTAAATCTAATTTCTGCTTGTTCAGTAAATTAAATCCAGATTTACTAAATCCATTTATTAGTTAGATTTAACAGATTTAACACAAAAAAATTATTCAAATAGATTTATGCCAAACACCTCAAATGAATTTAACTAAATCTAACATTAACTGAACCCAAAATTATTTCGGATTTAATGATTATTTGATTTAATAAAAGAGTGCATAAAGATTGACCTGGCCAGCAACTACAAGGCCAGCTAATGCAATAATAAATGATTTCTTCAGGCAAAAAAGACAACTTGGCAATAGGAAGAACTAGACCTATAATGAGACTGAGTTTCCCAAAGTTTTTAAGTGAAAAATCGGTGAAAAAAATCCAGATAAAAAAATTATCAAATGTGAAAGTTACAACTTTTTATATCCTTGTTCAATATTTTCGGGGGATTCCCACAAAAAATATAGGGAAACAAAAAATATCTCAAAGATTGAAGGTTGGACTAGTATCCTCTTTATTAGAAAAACCCAAAGACCCAACTAAAACATTAAAAACAAGCAATTCAAGCCTCACATCAGAAGATGGGGCCGCAATTCTGGCCGCTTAATCCGCTAGCGCTATGGCCCAGATTTTCCCCCAAAAAAGTCTTTCATTCACATGGTAGAAAAACGACTAAACACCTGTTTTCTACTGTTACCAAGATTTTCTTTTAATTAGAAGAAACTGAATAATATCAACGCAATCGAAAAAAGCGTTTTTTTTTTCTACAGCCTAAAGAAATGGACTCCAAAGTAAAAAACTTTGGAATATGGGAGCTATAGACGAGCATGAAAGAATTAGCTTAAATTACAAAGCAGATCTCTTTCTAGAACAGCAAAACGGAAACCGAAGCATCCTGAGGTAGAAAGAGAAAATCCGAGGATTATGACAAGGTCAAGGGTGATCCTGCAGCAATTCGTCGTCTTCCTCGCAAATACCTAGCTAAATCTCTAAATATCACCGGGGAACATAAAAAAAAAAAGCAATTAAACTAATCAGAAGCCGTGCAGCCAGACCGGCCGGCCGGCGCGTACGATATGAACCTCAAGATTAAACTTCGTGGTTTTACTTTTCAATATAAAAAATTAAAAATTCGAGGCAAATTCAATTCATTTCACCGGTTCCTCAGCCATTAGAAAGCACTATTATTTTTCTCCTCTCGTCCAAAAAAGGGGGAAAAATCCATAAGCGGAATCAACTGAATCCACAGAACATACACCAAAAGGAATATAATAAGAGAATTTAAAAGGGTGGACAAAAACAAAGGGAGAAGAAACGTACATGGCCTGAACCCATTCAATCGGGACATCAACAGAAGCAATGACGACAAGATCGGCATCAACCCTAAGTTTCGAAAGGGATCTCATCATCACCCTCGTCGCAACATAAAACTCATAGTCTCGCGGCGTACCCATATACATCATCGCAGCGTACGCATGCCGCTTCGGCCCAACGGCTACCATTTCCGCCGGCGTGTTCCCCGCCGCCGCAGACCACGCCAAAAGCACCAAAACAAGCGCAATCAACAAGGCGAATCTCCACCCCCGTCCCTCCATAATCCCAAGTTCAAATCTCCCAAAACAAAAGCAAGGACAAACAGGACTAGCAGTTCTGAGCAACAACGGATCAGATCCCCTCTTCAGGCACCTCTCTACTCACTCGCATTCCAGGATCTCCAGTGTTTCACCTCGAAATCTCCGCCACCGGTAAGGAAAACTCTGATCGACTCCGGCCGGCGATCATTGCCTGGCCAATGGTCAGAGATACGCCGAAGGAGATAGAATAAGAAAGCGAGCGACTTTTTTCCTTGGGGCGGCCGAGTCTCGAGCGAAGTGGCGACCACCAAGCAGTGCCCTAAAAAGCTTTAGCAGACGGAATTGCTTTGTGAATCGTGAAGGGCGCATATATAGCAGTGGAGCGACTTTTTCCCTTTTTGTTTTTTTTTTAAAGGATGGAGGATATGAATAAAGTAATAAATTAATTTGGAAAATACATTGGCCGTCATTACCTGCTCGACCGAGTCGCACTTGTACGCATAATGGGTGTTGCAAATTATGCGACGCCTCGCATATATCTATTCTACACAACTGATATTAATACACTGGAAAACTTGAATGATGTACTCATAATTTTTAATATTATACATCTCACATTACTTGCGGTCGTATCATCTTTTCTCACCCGATGCTACTTATCCTTCACACATGAGCTTTGACTAGTTCCATGTTAAGTGCTATAAATCTCGCCGCACCAATCCGTATAGCACATTATGAAGCAAGGAAGAGAAGCTTTTATATTCACTTGGTAAAGAGAAGTGCTTAATATTGAAATATCATCAAACTTCTAAGTACTTGTGATACGTCATAGACAAATTTTCATTATACGACATAAATTTTGAGGCATGCCATGGATCTCGAGACAATTATTCAAACAAATAACTATCAAATTTCAATTTAGAGTGAGTCAGAGCTTTGATTTCAACAAACTTACACTCAGACTGATTGGATTGACGAGATAGACCCAGTGATATCAAAATTGGTCAAATATGAGTCAAAGCAAGCTCAGATCAAGCCATTAGACTGCTTTTGAAAACTTTTTGGATACATTCAAAAGGTCAAATTGATGTCGAATCTAGTGATTTTATAGTTGATTTGAGCGTCTTGATAAGACAAATCTAATGATTTTAAGATAGCTCGATTCTTACATTGTTAATGTTCTCAAATGTCCATCAAACACCGTCCGATCGAGGGAACCTCTCCGGATCGTCTGATCAAAGTGGTTCATATTTATGCATTAATCACACTCAAAACTCTAGAAATATTTATATAAATAGGTCAATCGACAAGATCTCTCACATGGAGGCAATCAACCCTTAGGTCAATCGACAAGAAGCAACCTTTCGGATCAAAGACAGACAAAGTCAAGGCTTAGCAGACAGTCAGTGAACTTCCTACTATTTGAATCAGTCATCCGGTATTATTTACCTATGTAATTACCAAAAAACCCCTCTCAAAAATCAATGATGAAGGGATTGATATGTAATTTTGTAAAACTATGACATATTTATATAAATAGGGGTCCTTGTCATGAATGAATATCGCACTTTCTTTTACTATTCTCTATTGTGCTCTCTCCCCCTTCCTCATCATTCCTTGTAGAATGCTCTTTAACTCAGATGTGTTTCCCGGACACTTTCATATTCAACAATATATATATTGCTTTTTATGAATTTTCACAAGGAAAAAAAGGAATATCATGTAAACTACTTTAACAAGATAATATAAGTTATTTTTGATTTTTATAAGCTTGTTGGGATCAAACACCAAAAGATGCAATTAAATAATTGAATTTAAAATACTTTATGGCGATATTTTTAAACAAGCTAACTCATGAGCTGACGAAATGAGTGGAGGCTGACTCAAAATTCACTAATTAGCACATGAAAGTCAACTCCTAAACTATTAATCGTTGACCTCTAGCCTTCTCATAAATCAACTTATTGCACCATCAGTGTCCTAACACATGAACTTCAATTGATCAAGTTCTAATCAATTATCAAAAGCTTTAGGGATGTGCATAATAATGGAATTAAAGCTGAGTTTGACTGGGTCAATGCTGGGAGTTTAGTGGAACGATTCGTAATTTGGATAACATAAAACTACTTAATTGCTGATTAACTCGTGCTTTTAAATTAGTGGAAGAACATGTCTGCCGTCGGAGGGATCCGGTGGAAGGAAGGTTGGCTCGTTACACAAACTACTGTAATTTTAAATTATACGTGCATGTGTTTATAATTTAGGAAAATTTACATGCAGACGAAAAAATATTTATGCATTTACATATCTAACATGCATACCAAATAATATTTATGTATTTACTTTTAAAAGGATGGTGATTGATGTATGCTAGAAGATTTGTGGTGTTGGAGTAATGAATTGTCGTCTTAACTTTTTTCGGAAATCTATTACTCACTCAGATAACAGAAAAAAATGTAAATAAGACATTAGTTTTTTCGTGGAAAACCCAGAAAGACAAAAAACTGCGGGGTCTTGCGTAGTTAAAATGTTTCACTATGAGTTGATTACAGATAGAATCTTGTGCCCCACACGTGAGAAATGGTTACATAGTTTCTTGACTTATAACATTCGTGCACAAAGAACTTGTTGCCCCACTGTAGGGAGCGATCACAGTGGAGAGTACAATGTCTTAGGGGTTGGTACGACGTTCGAGATGATGCACTATTTCATAGATTGTTGCGTGCTTCGCAGTGTCAGTTGTTGTATCACACAGTGTTTTACCGTAAGGAGTGGGCAGTGATTGATTGTGATCGGTAACGGTCGACAAGCAGTATCTTCTCTGACTCAGAGTCTAGTCCCATTTTCAAGAGTGGGGTAGGGCTGTATTTAAAGTATCTAAATTGCAAACAAGGAAGGAATAAGAACCACTCTAATCGGACAATATGGTGAGATTCCCTTGATCGAACAGCATTTTGCAAATATTTAATTACATTAATGATATAAATCATAATTGAGTGATATTGGGCTCTTAGGATTTGTCTTATTGAGACGCTCAATTGAACTATAATATTCTCAGATTCAAAATTTGTTTGACATTTCAATTACACATTAAAAGTTCCAAAATATGATTTAATGACTTGATTTTGGCTTGATTTGACTCAAATTAGACCAGTTTTCGTTCGTTGAGTTCGTCTTATCAAGTCGGTCAATTTAACTGTAAATTTATTTATGTTGCTGTTCTGGATGACATTTAATCGATATTTGAATATTTCCTACTCAAATAATTATCTCTAAATTCGTGTCAAATGATAGAGATTCTTTAGCGGCTTATCAACGAGTGTATTAATATTTTGAGTGGTATGCATGTGAATATGAATGTTTAGATGTTAGAAATGTAAATTCATAGGAATTGTGTCGTATTTATGTAAATGCCCCACATGTATTATTAACCATTAACTAGCTGCTAGATTTTTCATTCAGTTTTCTTTCATTGTTCGCTAAACAAAATAATAAATAGCGGCTTTTTTTGAAAAAAATGCGATGGGTTCAAGATTGAATTGAATTGAATTGAATGTGAAATTTTGTGGACCAATTCAACGGGCAAATGATTCAAATTAAGTGTACGTAACACAGCATCTATTCCCACTTGATGAAGACTTTTGACCCGTTAGTTCATGAGTCATAACTCAGTAAGTCATGTAACTCATAATATTTATGATTAGATTTTAACGTTTGTATGACAATCATCTTTTTTTGACTTTGCATAAGGTACAAATAAGATCATTTTGCATTATTTTGATCAATTAATAGAATGGAGTGGACGAGATGTTTACTTAGATGCTTGGACGTTTTCTTCCACATCGAAAGATTTCTTGATCGAAGCTCGCGGACCAAAAAGTAATTCTAATAATAATAAAATGAAAGAGACCGAAGAGCCAAGGCTTTGGTTATCCAAGGAAGATAGGTTAAAAATTTAATATTTTTAATTGTAACCATTGCATGAGAGATGTTTGATTTGATTATTTATTATTTTTGTATGGATTCGAAGTGTTTTCATCTATCATCATTTATACAACTTTTAGAAATTCTTGCTTTTTAAAAGGTGGATTTTTTATTATAAGATTTTGCATGATAATGAGGATCATGATATGCTTAAACCCTAAGTGTGCAGTTGAGGAAAATATACATCCTTTCGATGAGCAAATATTCGATCCTCGGCTCACTATGTCCTTGTAGTTAGTATAGTCTTTGTTTAATATTTAATTTTCGTAGCTGCATGAAATCTGTTATTTTAAGTATATTTGTCCCCTTGATAATAATTGATTGATATTTTAGTCGCTTAACAACGGTATGTTCACCAATGAGACTCTTAACTTGCATCTATCTTTTAAAAGACATAAAATGTAAGCTTCACCGTCATTTCTTGATTTGTAAATCAAAATTTCCTAAAAATTTAGTATAAGCACTAACATGCTTTTAACATGTGGATCATCAATGATGTTGTGTTGCATCTATAGAATAAACACATCCATATGAAGCTGGTGCAAAATCATCATTGTCTTATTATGATTACAAAATAAGACTTCATTTTTAAATTTATCAAGGCCAGATCCTTTATTTATTAAAGCTATAGTATTCATAGCATCGAACAAGTCGTATAAGTTTTTTTTATTTATTGAATAAAGACATTGCCATCAGTAGATCATCATTAACAGTCATTTAGGTCAATGCTGATGCATGAGAACCCATCAAAACAACCCAAGTGAGTTCTTCTTCATCAACTCTATAGTACTCATAGCATCGAGTGATTCAAATATGGATTTTCTATTTATTGAACAAAACCATCGACACCATTAGACCATCATTTTATGTCATTTAGGACAATCTTAATACAACATATCACAGCGAGACAATTGAGGAATGAAATCACTTAGATTGATGCTTCATCCAATCGAGAGTGTCAAGATAACGAGTTCTCACAAAAAAATATGAAAAATGTTCCTCCTGAAATAATTAACAAATTGTAAGATTTATACATTCTAGGTAATATTAGAAGAATTCATGGAAGTATTCTAGAGATTTAGTCATTTTTTTGTCAAATCTTTAATTAAATCTCTTTAGTGTTCTACCATTGTAAATTGCTCTTTAAACCTCTGAATAATTGTGCACATTTATTCCCAAGTTTAATAGTTGATAGCTAACATTTATTCCCAAGACCATATCCAACATCCAACATCAATGTTTTCATTTGTTATTACCTTTAGTATGTTGCATGTCTTTGACTAACAACAATGCTCTAAATCTACTACTTTCAATCAACAACATCACTATCAATGACAAATACATGCAAATAACATCAATGACATCAATGCACGCTGCTCGCCTTAGATTGATAAAGTTAATAGTCATCGCTATTAAAGATAAACACATATAGTTTAAAAATCATATTTACTCACATTTCATTCAAATATTTTATATCACATTAAAAATGGTATTATTATCACTTTTTAAAAGTAAAATACATATTTTCATGCATAAATTTATAACATTAAAATGAATATAAATATGAAAATTTAGATTTATATACGTAAATAAGTACAAAATTGTGTGCTAATTTTCCTAAAATTAAATTAAAAAAGAAAAAAAAAGGACGACTACATACAGACCACCAAAAATATTGCTATTTACCAAAAAAAAGAAAAAAAAAAACTCTCTTTGATTGATTTTTCAAATTCTCACTCAAACAATAAAGATGACACTAAAATCCCAACCCATATTTTTCAATTTTATCAAGACTATAATAATTTGATTATGACACTTAAATGTATTGATTTTATAGTTCAATAAATCATTTAAATAAGTGTTGTTTTCTGTGTTTGGTATGTCCCGAGAAAAAAATAGATGAGAAAAGGTCAACGCGCTCTACCTCATATTTACGCAGAGGAACTCAGCTCCCTCCACCATATTTCCTTCTGTAGTGACGGAGACGCGCGATTCGTCGGCAGCAGCATGCGTGGGCCCACAGTTCCCCCACTCGGTTTTGACCGCCACGTCGGATTTGGGAAGCTTCCATCGCATGCCAGGCTCGATTAGTAAGCGCGCTGCACCGGCTCTCGTGGGACCCGTCGCCGATTTTTAAACTCCTCTTTAAAAAAAACACAAAATAATAAATGGTTTTATTTTCCAGCAAAAAAAAAAAAAAAAAAACTAAAAGTACATCTTTAGTTACTTATTATAATTTTTTCAATGATCCTCCTAATTTTTATCATATTTTATTACGTTCTAATTACATTTCTTCTAAGAAGAGATTATCATTGCTTATTTCATTTAGTATGAAAGGAATAATATAATTTTTAATAATAATTTTAATTATATTAACTCTATTATTCAGAATGATCATTGTAATTGTTGTGTGCTAGAAGATTCGCGGGGTAGAGTAATGAATTATCGTTTTAGCATTACAAATAATTTAACACATATTTAGATGAAAGAGAACAAGTGATAATGACATCATAAATTTTTACTTGAAAAATACGAAAGGGAAAAACCACGTAACAAGTCCAAACTGAAGAGTTCTACTGTGGAAAGATGATTACAGTTGCAATCACTTGTCCCACATGTTGGAAAGGGTTACTAAGTTTTCCAATGAACAATGTCGACTAGCTGATGAATTTGTTACTATGAACGGACGAAGACCGATAATGATTGGCGGTGTCCAGTTGGTGGTAATTGACGATGTTAGACAATGGTCGACGAAGATTGGCGGTGATCAATCATGATCGACAGAAATTGGTGGTGATCGACGACGATCAGCGGTGGTCAACAAAGATCAGTGGTGGTCGATGAAGATTGACAGTGGTCGATGGTGATCGACAATAGTAGGCGACCGTCAGCGGTGGTCAACGAAGATCAGTGGTGGTCGACGACAATCGGCGGCGGTGGCACCAGACTTCAGTTTTTTTCTTTAAGTTTCAAGCTCTTCCTCAAATCTCAAGCTCTTCTCCCCCTTCATGATAGAGAGAGTTGTGCTCTTTTTATAGAGTTTCAGGTGTAATTAATACAAGAATATGAACCACTTTGGCGACGATGGTACTAGACTTTGGTTCTTTCTCTAAGCTTCAAGCTCTTCCTCAAATCTCAAGGTCTCCTCCCCCCTTTATGAGAGAGAGGGATGGACTCTATTTTACAAAGCTACGAGTGCAATTAATACAGGAATATGAACCACTTTAATCATATGGTTCAGAAAACTTACTTTGATTAGACGATGTTTGATGGACATTTAAGTGTCTTAATAATGTCAGAATTGAGTGATCTCGAGCTTGTTAGATTTGTCATTTCCATAAGCTAGAGTTGACTATAAGCTCGTCAGATTCAACTTATGTTTGACCTTCCAAATATACTAAAAAAGCTTTTCAAAAGTGGTTTAATAGCTTGATCTGAACTTGATTTGGATTTTATTTGACTGATTTTGGCACAACTGGGTCTGCCTCGTCGAGCTGGTCATTTTGACTATAAGTTTGTTGAAATTTAAGCATTGAATAACTTTTGATTAAAGTTTAAATATTTTTTGCTCAAAAGATTGTCTCGAGATCCGAATCATGCCTCAAAATTCGTGTTGGATGATGGATTTGTTGATCACGTATCATAAATATAATTATTAAAAGCAGACATTAGAAATTCAAATAAAATGTACTTGATAATATTGCTGATTTTTTATGTATTATTGTTTAATTTTCATTTATTTCCTTATGATATTTGGTTGATTCATTGTTTCTTTGCCACTGATGGTTTTGGTTTTTGATATCTTTTAGAGAAGCTTTTTGTTTATATTTAACTGCTTTGAAACTTTTGGTTTCATCAACTTCTTGTGATTGATCATTTTGTTCATTTCATTTCTTTTGGTATATATATTTTTATTTGCTAAATTTTTTTTCTGAAGGCGTTTGTGAGCTGGATTCTTTGGTTTTATGATGATATATCTTATTTTGCATATTTGCCTTGGTATTGCTTTTGGTTTGTTGTATATTGGTTGCCTTGGTGGTGCTTTTGGTATTGACTGATTGGTAGTTAAGTCCCGAGCTCATTTATCATTTGTCATTCATCATTTCTCATTAATCTTCATCTCATTTTTTTTTTGTTTTTTGCTTTCTTATGCTTTACTTTGTTTATTTGATTCCTATTATTTGTTGTAGTCCTTTTCTTCTCTTCCTCTAGTTTGATTTTTCAGGTGAGAATTGATGGTGCAGATGATTTTTGCTGGATGCTTGAAGTATTAGTACTTACTGATGATGTTTGTTGGTGATACATGTTTGCTTTGTGTCTTGCTGATGCGAGTTTGCTGGCTGCTTGGTTTCGTCCTCTTCTTTGTCATCGAAATTTGTTGATGTTTGTTATTTGTTAGATGCATCTCTTCTGTTGTATTTAGATTCTTTTTCTCTTTAGTGTGAGTTGTAATGATGTTTATGACTGTAATTATCTTTTTTTTATCAATAAAATTTCAAGTTGCCCTCAAATTTCCCCCAATAATAAATAAATAAATAATAATATTTAATATTACGATCTAATATATGCTCCAAGTGGAAAGCCGTTGCCAGATTTAAGGATTTTATAAGAATATGTGATACGCACGTTTATTATTAAAAAAAAAACTATATTTATTTAACTTTTATTATTTACAAAATAACCATCCAAATCATTTTTTTTTTAAATTATACCGTTGAGAATTTGATTAAAAAAAAAAAGAATAGGAGTTGGGTTTTATTATAAATTTTAATATTTGAATAATAATTAAAAGTGTGCAAAATGATGATTGTTTTGTAAATAACGATGTTTAAAATATGCAGTAATGATATTTCTTAAATATATTTCTTATATATATATATATACACATCTAAATAATAAATAATAAATAATAAATGTATTATAGCCTAATTTATATAAAATTAATTTTGGCATTTGGTTTGATATTGTAGAATCCAAATATGTCCGGAAGACTTGCCTAAGAATTAGAGCGCTGAAGGATGAGAGAGAGAGAGAGAGAGAGCAGTGACACTGTATTGACTAGTAAAATTGCACAACTTTTATTCATGAAATGAACTGCCTATTTGTAAGAATGAGTTTATACAATTACATGTTGTGCCCTTAAAGTTTGTAGGTACATCGGGCGCATCTTAGTTTGTACATAAATTTGGTTTGTGTGGTCCACGGATGTGGCCGGTTAGCGACCTTCGGGTCAGGTGGCTATAGAGTCCGTTCACTATAAGATCGAGCAACTGCGTGGATGGTGGTTCTGCGATTATTTGCCAAAAATTCACATCAATCATCCTGAAGTTGAACGTTTAGTTTCCTCTTCCTGATCTATTGGGAGGCGACGAGCTCGTCTGAACGGGCCTGATCCACTGGATTTTTCAGAGGTGGTCCTTTTTTATCTATTAGGATTTAGGGGTGTCTCATCTCTACGATAAGGGGAACTGACCGATTGAGCATGTGGTCTGAGAGTGTCCATGGCAGCCAGGTGAGCCCACACCAACTATATTTTTCTTTTCTTGCTATATATTTTTTATGTACAATAAATAAACATAATACAGAAAAACTATTTAGAATAAAGAATAGTTTCATGTCACTTTTAAGAATTAAAATTTCTTATTTATATTTGATTCCACGTTATGCTTCCATGGCAACATATACATCATTCATTTAATGCATTTACATACATACCACCTAATTCTTGTGTATTTAAATGTCTGCCACCGAAAGTACTTTTTATATTTATAGCACTCGAATGGTCATATCACATCAAAAAACTGTCAGTATTTTAAATTTTAAAACTAAAATACATATTTTCTTAAAAGAAATGTGATATATAATAAGTTGAAATTTAGGTGTCCGATATGCAAATATAGAGGAATCGAATGATAAATATGTAAATCATTCCTATTATTTTGACCCCAATTATTGAATTAAGGTAAAATTGTACTTTTGTAATGTGGTACCGCTCATCTATCACATCTCATCTACCTCAACCTACTACTCTATTGCTTCTATAAATAGAGAGGGTGTGAGGATTAGGAGGGCAAAGAAAGAGATCATAAGCTACCACAAAGGAGGAGAGAATAACTAGAGAGCTGGAGAGGAGTAGAGCATTTTGAGACCTTGTATGAAGGTGTCGTTTGAGAGGGAGGCCATAAAAGGAAGATGAAGGTTCATCTCTATGTATACACTATGTATTCTCCATTTCTTTTGCCTTAGTGAACTATTTGATTGATTCTCTCCCGTGAGCGTAGATCCAGTTGGATCGAACCACGTAAACGATCTGTGTTTGCTTGTGTTATTTGCATTTTCATTTTTATGTCAGGAAGTACATATTTCACAACAATTCCTTTTTCTAATTCTAAATAGGACATAATGCCGGCAAGACGCATAATCCATATGCAAAACGCATGATATTATAGACTAAAATATTATAAAGTATTGGTGAATCAGAGGTGTAAAGTAGCCTCTATTTTTAATTATTTGAAATAAAAATATTTATGATCAGGGGAAATATCTAACACCCAAATTTTGATATTTACACTTATAACCCATGGTGTTATAAATCTATATATGAAAAAAAAATGTATTTCACTTCTAAAAAGGCAGTGGCTATGATATTTTAATATGTAATATTAATTATTTAAGCGATGTGCATGTAAATATGAATATTTAGGTGTATAATACACTATATTTAAACTATATAGTATTTCTTTTTTCCTTTTAGCAATTAAAACGAGCTATAAATTAAAAAGCCTTCAAGTTTAGTTGGGATTTTGAATTTTTTTTTTGATATGACTTAAACTCACAATGCTTGAAAAATATTCCTTTGAAAATGACAACAAAGCTCCCCTCAGCCTTCGTTGACATTACTACTCTTTTTTTATTATTTTATTATCTTTGTTCAACAAGCAATAGATAATTGCTAAAAATTTTTATATTGGGGTTATGTTAGCTTGTGCGGAACCAATTTCTTTTTTTAGAGAAAATTAAATAATTAAATATTTAAATTTTTTTAAATATTGGGCAAATAAATATGTTGAGGTGTGGGGGGGAGCAAATTACTAAATCATTTAAATTATATCAAACAAATATTAAAATTTATTATTTATATATAAAAAACTCAATTTCTAGGATCTGCAATCATCCATTCTGGACATAACCTTATTCTGCCCTTGTAGTATTGTTGAATGATGATTCTTCTATAAATCATACATCACCTCAAAAAATAGAATGTAAGACATGAGAGAATGTGTGAGAGAGAGAGAGAGAGAGAGAGAGAGAGAGAGAGAGAGAGATTTCAAATTGAATATTGGTTGGTGCAGTGGTTGTGGAATTTATATAACGTATGGGATACTTCAAATTCATCTAAAGTCAATTTATTTTTCAAATTCAACTTTATGAACTATTTTGTGAACCAATCAAAGAACAAAAGGGCCAATCATTATATGTAATATGTGTCAAAGTACCTTATTAGTACATGAAATAAAAAAAAAATCAATAATTATATTTTGATAAAATAATTATGTTTATTAAATAAAAAAAATAAGATTAGTGCCTCTGAAAACAACAATTGAACTCCAAAATCCTACGCTAGGACTAACGAAGGGTTTGACTTCATTAAATTTTAATAGATTTAGCAATTCCTACTAAAAAATCATTGTTTTTATATGTTTGAGAGCAATTACTTACATACCACCTGTTATGGTATAACTCACATACCATATCGGGATAGACGTTGGATCGAAGCGGAGCAGAAGAATCTGTCCAAATTAGGAAGTTACGTGGGTTAGGGTGCGGGGGCAAAGCCCCGCGGTTTGGTACAGAGGTAATGTTGTAATTACATATTGTGCCTAGGTTTACTCCTGGGGTTATAAATAGGACTGTTAGTAATCCCAGGATGTATCCCTGAATTCTGTAACATCTTTTCTGAATATTGAAAGGAACTCGCCGCTCTGCTCCCGAGGACGTAGGTATCTTTGCCGAACCTCGTTAAATCTCTGTGTTCTTCTGGATTTGTGTCGTTCTTGTTTTTTCTTCGCCCTTATTTTCTCAACACCACCTAATTCTTATGTATTTACGTTTATACCATCCAAATGTTTGATATCACATAAAAAATATCACATTTTTTTTTTGCTTTCGATAGCTGAAATACGCCCTTTCATGCATAAATAAGGTTTCATATATGTAAAAATAAAAAAAAAAATTAGGTGTTAGATATGTAAATACATGAGAAATAAGTGGTTGCATGTAAATCTTCCTATTTGTTTTTGCAAACGCCGGCCATTTGACTATATATCTTAATTAATAAACTTTGATAATGTAATCATGCGGTAAGCTGTCTTATTTTATCATAAGAGTATCATTGCCATCCATTTGCAGAGGTCTACTAAAATGCTAAGATTTGCTCAAATTATTATGGAATATATAGCAAAGAAGCGAACTAAACTTCTAAATTAAATATGTATTTAGATTTATTTAGCTTCACGCAAGAAAAGAATTTATATTTTTTTAATTTAATATTTTCTTTTAATATTGCTGAAATTTATAGGTGAGTTATTGTGTCATTTCACCAACCCAAGCAAAATTGTGAATAAAATATGTTTTTAAAATAATTAAACTTAATGTAATTTTATATCTTAAAGCCACATAATGTTCAAGTTCAATATTTGATTTATGATCAGATGAGTTTTTCGATGATGCTAACACGAAGATAGCAAGAACACCTCATCAAATTGAGTCTAATTGACATAAATAAAGCCCTAGAAAGAATGATTAGAAATTTAACAAGATCAAATATGATTTAGCTGTTTAATTTAGTTCAAATATTAATGTTGAATTTTTTTTTTTAAGGATGTACGGTTATATTGTCTGCGAGTTCATACAACCTCGAAAGATCCTAATTGAGGAGGAGTGTGTGGAAGAAGCTAGTTCAGCCTTCTGGCATAATAACGGTTGCTAGTTAGGCATTCTCCAGTAGCTAGTTCAACATTTATAGAAAATAGTCCAGCATTCTCCGGTAGCTAGTTCAGCATTCTCCTTTAGGTTCTGGTCCCCCTTCATGAATAGGGTAATGGTCTATTTATAAATTTTGGAAGTGACATCCTTGATAAATATTACACGAATCTGGATCGCTCTATCGGAAACCTAAAATGATTCATTAGATTGAATGTTCTTTTGTGAGTATTTGAATGTCTTAATGATATCAGAATAAGATGATCTTGGACTCATTGGATTTATTTCGTCAAGATGTTAGATTTGACTATAAATTTGTTAGATTTTGGAATTCATTTAGTATTCAAAATATATCTCAAAACTTTTTATTATGCTTTAATGCATGATTTGGGTTCAATTAGACTCCGATTTGGCCATTTTTATA
Source organism: Phalaenopsis aphrodite (assembly GCA_003013225.1). Taxonomy (NCBI): domain Eukaryota; kingdom Viridiplantae; phylum Streptophyta; class Magnoliopsida; order Asparagales; family Orchidaceae; genus Phalaenopsis; species Phalaenopsis aphrodite. Next base: position 1,651,872 of record NEWO01000070.1, read on the forward strand.
TCATTTGTTTTGTCTCACTGAAACATTTTATTAATCATAAATTGTTTATCATGACTTTAGAAGTTCTTACGTGGAAAACTCGTAAGGAAAAACCACGGGGCCTGACACAATTGCGGAAATCCACTATTGTATGATGATTACAAAAATCCCTTGTCCCACAGACGGGAAATGATAACTATCTTTTTCAAGGTACAACGTCGACTGACAACGTTTGGTTGGTGGTGATCGATAACGGTAGGCGGAGGTTGACGACAGTCGGCGGTGGTCGATGACGGTCGGCGGTGATCGATGACGGTCGACGGTGGTCGTTTGAGGTCGGCGGTGGTCGTCGGTGATCGACGACAGTCGACGGTGGTTGATGACAAAGGTCTGCGATGGTCGACGACGGAGGTCGGCGGTGGTCGACGACGGAGGTCGGCGGTGGTCGACGACGATTGTAGTGATGTTGAGCTGCAGCTTCTCCTTAAGACCTCAGACTCTCTCTCTAGACTTCCCCTCTTCATGAGAGGGATGTGACTCTATTTATAGTGTTCTGGGTGCAATTAATGCAAAAATATGAACTACTTTGATTGGACCATACGGAAAGCTTCCCTTGATCATATGGTGTTTAATGAACATATGAGTGTCTTGATGATATCAGAATTGAGTGATATTTGTCTCGTTGGATTCTTCTTGTTGAGCCGTTCGATTTGAGTATAAACTTGTCATATTTGATAGTCGTTTGACTTTCCAAATATATTCATAAAGCTTCTAACTGTGGTTTAATGACTTGATCTAGGCTTGATTTGATTTGGATTGAGCTAGTTTTCATATCATTAGGTCTGTCTCATCGAACCGATCAGTTTAACTATAAGTTTACTGAAATCAGAGCTCTGGATGACTTTTTATCAAAATTTGAATGTTTCTTGCTTAAAATATCATCTCAAGATTCGTGTTGGATGATGAAATTTTGTTGGTGGTGTATCAATGGTATAATTATAATCCATTAGATTCAATTTTAGAAATATGCATCTATCTACTACTATTGACCTTTCATTAACATATGTTTCAATTGAGTTTTTCTTGATCATGAATTCCTCGATGACTTAAGCTCTCAACTTCATACTAATTTCTACAAGTTAAATTTGCATGTTTGTGTTAATATGACATTGCGTGATCTATATAATGAATATGTTGGATTGTTCAAGTTTTGGTCAAATTAGGTCCAAGTCAAAGTTTTTGACTCATGCAACAAATGAGCGGAGAATAAGTTAAATATGCTTCGTAAAGTAAACTTCATGCACATTTACCCTTAACATAGCGCTTGAGAGTGCAATTTCTCACCATGAGGTCATAAGTTCGAATAACACATTGATGCGTGCTAGAAGATTCATGACAGCAGAGTAATATACTGTTGTCTCAGTGTTGTGTGAAGATTCAACACACACTCAGATAAAAGAAAACAACCAACAAAGACATAAATAGTTTATACGAGGAAAACTTATAAAAAGAAAAAAATCGCGGGGTCTGACCCAATCGTAAAATTCTACTATAAGTTAATGATTACAAAGACCCATTATCTCATAAACAGGAAAGGGTTACAAAGTTTCCAAAATTACAATGTTAACGTGCAGATGAACTTGTCGTAAGGAATGAGCGAAGACCAATAACTATCGGTTGTGCCCAACAGGTAGTGATTGACGATGATCGGCGGTAGCCATCGACGACAAAGTGATGTTAGACAACAGTTTCTTCTCAAAGCTTCATGCTCTTTCTCAAGTCTCGAGCTCTCTCCGTTTTTTCTCCATGAGAAGATGAGACTCTATTTATAGAGTTTTGGGTGCAATTAATACAGAAATATGAAACACTTTGATCGGACGGTCCGGAGAGTTTCCTTTGATCATATAGTATTTGAGAACATTTAAGTGCCTCAATGATGTCAAAATTAGAGGATTTTGGGCTAGTTTGATTCTTCTCGTTGAAACACACGATTCGACTATAAGTTCGTTGGATTTGATTGATATTCATTTCACTTTCCAAATGTGTTGATTTGACTCGAATTAAACCAATTTTGATATCATTGAGTTCGTCTCATTAAGCAGATTAAATTTACTATAAATTTATTGAAATCAGACTTCCAGAGAACTTTTTGACTTTTTATCAAAATATGAATATTCCTTTCTCAAAAAGGTACATCTAAGCCTACGTCATGATTTGTACCATATGTTAAAGATTAATTAATGACTTAACTCTTCTTTGAGCTCTTCTTTTCCCAAGAAAAAAGATAAGGAACTTCATATCAGACTCAATTCAAACCCGTCAATAGAAAATGACACTACTTATGGTATTAGTATTCTCAACATTTCCAACCACAGAGCTAGTCTTCAATATTAAAGCTTCATTGACCAAATAAAGTGGTAGAAAATAATAAAACACAATCCACGCATTTGCTTTTAGTGGAGATGAACCACCCCATTCTATCCTCATCTTGAACCGACCACAAGTCCTAAATGTTGTCTCATGATTTCGGCGCATATTTTTCCATGACAACTTTACATGACTCTAAAGTTTGCATTTTCCACCAAATTAAATGGCCATTTTTGCACAATATGCATATCTTAGTCAGCAAGTAATAAATGTAATTCAAGTCAATTTATATGAGTTTGATTATGCTTTATGTAATTTGATTGGGCTAAATATGCTTTTTCTACTTGTTCGAATTAACAACTTTTTTTTATATGTTAGATTAAAATATAATTAGCTGATTTTATATTTAACACCCATGTTATCTTGTGTTAAAATAATGATTTTAGGAATGTAGAAAGCGTTGTTTGCATATTTTTTATAGGATAAAAAAAAAAAAAAACAAATGAAGCTGTACAAAATACAATTTATGGTGCGTTTGGGGCAGTTTATTTACTGCAGCATGGTTTGAAACCACTGTTTTGTGTGTTTGGAAAGTACTTTGCGGTGCTTATTTAGAAAATTTTATAAATCGCGAGCTGCGGGTTCAATATTGCGGCCCGTGTTCTATTTGTAAAAACTTATTGTGATGTCTCTGAGGATTTTCGTGAACCCTTATTGCTGTGCCCTAACTTCTCCTCTCGTGGAAAAATTATTCCATACGGATCGGACACCGCACACAGCTTGCGTGCGGTGTCCGATCCGGACCGTAAATTTCGGTGGGCCCCACCTAAAATTTTTTATTTTTTTTTTAAACCGTGATCTACGGTCAAGATCGAACACCGCATACAGAGATGCATGCGGTCTNCCTCTCCTCCTTTGTTGTGCCCTGGATTTGTTCCGCAATTCCAATGGCATTTATCTTCTCATCCCTTCCTCCCTTCTCTCTGGTATTTGATTTTGGTGGCACTATCACATTTCCTCTTAAGGTATTCTCTACCCTACACTATTGTCAGTTATGGTTTGAGGTTTTACATGTGTGGCTTGCTCATTTTGATTTTTGTCTTTGGCGTATGTGTGTTTTTTGGTTTTGTTTTTGGTTGCCCGTGCAGTCTTTGTGATTTTTAGGTTTGGTCATTGTCTGTTGGAGTGCTTTGTGAGTTTTTTTGTGATTTCTGCTGCTCTTTGTTATAAGTTAAAATGGTTTGTGTGAAGGGGATGATTTGAGGCTATGTGATTGTTGTCAATCCGTGCTATGTGGTTTTGTTTTTGCAAAATGTTGGCCTCTACTTGAAAGAATTTTTTTTCACCACAGTGGCTTGCTTGGTTAGGGCTCTTCCCTCTATTTTTTTTTGTTCAATTCGAGCAAGCTTGCCGCTTACTCGTTGGTTGGTCTTGTTGGTGGTTTGCCTTCTTTATTGGATTAGACAATGCTATGTTCGTAGTGGTGATGTGGGTGATGCATTTTTTTGTGTCACGCTGGTGGTGTTGTTGGTGGTGATGTTGTGTTATGCAGGTGTGCATGCATGTAGGGTGTGGTTGTTTTGTGCCATGGGGTTTTGGTTACATGGTGGTGTTGGTGTTGGTGGCGTTGTTGGTGGTATGTGTAGATGCTGAGAGTGGTTCTTCAATGCCATTGTGGTGATGTTATGCCATAGTGGTGTGTGTGTGTGTTCGTTGGGTGTGGTTATTTTATGCCATGGGGTTTTGGTGACATAGGTTGTGGTGCTGCTGCTAGTGTGTGTAGTTGTTGGGGGTGGTTCTTTAGTGCCATGGTGGTGGTGTTTTTGGTGTTGATGTGCCATGTATGTTTATGGTGGTGGTGATGTTGGTGGTGTTGGCGGTGTTGTTTGTGGTGATGTTGGCATTGTTGTTAGTGGTAATATTTGTGTTCATGGTTTGTTGTGATGTTTCCTTTCAATTGCCTTTTCGAGTTATGTTATTTATGTTGTCACTTTGTTTTTCCTCTATTATACATTTATGTTGCTTAATTTTTTTCATGCTAGTATCATCGTGGTAAAGACAAAAGAAACTGATTCATCTGCCATGTGGGATAAATATATCAAAATAACATTTTGCAATATGTCTTAAGGAGGTGAAATTAGAAAATAGACTAACCACTTATTTTCACAAAGAGGACTAATAAAATATAATAAAGAATATCATGGAGGAATAAGCAACGTCATGAAATGTGCTAGTAAGATTGGTTCTGTTATAAACAACACTATACTACATGGGCATAAATATTATTTGTTCAGAAAAAATTGCAACACATCTTCTTTAAAACTGTAAAAAATAAATAAACAATCAGCTTCTGCGGAACAATTTTTTAATAAGCTGCAGCTGCCCTAAACAAACTCTTAGTCCTATTTTTTAATTTTATGTCATTTTTTAAAAAAACTAGAGTTGATATTTGCATGGTTGAAAGTGTTTTTATTAAGACAATTAACTAATCTTTTTTTTAATAAAATGTTTGATTAAATCTCTTATTATATACAAAATATCAAATTTTATTAAAAATAATCATAAACTAAAAATTTGACAATTTTTTTTTTAATAATTGAAATGAAAAATATACAAGAATTAAAATTCAGTCGCAATTTGTAATAATCTATAGTTATATTTTGTAATTCAAACCCCGCTATTAAAATATCAAATAATGATTTACTACTTTTTCCTTTAATCCTCTTTATAATTCAAGGAGGCTGTGTCCGCATGCACCAATTGGCGGAGTCCAATGCTTTTATCATGCAGTTAATCTTTCTTTTATAGATTTAGGAGTCTTTATGTCTTTTTTAGAGCTAATCTTACTTTTATAGATTTAGGAGTCTATACACGACTGCTTCATTCATATTTTTTTTCCTTACTTATTTAATTAATTGCTCAAGAACTAATTCTAAAACTCAAAGAAATATGTAAATAGATAGGAATTAAGTAATATGCATTAAATCTTCCAAAAATAAAAGGGGCATTCACATACATACCACACAATTCTAATGTACTATATATCTTATGCCTAAAGATTTATATTTACATGCATATAACATCACATCGAAAATACTAGAATACCACATGTACATCAAAAAAAGTGGTTGCACTAATCTCAAAGAGATCTAACGATAAAAAAGAGAATAGTATGGTGGAGTTAGATATACTGCAAGGAGATAATGAGACCGCCTGACTGAATGAGAAAAACCATATGAACAAAGCTGATCAGACCAAAACCGATCGAGCCACTGGATGGACAATAAGTCGACCGAGCGATTCAAGTATATGCAATGCAATACTGCCAAAAGTATGATAAGAGAGCACTCAAGTTATTCACCTCTGAAAGGCCGACTCGATATAGTAATCTATCTCACAGTAGAGCCAACCCGATGAAAGAGTTGATTCCACAAAATATCTCTGACCGTCCCACGGAAATTGAGGACTACTCACTAGGGATCAGAGATAGTCAACCAGATTGGATTAGCTGACTGAACCCCACTAACCAAGCCCAGACAATCGAGCTGGCCTCATTGCCCTAACGCCAACTAAGCCTTGCTGATCAAGCAAGAAGGCAAACAGATGATAAGCCCATGCTTATAAAACACCAGAAGTATCCTAGTACATGCCCCTTTTTAAACAGAGGTAAAAATGTAATACCATTATTGTAATTTCTCATTTATGAATACGCGAGGCATTTTATGAAGCCTAGACACTATTAAACATTATTCATTACTGCTCATCTCTCTCTCTCTCTCTCTCTCTTATTCTCTCTCTCTCTCTCTTTTCATTTACGCTCTAATTCCTGGGCATGAATTACAGTGAAGATTGGATTCAAACTTGTGAAATGTGTGATGAGTGTGACTCATACAAAAAACAAGAAGAGGTGTGACACATGGCGAATAACCAAACCATAGAGAAGTGGCTAGCAACCTCTAATGCATTAGAGAGCTCGCTAAAGAGAAAAAGCAAACTCATCAATTCAGCCTCCTCCAATAGGTCCGACCAGCTCTAGTCGGCTCGGCCAGAACAGCTCCAGTCGGCTTGCTAAGCCCTAGTCGGCCCACTAGCTCCATTTGGCCCACCCATTCCTAGAAACCAACTTTATTTGACTTGACAGGTTTCGGTCAACTGAACAAAAAGAAATCGGCTCATCAAGCTCTAATCAACTTGACAGGCTCCAGTTAGCACGACCGGCTTCAATCAACCCAAGTAGCTTTAGGCCTGATAAGCTCTCACAGCCAGGCCAACTCCAATCAGCTCAATCAATTCTAGTCAGCTTGGTCAACTTCAATGGCCTTAATAGGTTCCAGTTGACCCAATCAGTCCCAGTTGGCTAGAAAAAGTGCTCTCCCAAAAAAGTTCTCCAAAAAAAATCTATAGGAAAATAATTTGTCAAATGGAAAATAAGTCAAGAAAGAGTGAAGCCAAGCAACAAGACAAACTCTATAGGGAAAATCTCTCAAGCTCATTTTTTTTATTGCATTTATGCTCTCTCTTACTTCTTTAATGTGAATTTGCTCATAACACTTGTGGAACTTGCCTCTCACAAGCCAGTTTCTAAAGAATTAAACAAAAATGACTATATTTTTTTTACCCCACTCGACTTAATATTTGAATGTTAAGGACAACTTTAGAGAAGCTCTTTCCAAAATATGACTCAGTCAAATAAAGAATGAAGTCGGCTAATCTAATGTTGAATACCACGAGATCTCGAACTACGTAAAGTTAAAAAATTATGATGATAGTTCCCTGTAGGAGAGCTTTGGCCCAAAGTGAAGAAAAATTCAAATTTAACAAAACCAGTTTCATTTCTTTATAATCAAGTTATATTAAAAGAAAATAGTCAATTTAATTGCACAAATAGAGAACTTTTCCCTTGTGACACTTGGAGAACTTTTCAATGAGAACTCTTCTTATAAGACCAAGTAAACTATAATGATGATGAGTTGACGATTTATGGGAATACTTCCTGAAGGTGAGCAAACATGAACTGGGAGAGAATCCTGTAAAAGAGCTAAAAGTCCTCATATAGTCATACATATAAATAGTCGACACATAGACACGCCACTCATTTTTATTTAAATAATTTTTTTAACTTCTATTTGGAGAAAAACATGTACTTGTCTTATAGAGATGAATATTTTTAGTTTAATATTTATCATTCCTTTATTCTTTTCGTATATACCTTTCAAGAAATAAGAAAATCATAAAACCAAATTATGGTATGAGAAAGTGTCTCAACTTATTTTAAAGAGTTTTAATAGTCCAGAAGAGAAGAGTACGAAGGAAGAGCATCTACTACAAGGAGATCTTGAGGCCCATCTGACTAAACGGCAAAGCCATACAAACCAAGCTGACCAATCCAAACTGAACAAGGCACAAGTTATACAAGAAGACGATTGTTTGAAACAAGTAAATGCGATTAGGCCAAAAGCGTGACAATAGAGCTTCCAAACCATCCAATATAGAATGGCCGACTCAATGCAATAACCCATCTCACAATGGAGCTACCTCGACGGGAGGGGAAATCCCAAATACTCCTCACTAAGGATCAAAGATAGTCAACCAAACAAGATCAACCAATCAATCTCACCAACCAAGCTCACTCGACTGAGCTGACCTTATCAAAATCAAAATTAATCCCAATAGGCCGCCTAAAAAATAAAAAATAAAAAATAAAAAAAATATATATTCAATTTTTATTATATTAAAAATACAGAAATATTTTAAAATTCTACAAACAAACAGCCTCTAAGGCATTAAATAAGCTGCGTTCCAAACATTAAATATTTTAAATTTAACGCTAGCCACATACGCAAGATATTGAGATAGAACCAATCACATATTTTCCTCCACATTGTATATTAAATTTTTATTCTCAAATTTTGTTAAATTTGTTGACTTTTTATGATCAAATATGGAGCCAAAAACACACAAAATCATTATATTTGTTTTTGACATTTGGAACTATTTTGAATATTTTGCTTAGTTGGAACAAAAAGTCTCAAATTAAGACCACCGAATCAGCGTTTGACAATTTTTTTTTTAAGTTTCAAAATAACTGTTATATATATATATATATATATATATATATATATATGTGTGTGTGTGTGTGAAAATCAAATATGTATATACTAGAGCCACCGACACGAATCTCAAAGAGAACGAAAGAAAAAAAAAGCAAAGAACTTCCCTTAAAGGTAAATAATAAACTGACAAACCACAAACAACCTTGGAGATGGTCTCTTGCTCGTAGGAATAAGATCCATAAAGAGTAAAGTGTAGTTCATTCTAGCAAATAGGCTCAACAAATACCTCTCACACACAGCGACAAAATCCATCTAAAACTTTGCAAATAGGGGTATTCGTATGAGGTGACGAAACGACCTAATAAACGAGAAGTAGGTCCCGTAAGGCTTGAGCCAAAGCAATAAGTGAGTCACGGTTCACCCAACAAAAATAAATCGACTCATCAGTCGACCAACAGACCGACCGAAGCGCATGCAAATTATCACAAGTGGATGACTAATCTGCTTTTGTCACGACGGATGAGATCGTTGTTTGACCGAATGCTTTGGTCGACCAAACACAAAGCACGATCATTACCCAGCCGATCCCCTCAGTCTACAACATTTTATCGAATTAATCAATCAAATCTCATCATATCAAAATTTAAATTGTAATACAAATCTAGAATGAAATCCATACAATTTATAAGAGCATAAACCATGTTAAGAACGGTTTCCACAATTGTTCACTTCTTTCTGCAATTATACCAAATACTGCTCTATAAATGAGTGACAAAAATACTTATAAAGGTAACTCTCCCGATTTTCTCCGTAGTAACACTTGTTTTACTTTATTCTCTTCTTCACTCGATTCTAACTCTAGAGATGTGTTCACAAGAGACCATCCACGATCCAACATCCAAGATGTTGCTAGTTATGATTTGTTGAAATTATAATTATCATGAAAAATTTCATCAAAGAAAAAATATGAAAACTTCAACTACTTTAGAGAACGTGAACTCAGCGATCTCATCATTCCAATAGATATATGAAAAATTTATTTTTGACAACTATTATAGGGTTAAAGCAAAATTCATTACAACAAGTCCACCGATCTTTACAGAAGGTAGCAGAAGGCCAACTTTTTTTAGTAAGATGCAAACTAAGATACTTTAAAGCACCAAAGTGTTTGAGAGATATGTAAAACTGAAAAAATGTTTACTCGAAGCATTCTGACGGAGCTATAGCCAGCACAACATTGAATTAGGGCTTATGTTGGAGGTTAATCCCACACTCGTTGTTTGGAGACTTTTCCATAATTTTGGAGGATGTTATTGACAATGAGGTGGTGAAGGCGATCGATAATGATATACCATATTCACATGATTATAAAAATATTTTATAAAATAGAGCAATCAAAATAACCATCATATAATAACTCATAAGTTAGATATATAGAGCAATCTAAGCATTATGACATACCATAGAGCTATCATAATAGAGGAAATGGTTTCTAATAATAAGGATTATATTAAATCTAAATTATAATCATAATGATAAGCATTATATCATCTATGTTGTAATAGTTGAAGATATAATGAATACCTACATTATAATAAAGTCTAATCCAAAGTATAACATTCTTCCAACATTGTTTAAAAATACCCCCTTTTTTAAGAGCCATTTACATACTATGTATTTACGTATTAATACCTAACATTAATATATTTTTTATTTATACCACCCGAATCTTTCATATATTATCAAAATATAATTATTTTTTTTCATTAAATGATTGAAATATATATAAAATATTGATGTTTAGGTATTAGATGAATTGTATCCTATGCATGTAAATCTTCCTCATGTTTAATTAACAGATTTTGCGACGGTTAGGGCACTTGGAGCTTTAGCCATGGCGAGATCCGCGAAGCCGTGCTGCTTCTGTCAAATCGCTTGCTCTTCGACTTCCACTCCCCTTCTCTACGCCGTCTGAACTCAATTACTCACCTTTTATTTGTTGTTCGTCTTTCTTCTTATTCCACTTCTAATCAGATTCGTCGACCTTCTGTGGCTGTGATTCAGGACGATCAAGTAATTGCCTTTCCCGACATCAATCCGTCAGCCTACAGGTGAGCAATACCTTCATTCCTCAGTCAGTTTTCTTCGTGTTAAACTATTTTTAAGTTAAGTTAGATGCAAACGCCTTTATGAATTGTCTTGGTTTTGTTCATTCATTCTATTCATATTCCTCGTGCTGCCGTTGATCTAATTACTTTTTCTACTTTGATGACAATTTTCATTAATGTTTCTGTTTAATTGGTGATTTTGGTAGGCATTATCTTGTTATATCTAAAGAGCACATTTCTACTGTCCGCAATCTCCGCAGAAGGGCCGAAGATTATCAGTTAGGTACTTTCGCTCTGATTTATTATGTTAAGTGATTTGTATAGTAATTAATCATTATGTGAGAATTTCATATGAATTGTGCATTGAGGAATTCTGACATATTTGATATTTTCAGTTTGTCAAATGTTGGATGTTGGACGAAGACTTCTTCAAAATGATGCCCCTGAATCCAAGTTATACAGGTATTAAGCATGATTCTTCTTACTTTTGTTGGCTGAATTATGTCTTGGTCAGTTGGAATTGTAAAGTCTAACTGGAACCTTAACCAGTAGGCTTAAGCTTTTGGTTTGTTTCTAATTTTCGAATGGTATAAATACTTTAGGTCTAGTTCAAATCCTTGGTGTTTTCTGTACATTATATACATATACATGTTAAAAGTATATTTTTTTACATAATTTAAATTTTATTAATTTTTGAGTAAATTTATGCCAATGCCAATGTTAAATTAAAGTCAGGTACATATTACTTATATCATGCAGCCGACAACATATTAAACAAATAAATTGCCAAAATAGTCACTTTACTATTTACATGGGATCATATTGTTGATCCGTAAACTCTTTTACTGGGTGTTAAAATAGTCCATATTAGGAACTATTTCAACCCCATAAACTCCGGGACTAAAATGACCACATGCAAAGAGTTAGGAGAATATTGACACTTTTTACCAAATTAAACTCTTAGTAACGCTCTCATTTTAGTGAAAATAAATACAAATGAAACTGAATAAGATAAGGTTTTAGGAATTTTAATTTAAATATGAATAATACTAATTATGTGGAAATTTTTGGAGGATTCTAGGTAAAATTTTTATGGAATGTTGTTGGAGATGGAGAAGGAAAAATAATGGGAAACAAGGTCATCCAATTTGATGTGGTAAGACCATGGAAGAAGCTAAATGTGTATATCAAAAAAGATTCAAAAAAATGAAATATTGATAAAACTAAAGAGGACATGCTGAGAAACATAACTACTGTAGCAAGTTTCATGCTTGGACAATGAAATTACCTCTCCTGTAAGGGTTTTAAATATCACATCAATTAATGACTATAATAAATGAAGAAGAAAGGTCTATGCAATTACAATTAAAATTTTGTTCATAGTATAAATTGTCTTATATAACTCAAAAGTCTCTTGATTATAACCAAATGAATGTCAAATTGCTGGTTAACTAATAACAGACTACCAACAAGCTAAATGGGATAGACTAGAATAATTCAAAAAAATATTGAAATCTAAAAGACAAACTCTAATATTTATGGAAAAATAATAATTTATACATATGTTAACTCAAGATTTAAAAAATGCCCACCCAAATCTGTTCATATTCAAATGATTCTGGGTTAAATTTTTGTAAGGTAGATTAGATGCTAGAAAAGATACTACCCAAAGATTTTTTTTTTTTTTTTAATGAGAGCATTGTGATGTAATTTGAGATTTATCGTAGGAAAAAGTCTCTATCAATAATCATGTCTTTCAATTATGAGAGAGATTTTTTTTTAAAGTTTATTCTAGACTATAGACTATGATTTTTGTTTTAATAGCACACTTTGGATTAATGGAAAGAATAGACGATTGTTAGTTATTGCATATGGTGAGGGAATAATGATGAATCCGATTAAGTTTTTATGGCTTTGTTGTCTCGGCTTGATATGGTTCTTGGTTTACAAAGTCGGTGGATGTAATTAATCTAGCATGATTATAGGTTTTTTATAGAGAGCTCTTGTAGGTTTGGGATCAAGACTTGTTGAAAGAGATCTATTTAAATAAATTTTAATTAATAACGGGATTTATACATTATTAAGTGCACATAATGGCTTATAATTCATAGGCTTAGCCATTGTAGAACATACGAAATTAAAACAATAGTCGTACTATAGTGGCATCTTCATAAGGAGACTAAACTCCTCGTTAGAGGGCTCATGCCATGTGCTTATTACTGTGAATATTTGAATGTGATCATATTGATACACTTGATATGATATTAGTTCTTTATAGGCTTTATCTAGAGATAAATATTTTCGTTTACTATCATTTTTTTTATCTCGAAGTTTCAGAATTAAAATATTTCTCTATCACTCAACTTGCTTGTGTTTGCATGCTTGCCTTGCTATGAGATGTTTAAACCCGAGAATAAATCTACAAGCTTGTTAAAATAACTTGCACACTTTCAAAGTGACATAAATTAAGTACAATTTTCCTCAAACAAATATGCACGACACTTTAAAACTATTTTACTTTTTTTATTTTAAAGTTCTTACTAGAATTGGTGTTTTCATCAGAATGTTCAAAAGACCTTACATTTTATTACATTAGCAAACTTTTTGTTGCTTAAAACACATTTTCTTGGCATGAATTAATTTGAATTGAACTTTGCCTTAAGAAACATCCCCATCTTTTTCTTTGCTTTTGGTTTGATTTTCATTGGAATGCACACACAATATTGCATTAATGAAAATTAGATTGATTTTGGCTATTTTATGCTTTTGGAATGGTAGGCAAGCTTTTTGATACATTAAGCTTGTCTTTTAATGCAATTAAGTTTGAGTTAAGTTTTGCATTAAAAGCACATAAAATTTTACATAATGCTTTAATGCACATCACATATGTTTGGTTTTTGCTTTTTTAAAACTCAGTTGCACGCACATGAGTTATAATGCAACGTTTTGGTTATTGCTCAAACAAGATCTTGATTGTAGTTTATTCAAAGTCATACTTTTTGTGGGTCTCTAGTGTGGAAATTCATGTCTATAAGTATGTACGCTACAAACATTATTTTCATGGTCATTATAGTTCATAATGTAAAAAAACATGAGGTAGGATATTCTTATTCATATTTCTTGGCAGTAAGTTCATTATTTTGCTCTGCCCTAGAAGCGACGCGCTGTATGACCTGAATAGAGTGAAAAGTGTGCAGAAGCAGCTACACCGGCGCCCGGGTGTAGTGTTAAATAAACAAAAATTCCCACCTTACGGATAAATGCGGGTAAAGAAGTTAATCTATTAAACTAATATTATGATAGAATATTGGAATATAGATACTCTCACAGGTAAATTAATGAAATTAGTTGATACTATGATTCATAGAAAGATAAATATATTATGTATTCAAGAAACTAAATGAGTTGGAGAAATGACTAGGGAGATTGATAACTTAAGTTTTAAACTTTGGTATTCAAATAAAAGTCGTACTAGAAATGGTGTACGAGTAATTATAGATAAGAATTTAAAAGATAATGTTGTAAAAATTAATAGAAATAAAGATAGAATTGTAGCCCTTAAGATTATTATTGATACTAAGATTTTTAATATTATAAATGTTTATGCATCTTAAGTAGGTTTAGATATAGGCTCTAAAGAAAAATTATGGAATGACCTAGAAGACTTAATACAAATGCTACCTCTTGAAAAAAGAATTTTTATTGGAGGAGATTTAAGTCGATATATCGCCAAAGTGGTAGAAGATTTTAGAAATATTCATGGTGACTTTGGTTTTGGAGTTATTAATGAAGAATGTAGAGCGATATTAGATTTTGCTTTAGCATGATTTTGTTATTGCTAATACTTTACTCAAGAAAAAAATGAGCATATTATTACTTGTAAGAATGAATCTAATAGAACATAAATTGATTATTTTCTTATGAGAATAAGAGATCGTTGAGAATGTAAATATTGTAAGGTCATTCCAAGCGATGATTTAAGTACTGAACATTGATTATTAGTTCTAGATTTTAAAATGACGAGTTGTAAAATAAAGAATACTAGGAATCGTTGTCGTAGAATTAGATGGGGCACTAAAAGATACAAATAAAATTATTTTTATGAGTAAACTTCAAGATTTTAAGGTTTGGGATGTTCATGAAAAAACAATTTTCTATGTGAAGCTAATTAACAAACACAATTAAATAAGAGACAAAAGATTACTTGGAGAATCAAAAGAAAAAGAAAAGATAAAATATAAAAAATTCTGTTATAAAAATTGATTTTAAATGTAAAAACTTAAAAAACTAGGAAAATATAAAATATCAATGTATGACGCTAAGAGAACAATCTAGGAAAAATATAAGAAGTTTAAGAAAATAATCTGTGACGCAAAAAATTCTGCTTTTAGTAATCTTTATAATAAATCAGATACTAAAGAGGGTGAAAAATATATATATAAACTAGCCAAATAAAGAGAAAAAAAGTAAAGATTTAACTCAAATAAAGTGTATTAAAGATGAAAATCAAAAAGTGTTTTTTTTAGAAAAAGATATTCAACATAGGTGGGTGAGGTATTTTAATAAATTTTTTAATGAAGTTTATGAAATTATGATCGGCCTTAATGATCTTAATATTATTAATAATAATAAAATATTTCATTTTTACTGTTCAATTAGTAAAAAAGAAGTTGAAGAGAGGTGGGTAAGTTATTTTAATAAACTTTTTAATGAAAATTTTGAAAATACAATCGACCTTCGTGAACTTAATATCGTTAAAAATAATAATAAAATATTTTATTTATACTGTCGTATTAGTAAAAATGAAGTTGATGAGGTTTTAAAGAAAATCAATGGTGGAAAATCTGCAGGATCTGATAATATTTCAATTAAAAATATCGAAATATTTTGAAGATTTGAGTGTTTTTACTTATTAAACTCTTTATTTTTATTTTAAAAACTAAAAGATGCCTGAGGAGTGACTGAAAAGTATTTTGGTCCCATTTTTAAGAATAAAGGGAATGCAAAATATTTTGCAAATTATAGAAAAATTAAGTTAATATGTCATATTTTGAAAATTATGGGATAGGGTAATTGAGTATAGGTTATGATGTATTACAAAGATTTCTCATAATCAGTTTGGATCTATACCAGACAGATCTACTATGAAAACTATAAATTTATTGTGAGGTTTGATGGAGAAGTATAGAGAGAATAAGAAGGATCTACATATGATTTTTATTGATTTAGAAAAAGCTTTTGATAAAGTTCCAAGAGAAATCCTTCAGAGAGTTCTAGAGAAGAAAAGTGTTGATATGACTTATATCCAAGTCATTAAAGATATGCATACTAGAGATGTTATTTGTGTTCGAACAGAAGGAGAATTGACTTATATTTTCCTATTTTAGTTGGATTACATCAGAGATCGACTTTACGCCCATATATTTTTGCTTTAGTTATGGATGTTCTTACTGGATATTTACAAGAGGGTGTACCTTTTTTTTAAAGTTGCATTTTGCATTAAAATAAAATCAAAAAGTACAAAAGAGAGTTGTAGAGACCACACTCAAAAAATCAGATTCATAAGTGTGAGCCTCCCAAAAGAAAGGCCTATCTAAAGCGAGACTATCACAAGAATAGGTCGCCCTGTTACATTTTCTATGAATAAAGAAGAATAAAACACGCTTAAAATCATACAAAAAACAGAGATCAAAATTCTTCTGATGACGATTTTGATGGCCCACCTCGCCCATGACATCCTTAAAATTGTTCATAAATGCCTTGTTATCCCCCTCAATGATAAATCCCTTATATTCAATCATCTACGGCTTTATGACTAATCCAAAAAAAAAAAGAACAACCTATGCCTCCACCAAAGAGCTATCCCAATTCATTAGCGGTTTGCCCGAAGCCAATATCAACGATAATCCAATGACGAGTAGACCGAACAATACCCCATTGCCTCGAGATGTAGAAAGCCTTCATGCACATGAGGGAAGAGAGAATATTAGCCGCCATGATACAAGGTGTACCAAAGGGGCGATTATGTTTCTTAGCATTTCTGGCGCACCAGCTTTGATAGACTGCATAACAATAAATTCTTCCCACAACCAAAGAAGACTGTGGCAAAGCTTGCAACCCTGCGAGAACCTCCTCAAAGTTATTATAATTTGGCACATGAAATCCCCATTTTCGTAAGTAACTGGTAATCTCCATAAGCACTTTACAATTGCTTGTTATGTGATTGTAGTGTGTGTTTTTCGCTTGTGATATTCTTCTTGTGGATAAAACTAGAGGAAGAGTTCAGGAAAAACTTGAGTTATGGAAGTCTACGTTGGAGTCTAAAGGCCTTTGATTGAGTAGAACTAAAATTGAATAAATGAAATATAATTTTATTAATAGTAGCTCTAGTGACAGAGTTGTAACTATAGGTAATCAAATCATTAAAAGGTGTGAACGCTTTAGATATCTCGGGTCTATTATTCAAAGTGATGGTGATATAGATGGGGATGTTATTAGTAGAATTCAAGTTTGTTGGTTGAAGTGGAGGAATGTATCAGACATATTGTGTTATAGAAAAATACATCTTAGACTGTAGGAAAAAATTTATAAGATGGTGGTGAGACCGGCAATGTTCTGTTACGTAGAATGTTGGCCTTTAAAAGAGAAACATACAACCAAGTTAAGTGTTCCCAAGATGAGAATGCTTAAGGTGGATGAGTGGCTTTACACTTAGAGACAAAATGCGGAATGAATATATTCGTGATAGGGTTGGTGTAGATCCAGTAGCGAACAAATTAGAGAGAGTCGTCTTAGATGTTTTGGTCACCTTAAAGGTATACCATCTGATGATCCGGTTAGGAGAGTAGATGTTTTAAATTTGACTTATGTTAAATGAGACCAACATTGTAGACCTAGCAAAATTTGGGCATATTGTATAAAAATGATCTTAATTTGATAGAATTAAATTAAAATATGACATTGAATAGGAAGCAATGGAGAAAAAAGATTCATGTAGCCAACACCACTTGTGGGATAAAGGCTTGTTATTATTGTTTCCGTTGTTGTTGGACTGCGTTAAGTTTTAGAGTACTTTATGTTAGTAGTGAAATTATAGATCTAACATTTAAGCACTCATAGAGGCGGCATAAGCAAAGAAAATTTTTAATCTAGTAAATAGGAATTAAAGAAACTCCAAACTTAAAAGAATGAAAGATGAAAAGACTTAAAATTGTTAATGCAAATTTCTCAAGTATCCTTGAAATTGAAATTTGATCTAGATATTCAATTGTGGCTTTTTTCCCCAATTCTTATTGCTTGTCATAACTCGGGAAAAAAACAATAAGAATTCAAAAAGAACAAATATGGAATAAATTAGAAGAAAAATTATGCAACAAAAGAACAACTGAATTGCTTAGGAACTATTTACCCTAGTCTCTTGGATCTTTATATTTGTACTCAAGTACTTCACGTTCATGAGCAAAGTTGAAATTCTAATTCTGTATCTTTTTATTTTTTTTTTTGAAAGCAATGTGACAAAAAAAAAATAAAGAAATTTTTATTATTCTTATGTACCAAGGTTTCCATAAATTCGTTGCACAAATCTTTGAATAGCCACAAACACGTGTTGGCTCCAATCAATTAAACATAATATAATTTTCCATTAAGATCTACATGAATTTTCTGAGTATCTTTTATTGACCATGCAATATGCATCAGATATATTGCATTGTTGGATCATATTTGCTATTTGCCTTGGCAAACTTTGACCTAATACTCTTACGTGCACCCCCCTAATTACTGACGCATTCAAATGTTTAAGGTATCATCTTTGTCATCAGCCCTGCACCAATTGCACAACTCTTCAGTTTTGATCAGAGCTTTCAAAACTGAAAATATTAACGATTTTGGATCAGAAAACACTAGAACAGCGGAAACTTAAAACAATGCAATGAATCACTAAAATTTATATTGATTTTTCAGTTCAGTCAGTTTGTGTTTCTTAGAGCTCCACATCATAAGGTCCTTACTGCTTCTTCTAAATTATGCACATTTTTTTCTACTTTGGCTATCTAAATGAATACATACATGAATATAGATAAATATATGCAAATTTAGAGATGAATGAGAGAAGAAGAAGCCAGAGAAAACATAATTTTGGGGGGCTAGGGTTTCATATTGCAATAAATAACAAAAAGAGGGAAATAATAAAAGACTAAACAACCAATAAATAATAACAATATTTCTAATACCCCCCTCAAAATCAAGGTGTGTTAACATGAAGCATTGAGAGTTTGCGAAGTAAAAAACAAAAACGTAAAGCAGTGTGTGCTTAAATAAATAAATCTGCAATTGTATAGTAGAAGAGATATAGGGCAATGTGATGGTGCTACTCTAGAAGTGCTGACGAGTGAAATGACAACCAATCTCGATACGCTTTGTGCGCTCATGAAAAATTGAATTGCGAGTGATCTAAATAGCACTTGTATTGTCACGGTACATGAGAATTGGGTCAGAAAGGGAGATTCATATTAACTAGGAACCATCGTAACTATATAATCTCAGCAGTAGTATATGCTATAGCCTGATATTTTGTTTCTATTGATGACAAAGAGATAATATTATACTTCTTGCTCTTCCAAGAGATGAGCGAGTTACCCATAAATATGCCGAAACTAGTGATAGTTTTGCGGTTAGAGGAATCGCCTCCCTAATCTGCATTTGTGTAAGCTCAAAACTCTAAAGTCAAAGTAGGTGGGAAGAGAAGACTGAAATTTAGTGCCTCGAAGATATCAAAGGATACGAAGTACAACTGCTCAATGAACTATTGTAGAAGAAGCGACAAACTGACAAACTGACTAACGGTATGGATGACATAAGCAATATCAGGTTTATTAATAGTGAAATACACCAACCTGGCAACCAAAGTATGATACAGAATAGGTTTCGGTGAAGGGACAACATCAAAAGAAGAATATCTAAAGTTAAGTTCAAGAGGGGTATCAACTATGTGATTGTAAGACATGGGAGCTTACTCAAGAAGATTAGTTATACAGTTTGACTGAGAGAGGAGGCAACCATGAGGACACTAATCCACTTCTATCTCCAAAAAGTGGCGAAGATTACCCAAAATTTTCATCTAAAACTCATGAGCTAAGTGCAATCTCAAAACAACCATCCCATCAACATCTTCCTTAGTAGTAATCATATTATCAATTTACAAGGAAAAAGTATGCGACTTGAAGTGGTGCACCTGACAAATAAAACAGAGTCATGTGAACTGTGATAAAACCCAAGACAAGTAATGACAATGGAGAACTTTTCAAACCATTCTCGAGGAGTTTGATTAAGCCCATAAAGAGCTTTCTTTACTTTGTAAACTTTATTAAAATTATGAGGAACATTAGGTGGGAAACCATGCACACTTCTTCTTAAGGATCATTATTTAATAATGCGTTTTTGACATCCATCTAAAAAATAGATCATTGACGGACTTACGCTACTACGATGAGAGTTCAAATGGTGATAAGTTCTACAACTGTAGAAAAAGGTTTCTCATAATCCATATCATACCGTTGTGAGAACCCTTTAGCAATCAAGCGAGCTTTGTATCGCTCAATAAACCCGTCAGACTTGATTTTGATTTTCAAAACCCAAGGTGAATCAATGGCAACTTTCGTACAAGGAAGAAGAACAATATCCCAAGTATCTTTCTTATGCAAAGTAAATAACTCCTTTGTCATTATATGTTGTTAAAGTGGATTAAGAAGAGGGCTCTGAGAGCTGGTGAATAGAGGTTTGAAAGGAGGAAAAAGAGACTAAATTTGTAGAGTAAACAAAATTAGGGAATTGAGTGGACTTACGAACAAGTTGAGGATAGCGAGGAGGAGGATCCGCAATCATAGTAGCAACTTGGGAGGTAGCAGTGGCAAGAGAGGAATCAGTGAGAGCAGTATCTGAGGTTGTTGAACTAGACATATCATCCTTGCATGAAACAACAAGAGAGAGAGGAGTGTTATGATATGGAGCAACATCTGTGTCATTGGAGAAGGGATCAATCTGAGTAAGGTCGGGTTTTTTAAGATGTGCCCGACGGAATATAGTAGAAGGGCATATGCTCAATAAACACATTGCGGGCAACGTAGAGTCTTTGAGAAATAGGATCATAACAATGATATCCCTTTTGACTTTCACTATAACCAAGAAAGATACAAAATGATGAACTTGAGAGGTGAGTTTGCCACGTTCAACATGAAAATGAAGAACAAACCATGTGAAAGCAAACACTCAAAGTAGAATAATTAGGAACATGACCTACAATTTTTAGAATGGTGACACACCTGAAGTAACGGAAGATAGTATACAATTCACATGAACAACAAGAATGACTTCCCCCTAAAATTCACTTGGAACAAATGTGGATAATAAGAGAGAACAAGCAGTTTCAACAATGTGTCTATGTTTTCTTTCCAACAACATCATTATGCTATGGAGAGTCGGTACAAGAGATGTGATGGAAAGTTTGTTGAGATGATTGCATTCAATTCAATGACTTTGGATATTGAGTTTTCCAATGACCCTTTTGCTTATAAAAATTGCACTTGTCAAAGCTAACATTTGCCTTATTCTGATTGTTGAAAGGAGGTTTAGGAGGAACTGCAAATATAGATGGAGTAGGAGCTGAAATAATTCCCTTTCCATCACTTCCTTTATCTGCTTGAGACTTGAAACAAATTTCTTCAACCAACAACTTATTAACCGCCGACTCAACAGAAGGAAGGGAGTTGTGATGCATAATTGTGCCACAAAGGCCTTCAAAATCATCTTGAAGGGCCATCAGAAACTGAATCAACTATTGTTCTTCTCGACGGGCATTATAAGGTGCAAATGCATGTAATGCTTCATATTCAGTAAGAGCAAGCTGATCCCAATAACTATCCATGGAGGAATAAAGTTCTTGAATACTCATGCTATTTTGTTGAAGGGCTCGAATATCTATCCCCAATTTATATTGTTTTACAAAATTAGATTGTGTATATAATATTTCCAAATGATCCCAAAGTGCTTTGCCTGTTTCATACTTTGCTAGTTGGACGCCTATAGATTTTAAGACAGTTGTTGACCCATGTTATAATGTTCAAATTAAAGGCATACCAAATTCCAATTTTTATTCAAAATTTTCATCCTTTTCATTTGTCAGCTTAGCAAAAGTTCTAGAGACAACCCTGCGTTCTCTTACCCTTTAAAAAATTTATCATGACATAACATCAATATGAATAATTCTGCCCATTTAATTGCATACTAATATATTAAAGATAATCATCCTTTTCACTGGCCATTGTAACAAACAACAAATACTCAAATAGCACCAACAAACAAAATAGGGCTTAAGAGAGACAAATGCAAATACCGATTTAATGAAGTAAAATACTGCAAATTGAAGGCTATTAAACCCAGCGGTGCTAAATTGATTCCCTGCCAACTCACCTCAGAGTTGGATCCGCGAAAGCTATGGATAAAAACTTATACTCTCTGATACCATGATAAATATATACAAATTTAAAGATGAATGAGGGAAGAAGAAGAAGTCAGTGAGAAATCGAATTTTGTAGGCTAGGGTTTCATATTGCAACAATAACAAGAATAACTTATATGAGAATTACATAAGCAAAAAGAAGGAAATCAGAAAAGACTAAATTACTCCTAAATAATAATAATACTTGTAATAAATATATTTGCCATGTAAATCCAACCTTTGCTTGACATACACTCCCCGCCCACTTCATTTTCAATCAATACATCAAATATCATGCTTAAGGCTTACGGAATATGTTTCTAAATAAGTTCGTTTAAAATTAACTTTGCTTCCACTAATTCTGAAATCTAACAGAAACAGAGATGGGATAAAGAGTTTAAGAGGTTAGTTAGCGCTCAAAGAGCTTCATATCAAAGTCAAGCTGTTTCTGGAACAATAATAGCGTTCATTCTGATAAGACAATATATAATCATTGATACTGGCTTGCCATGACACAAGTAATGCAACATAGGAAATGCAATCAAGTTTCCTATAATGGATTATAATTTTTATACTTCGATGCGGACAAGATTAGAGAGAGTCGACTTAGATGGTTTGGTCACATTAAATATCGGCCATCTGATGACCCGATGAGAGACTAAATATTTTAAATTTGACTCGTGTTAAGAAAGTTAGAGATAATTAATTTTAAAAAGACTTGGGCATGTTGTATAAAAAATGATATTAATTTTTTAGAATTAAATGAAATTATGACACTCAATACGACACAATAGAGAAAAAAGATTCATATGGCCGACCCCACTTAGTGGAATAAAGGCTTGTTGTTGTCGTAAGTGTTTGTGTTTTGCTGTAATTGATTTATATTTTTTTTTCATTTTGCAGATTTGGATTTCACCAACCTCCATTCAACAGTGTCAATCATCTCCATCTTCATTGCTTTGCATTACCTTTCATTCCAAGGTAATGGTTTCCATTGTCTCTCCTCTTACCTCATGCTTTTCGAACTGGCTCAAGTTAGTTTAACTGCTAATAGTTAAGCAGATGGAAATATTTGAAATACATGTCCATGGGGCCTCTTGGTGGTTTTCTTGAAGCTGAGAAGCTGCTGGAGAGGATTAGACCGTTGTAATTGTCACATTTATAATTCATGTATAATTATGTACTTGTTAAATCTTTGTTTCGTAGGTAATTTGTTTGAATTTTGCTTATTTTAAAATTACATGTATTTGAGTTCAGCTCATATTTGAAATATTTGTAAATAATATGTTTGCATCGCGATCAATTTATATTTTTCTTAATCATGTCTTCTTTAATTAAGAGGAAGAAAAACCTACTTAAATCTTTCATATATAGCATATCATTTTATCCGAGTATTTTTCTCTTGTTAAACTCAAATGTCTTCGCGTAAAATTATGATGCACAGTAAATCCAAAACGGAATATATATATGACATGCCATCAAGGAATTTTTATCACCATACACGAATCTTGAAGCATTTTGAGTAAGATGCTCTAAATTCAGATTCAAGAGTCATAATTTTAATAAATTTGAAGTCAAACAAAGCATCTTGAGAAGAGAAATCTAATGACACTGAAAGTGATCAAATATGAGTTCAAAGCAGCCTAGATAGAACACTTAAAGTGTAGTTAAAAGCTTTGGTGTATTAATTGGATAGTTAAATGATCTCAAAATTTTATATGTTTATAGTCAAATCGAGTATCTTGGTGAGAGAAATCAATGAGATCAAGATCATCAATTCTAATGTCATTAGGGTACTCAAATATTGAAAGGTCAAAATGGGGTTGAACTAGATGAAGTAATAAATAAATAAATATAGTTAATTGACCTAAATGAGATAATAATAATGTAATAACATAAATAGAAAAAAATTAATAAAGAAAATATAATCATGTAATACAATAAGAAATTCTTCATGAATATATGTGATGCATGCTAGAAAATTCGCGGCGGTAGAGTAATGGATTATCATCGTAGTGTTGCACAAGAAATCAACACACACAGATAAAGGAAACGAAGTAAGAGGATACCTCGACTTTTTACGTGAAAACCCTTGAAGGGGGAAAAACCACAGAGTCTAGCCCAGTTGAAATAATCACTATGAATGATGAGTACACATGCTTATTCTTCCCCTTAATTAAGGAAGATAGAATTACAAAGTTGTATAATTATAATCTGGCTGTAGTTCTTGGTGACATTATGTTGCAAGGACCATTGTTGATTTTTGTGGATGTAGTAGTTCGTCATAAGTGTTGTAGATGGTTGCTACATAAGCGTTGATTGCCAAAGAAACTGTAATAAGCAGTTACGGGAGCTGTGGACCACATAGTCCGTAGTGGCGACTATGAATGACGTCCGTTGGTCGCTGGGCCGGAGTCGGGAGCCGCACGAGCTGTGAGCCACGTAGGCCGTAGTGACAATTATGAATGATATTCATAGGCCGCGAGGGCCAAACTCGGGAGCTGCATGAGCTGATGATCACATTGGTCGTTTGGGAGAGTATGAATGACGTATGTAGGGGGTCGGAGTCAGAAGCTCCACGAGCTATGAACCAGGTAGGTTATAAGGGCAAGTATGAATGACGTTAGTAGGCCGTGGGAGCCGGAGTCAGGAGTTGCATGAGTCGATGATTATATAGGTTGTTTGGACAAGTATGAATGATGTCTGTACGCCGCGGGGGCCAGAGTCGAAAGCTACACGAGCTATGAACCAGATAGGTCGCAGGGGCGGGTATCAATGACGTCTGTAGGCCGCGGGGGCCATAGTCGGGAGCTGCACGAGCTATGAACCAGGTAGGTCGTAGGGGCGAGTATGAATTATGTCGAGCCAGAGTTGAGAGCTGCACGAGCTATGAAACACGCAGGTCATTGTTGACACATGAACCGTAGTGATGAGCTCATGTCCCACGACGATGACTACGACGTTTGGCTGGTGGTTTTCGACGGTGACGGTCGACAGTGGATGACGACGATCAACGGGTGTCGACGACGGCTGGTGGTGGTCGACGACGGTCGGGATGGTGTTGGACTTCAGCTCCTTCTCAGAGATTTCTAGTTCTCTCTGAAGCTTCAAGTCTCTATTCTCATGTAAGGGGTGGGACTCTATTTATAGTGTTTTGGGTGTCATTAATGCATGAATATGAATCATTTTGATCAGACGGTCCAAAAAGATTCCTCCGATCAAAATACGTTTGATGGATATTTGAGTACCTTAAAGATGTCAGAATTGTGCAATCTTGGGCTTGTTGGATTCGTCTTCTTGAGACGCTCGATTCGACTATAAACTTGTCATATTTGACAGCTGTTTGAACTTCTAAATTTGTCCAAAAATCATCCAAGAATGATTTAATGACTTGATCTAGGCTTGTTTTGACTCAGATTGAAATGACTTTTATATCATTAGGTCTGTCTCATCGAGTTAATCAGTTTGACTATAAGTTTGTTGAAATCATAACTTTGGATGAGTTTTTATGAACATTAGAACATCCCTTGCTCAAAATATTATTTCGAGATTCATGTCATGCTCCGAGATTCGTGCTATGCTCCAAGATTCATGAGATAATGAAAATTTATTAGTGGTGTATCAATATGTTTTAATTTTTTTTATATAAAGTTTATATAAAATTCAATTCAATCCAAATTTAAATTAAACAAAATTTTTATTTTATCCATCTATTGCAATAAAATTCAATTCAATCCAAATTTATATTAAACTGAATTTTTTATTCATTCATTCATTGCAATCAAATTCTTTATTTTCATATTCAAATTAAATCATCAATTTTACTTAATTAATTCCAATTCAGTTGTACTAAATGAGAAGATTACTTGTAGGACAGTCGGGTCGAAAGACTTTACATGTAAAATATCTAAAATATCATATAACACTTCTATTAAAACAGTTGCAAACCTATGACTTCATATATTATCCCCCCTCATTTATAAGAGATCATTTGATGCGAAATTGTTAATCAACCATTCAAATTAATATTCATCATGGTACACTTCACCTTTTTCTCACCCTTTATCACACTCTCACCTTTCAAATAATTTACGGACAAATTTGAATTATATATATATATATATATATATATTTATTTATTTATTTATTTATTTATTTATACACAAAAATATATCTGTACTTACTAGGCTGGTTTACTTAACATGCGATTAAAAAAAGCATGTCTTTTAAATGGCCGCTCTTGGATTTGGAAGCACTACTTCGATCCATGAGGTTTAGGGCATAGAAAAATAACTCCCGTAATTCTGAGGCGTCAACTTAGGCGAGGCCCAAGTTTTCCGTCGAGGATATCTATTCCTCTTACCCCAAATTGCCGGAGCTTGCATCAGGTCAAGTCTCGTTTCTCAATATCTTCTCTTTCACAACTCTTTCTGTTCAAGTTTTTTTTTTCTTCTCCTATTGGGGCTTCTGTGATGTGAAAATATGGAATGCGGAGAACAAGTAGCGTTGATCTGCGATGAGGGAGAATTATGATTACTAGTGAAAACCTAACATTTTGTCAAATTTTGTAATTGGTGGATGTATAGATTTATGGAGATTTGATGTATCAGTCATATAGTTAGAGTTTGTGACCATCGCCTCATGCCTCTGCTGGTTCTTTCTAGTTGCCAGTAAGGTATTTTAGAAAGTAATGTGAATATTTATGATTGAGTTGATTGTATAAATCAAGCATCTGGCCTACGTGATTCAGATAAAAAAACTATTAACAATTGTGTGGCATCTCTCAAAAGTTATATTGAAATCAATACATTTCAAGAGCTTATTTCATTTCATTGCTCAACATATTGACTCGAGTGGATTGGCATTTGTGTGCTTGGTCTTTGTGTTATTTTGGACTCATGAAATTTACTTTAGTAATTAAGGTTTCCATAAGAATTAAAAATCTTTGATGCTTTTAAAACTATGATGCATCTTTCAATTGTTATATTATCCTCATTAGTCTCATCCGAACTGCAAGGTGTCGATAATATGAATCCTATATTTTATTTATTCCTGTTAAGCATTGTTTGTAGTGTTAAACCTATTCTTCATAAATTGTTTAAAATAATTTTTATACATGTAATTTTAGGTTTAAATATTTTTTTTTTATTAATCATAATAATGTGTTGCCTGGAATCTTAAACATATTCCTCACAAACTATTTTAAATAATTTCTATCCATGTAACCTTAGCAATACTACTGTATTCCTTAATCTTTTGACACTATTTTTTTCTACTTGTCAATTGGGTCTTTTTTTTTTTTTTTTTATCGCTCATTATGCATGTTTGTGTGTTTGAAAAGAGTTTCACACTTTTATGACAAAGGCCAACAAATTTTAGCACCGATCCTTGAGAATCAATGGAAGCAGATAAAAAATATATCCCAAAGATAAATCTTTAAATTGCATGCTTGGCCAAAGATGATTCATTTAGTTTTCAAGCGTCTTGATTTCTCATTAACACGATCTCTCATGTTAGTTATATCACATATATCATAGCTAAGAATATTCTTGATAAAAATATTCAATTCACATTATTGATTCAATATAAATGTATTCTAGGTAATAGTTCTATTAAGAGGGTGTTTAGAGTTTGTTCAAACAATAGTGCGGGTTAAAGAAACACAACCAATAGAATGCAAAATTATAAAAAAGGAGGTTGATTGCTCCCCTGAAAGAGTCTAAAAATGTTATTGGTTTGATTGGACTTAGCATAAAAAGGATGCTTGAAAGTGCATTAAAGTTACACTATCTTGGGAGGGACTCCCTAAAGGGGAATCAGGAAAGAGAGTTACAACATCTCAAATAACTTACACTATGAAATTCAATATCGAGGGCATGGGTCTTACACTCCATGAAGCGATTACCCATTAAAGGGGCAAAAACTCTCATGCGCCATGACAAAGGGATAGAAGGAATTGACTCGAGAAAAGTAATTTATATTTCCTCAATAACGAACAGGAAAATTATTAGGCATAACTTATAATACATTGGAATGGTATGTATGCTTTGACCAGACAAGAGAATGAGACATGCATTCCAATTGAGGGTGAGTGCTCCCTAAGTCTAATTTAATTAATAGCCACCCCATAGTAAGATGTATGAAAAGATTTACTACTCAATTATGGGAGATCGGGAAGACTGATGTCAGGCTTTATATCTTTTGGATAGAGTGCTTTGAAAATTTACCTGCACAACATTTAAAGACACGTTTAGGTTTTAATATAGTGAAAGATTAGTTGACCGATACGAAGAAAATGAGTCTTACGATCTTGCTTTATAGGAAAGGCATTCTACTTTGCATATGGAGGCGTTCATGCAAATGATGATTGTAATATTAGCCTAATCTATATGGAGACAAGTCTTTGGCTTGCCGTCAACATGCATTTGTTGTCTGATATGGTGTTGATAACTCAAGGCACATTGCCTATGCGATGATCTCAAATCTGACACAGCCTATGTAATTTTCCTAAGTCACAAAACTTAGATTTAAGATTGTGTAAATAGAATGGTTAAGTGACCAAAGGTTGGAGACAGCAGGTCATATGACTCATGATGACTTAGAAAAAGTATTGGAAATTTTGAAGGTTGCATTCTCAAAATTCCACTATTTTTAACTAGCATCATTTCCTAATTTTCACTATTTAGATATAATTTTGTGGTCTAAGAAACATAGGAATTCAAAAATATTTTTAGTTTCTGAAATATCTGTGAAAGATTGCGTTTGATCGAGTTTTGATTAGAATTAACAAACTGTGTATCACGTGAGCTTTCAAAAAAAAAAAAAAAAGGAGGCTTCAATGATTATATGCGCATCAAAGTGATTTCAAATTATCACCAAGTTTCTTGTGCGCATAGATTTTAGTTAATTTTACTTTGCCATTTGAGAATTACTCACAGAATATATCCAACACTTAGCATTTAAGCGCACTCTCTCTTTACTTATATGGAGGAGTTCAACCATCTAAAATGTCGTTGTCTAGATAATTCCTATATGTGTCCAATTATTTAACAACTACAATCTAGATCCAAAATATCATGCATATAATTTATTTCTGGAACCCTTGCCCTTTTGTAGCTGGCATGCTCAAGTTGGAGGTATGAAAATGGCAATACAAAGGCTAAAAAACGTTATGAAGATTTAAGTTGGAATTACAATATTCTTATGGGTTATTTTTTTTTTAATCAAATGGTATTTACTTCAACTATTTCTTTTTGTTTGTCATGGATTTTCTCACTTTGACAGATGAATTAGTACATGCGTCACCAGCATAAGGACAAAAATTTGTTGCATAATTAACAAAAAAATTGCAGTTAGATCTTGTAAATTAGAGTAAAGTTTTCTTTTGCAAAACATATGAATTTCTTATAGGGGCTTCTTTGGTGGAAGAATTACATATTATTATTTTATGACGCTTCGATGATTAAATGTGTTGATATTTTGTTTATAAATTAGTTAGATAATCGTTTGGGCTCTGCGACGGACTATTTCCCTAGAAACTAATAGAAACTTGACAATTTTAAATAACTGGGATTCATTTTCTTGGCCTGCAACATGATTAGGAACTACATATTTGGTATCAAGATTTCCATCTGAGTGGTTTGGTTTTATAAGACTTCTTCAACAGTGGGCGTTATTGATGATTTTGCATTGACATAATAGCCAGAGTTCCATTACAAACTTCTGGAAAATTTGAATTTGAGATATTAGCCTGACTTTGCATTGTTATCCCTCTTGCATGCTGATGAATTTGTTTCTGTAGATTTGGATCAATCATTTCTTTTGTTAGGTTTGTTAATTGGTAGGGTTCTTACCCAATCTCATTTGAAATTCATCCTAAGTACCAACCAATACCAAATGTTTATAATCCAATGTTGGCCTAAGAAACTGCAATGGAGCTGTAATCTATGGTACACCAGCTCTCACTTTCAGTGAATCAAAGATTTCTGAGCTAGCTATTTCCTTCTCCCTCTTAATGGTGAGCAAGTTCTTGATGGAACATCCTAGCTTTGAGATTATTAATACACTCTAGTCATGACATTTGTTTTGAGTTGGAGAATATTATATAGATCTTCTTGAGTTTAGTCATATTATTATTAGACTATCAGCTGAAATAGACTAAAATTCACCATCTGTCGTGGTGGATGCAGTTCTACCTTCTTCAAATCAGGCACACACTGATGAAAAAATATTATTTCTTGCAGCTGATGACAAAATGTTTAAATTGCACTTCTCTTTACTTGCAGATTACAACAACTTCAGAGCTCCACTCTGTTCATAGGCTCGTGGTACTATGGCCTCTGTAATTTTTTCAGCACCAATGATTACAAGGCATGCATTCATCAAAACTCAACTTAATAATCTTACTTTTTTGAAAATCCCCAAACAAAGATATCTTTCCACCTCACCTTGCTCTCAACACAAAACCTGGCCATTGCTATGTACAAAACTATTCCCTTGGGAAGCTTCAACTCCCTATTCTTCCACTGATGATGAGCGAAACATTATCAAAGGCGGTAACATCGTCGAACCCATAGATGCTGAACAATCAACTGAACTTCCACTCCTCCAGAGTAAACAAGACATCATAGACATGACCGAACAATGGTATTTACAGCAGCCGAATCCACCCAAATGGCCAATGTGGCTTATGGGTCCTTCCATTCTCTTAGCAACAGGAATGTTACCAACCCTTTGGCTGCCTCTATCATCCGTCTTCCTCGGTCCAAACATAGCCGGACTTCTCTCTTTACTCGGCCTAGACTGCATTTTCAACATTGGTGCAACCTTGTTCCTTCTCATGGCCGATGCCTGCGCTCGCCCCAGGCAAAGTTCCACACCCCTCGAAATCCAAGTTCCTCTTCCTTATAAACTGTGGAATATGGGGGCAAATCTGCTTGGTTTTTGCGCACCCATACTGTTGATGTTCGCCTCGTACAGAGGTTCGCTCGTGCCGGAGCTTTCATTCATCTCCTTTGCTGTGCTGCTCGTACCCTACCTTCTGCTTCTATCAGTGCAGATGCTGACAGAAATGCTAACTTGGCACTGGAAATCTCCAGTTTGGTTGGTGACGCCAATAGTGTATGAGGCTTACAGGATATTGCAGCTGATGAGGGGTCTGAGACTGGGAAGTGAGGTATGCGCTCCTGAATGGGCTATCGCTAGCATCAGGCTTCTGGTATCATGGTGGGTTTTAATTCTGGGGATTCAGCTCATGAGAGTTGCTTGGTTTGCTGGTTTGAACTATGGAAGCCGCCGATCTGATGAGGCCACTGGCTGAGCAGATGATTCTTTGTCAGGGAAGATGACTGTTAATATGTAGTATGAAGCACAGTTATTAGGGAAATTTACATATATATATACCACATAATTCACATGCATTTACATATTTTATACTCAAAGTTTGATATTGAATTTAGGCATGAAAAAGTGTACTTTTCTTTTAAAAAAGATATATGATGATGGTAAAAAATTTGAGTGGTATATATGTATAAACATGAATGTTAAAGTGTTAGATATGTAGATGAGTAAGAATTGTGTTGTACGTATGTAAATGCCCATGGTTATGTTTATATAAATGAAAATTTTGTTTTTTAATATATGTATGTATGTTCAATTTGTACAATTAAAATTGTGCAGGTAAGAATTTTAAAAAGCAAAACATATATGAAATGTGATTTCTAGAAGAATATTCATGGCAATGGACTATGGTTCGTTTCTTGAGTCTGTTTATTAAAACTTGTTTTTTAAAGCATAGTTTTCTCAGGTAAATAAAAAATGAAATACATTTGCGTGCATAGCTATAGTGGCATATATTTATACATAAAATTATATATATTATAACTCCATCACAATAGGATTGATCTAATTTACTTGATGGAAACCAAACTGTCTCCAATATATTCCCCAATAAAACGAGCACCAACAATTTCCATATTGTTACTAATGGTAATGTGTTGGAAATGGAGCTCTTTCAAACAATATTTTTAGCTCCATCATTGATCATAAGAACAAATAAAAGGAGATTATGATCCTATTAGAAAGCCAACCTCTGTGTACAGATCTTCTTGCAAAGCTTCCTGCCTTCAAATACAGTTGATGAATGCTATGTCTTGTGAGTATATAAATAGATCAAACAAAGGACTAAGTGTAATTGTTAAAAAAGGAAGATACCAAATTTCTTCATAAAAATACTAAAATCAGAAACAATGGAAGTTATATCAGAGAGATTTTAGCTGACAATTCACAACTCTGCACTCGGTATGATATTGCCAACGAAGCCATTTTCTCTTTTCTGCTTTTCTTAATAGTTCTATTTATGGCTTTACTTACAATGCAGAGGACTTTCGTATTAGTCGTGCCTTCAACTTTTCTGATTATGCTGGCCTTATCAGAGGATTATTTTACGATGATTTTAAGCATACTCTCATCTCTATCGGCTCTTAACTATTCTTGATGGCTTTATTTTTAATTTTTTTTTAAAATTCATGTGACATCACTGATTTTTCTTGCATTGTTGTTAAATATATTTCTTTAGAACATCTAAGTTGTTTGACGACGGTCAAACAATCTACTATCAGTCTCATCCCAAAACACTCATACTCAATCTCTTAATGATTGTAGACATATATCTCTTTATAATACTATTTACAAGATAATTTCTAAACTTCTTGCAAAAGTGCACAATCACTTACTTTCAAGTATTATTTATCCTGCTCAAACTGAATTCATTGTTGGTTGTTATATTGCTTAATATAACTTTAATTCAACTTGCTTTATAAAGAAATTTTGTGCTAATATTGACCTGAAAAAAAAAAAAAAGATTTGATAGTAGTTAATCATCAACTCTTTATGGCCGAATGAAAAGTCAGGGGTTTCCTGCCACTTTCATTCACTGGATAAGAAATTGCCTGCCCAACAATTCCACTTCTCTATTATTATTAATAGTCCTCTTTTGGTTTGCATAAATGTGCCCCCTCTTTCCATATCTCTTTGCTATTGTGATATATAATTTCTCTCACAACATCAAAATTTCATTCAAAATGGCTCTTCTATGGGTAATTACAAGGTCTCTCACTTTATTTATGCTGATGACTCGTGCGCTTTGGGAAAACATACAGCTCTATCAATTGTATGTCTTTGATACTTTACACTTTTAATAATGCCTATAATTTGAGTGTTAATAATATCAAATTTGATATATGTTTAACTAAATCGGTTGATCCTCTTATTCAACAGCAAATCTATGAAGTGAGTGGCTTTCAACCCAAGCCGCTTCCTTGGGACTACTTCGGAGTTACTATTAAATCTTCTAAGCTTTGTGTTGTAAATTGCAACAAGCTCCTTGATGTACTGCATTATTGGTTGTGTTGTTGGAAATAAAAATTCTTCTCATTTGCTGGAAGTTTACACCTGAGTTTAAATCTTCAACCGTTTCTAAAGGCTTGATGAATAAAATTTCCTCTATTTTTAATAATTTTTTGCATCACAACAGAACTAATATGAAAATGTACTCTATAGCTTGGAATGCTTGCACTAAACTTAAGTATTATGGTGGTTTATGCCTTCCTAATCTTGACACCATTAATCTTAAGACCAAATGTTAGACCATTGCATAAGGCTTATTCTTGATACTCCCATTGAGGATAATCATCATTTTTGTCTTTGGAAGGCTTTAAATTTCTAAGCCCATAAACAAGTTCATAATTTTGCTTATGATACTTATCATTTGGTGGATTGGAGCCAGTATATTGGGTTCAAGAGTTATTCTATCAAATTTGTTATAATAGTTTGAAAAATTGCATCACCAGGAAGTTGGGTGTCAAATTGGGCTCATGGGTTAGGTTTGGGTCTGCTTCGAAATTGACCCGACCCAAAACCGTTTGACACAAACCCATCCTGAATATTAAATGGGTCAAAAAGCCCAACCGAACCCAACTTGCTTCAACTCGCTGACCCGCATAACTCTTTGACGTAAGACATGCATCTATTCAGGTCAAATTTGGGTTGATTTCAAGTCAATATTGGGTCATTTTTGGGCAGATTAAGTCAATTTTGGTTTTGTGGATCAATTTCAGGTCAATTTTGGGTTGGCAAAGCAAACCAAACTCGACCCGAAAATTTAAACGAGTTAAGATTCCCAACCCGAACCTGACCCAAAAAATTAAATGGGTTAGGATTCCTAACACAAACCCAATCCAACCCAAAAATTTATTTGGTTCATCCCGGATTTTTCGGTTCTGGTTCAGATCGAGTTGGTATGTCAAGTCAAGTTTTGATACCTCTACTAGGTTGAAAAGCAAAGACATTCTCATCATTAAAGGGATTCTTGTTAATTGTGAATGTCTTCGACCATACTTGTTTGGAGTCTTACTCACCTCATTTTTAAATATACTCACTCTCATACCTTGAGAGATGTATTTCTAGAAGGAACTTTTTTCTTGTTGAAGGAAAAGTTTTTCAAGCCCTCATAATTCTAATACTTTATCTTCTAAAACTCTCTGAAGATTTTATATGCTGGCCGTGCTCATTGCTTTCCATTTTATTTGGATGGAAAGGAATTACATGATCTTCATAAATTCTATTATTTCTCTCAACCTGCTCACTCAGAATATTCACTAGACTATTAAACAGAAAAGCAGAAAATGAAAATTTAAGCCTAGAATACCGGATCAAATTAAGGAACTATATAAGCTTTGATTCTCCCTCTTCTTTTAATTTTTTTTGTTCCCTTTGTTGGGCACAGGTGGAACGTAACTTGCATTCTATTTCTTTTTCTTTTCGTTATCTTTTACCATTTGGTGATGATGATATTCTTTTTTACGTGCTATGATGTTATCCTATATTCTCAATGAAAGCTCAACTAACTACTTGGACTCTCCCCCTTGCTTGCTGCCCAATGTTGGATGCTCAAATGTTTCTGATGTGGTATTTATGTTCAGCTGTGTTAATCTGCTTTGGTTTTACTCCATACTTTTGAACAGATACACGTTGATCTTTGTTAGTTTCTAGAACCCTTGGCATTTTTGTGCTTGGCTGCTCCTTACTTCCGAAAAGATTCAACTTGATCTTTGCTCTTTTTTTCGAATTCCTGGCATTTTTCAGCTTTCATTTCCATTGGATGTTGTTGCTATCTCTCTTTAAAAAAAAAAAAAAACAGACTCACACTGTCTTGACTGGGTTTTGGTAGGTATGGGATTGTTCTGACATCACTTCTTTAGCTGCTATTATGTTCTATATATCATCTTTTGTTGCCCTCAGATACTAATCTGCTATCCTTCAATTGGCCATACATGCTAGTGGTGAATTACTAATCATCTGGATAAATCCTGGAGGGAGCCTGTTGAGTTTTTTTTGAGTTATTCTTAGCTCTTATTTAAAGATATTTTTCACTTACTAGTTTTTCTCTTTTTTACATTTATTTTACAGGTCTTATTATTATTATTATTTTTTATTACACAGTTGTCATTAGACTTTAATTTGATTATATTTTGGGTGGGCGTGTTCCCTCCTCATGTGTCCCAAAGGGTTCTGAAATGGCCATTATATATCCGAACAAAATCTTAAGACATGATAAGAATCTGCACACGAATATTATAATATGATTACGGCTGTGCTAAAGGGGAAAAAAAATTTAACTTTAGCAGGCGCAAATGAATAGTGAGGATTAGTAAAACTATTCCCAAAAAATTAGGACAAATCTGATGCTAAAGGCAATAATAACCGCACTAAAAAAAATACTATTATTAGTACCTCTAGCCCCATGTGATCTAATGGTTGGATACTTAATCTTCAATCACAAAGTACAGCACATGCGGATGTGGGAACGAATTAAACAAAACTTTTTAAAAAACACTGCAGGCATTAAGCTGCTGCCATCAGTCAGAGCTATTTTACCAGCAATCAAATTTTCTTCTAGATATGAATATATCACAATACATCAATTTTTTGAGACAAATATGTTCCAATTTAACATTTAACCAGCTGTAAAATATTGAAATTACTAGAGCCTTCAAATCATTAAAATTAAAATTAAAATGTAATCTAAATCGAAGTTCGTGTACACTTGTAAAAGTAGAAATCAGATGAAGTGCTCACACCATATCTGAAGTTGCATTCTACCAGCCCTTCCTGCCAATCCATCTAAATCCTACTCTTATCTATATTCATATAATTCTACAATGGCGATCTCAATTTTCATATAAACATGGCCCTCCCAATTTTCTTCTAAAAAATTTTATGTGCGTGAATATAATAACTCAGCGTGGACGAGGGCGAACCAAACGACCGAGCAGTGTGCAGAGCTAATATGGCATATGGCCTACAAGTGAATTGAATTGCAATAAATAAAAAAAAATAAAATAAACTACGTTAGCCAGTTCATTTTATTGAATTGAACAACCGTGTGTGTCAATGCAAGGTCTGAGTCATTTCAAATATTTTGAGAACCGTGAAGTGGGCCTTGAACGCAAAACTTAACATAACAACATAACAATCCGCTACCAACACCCAAGAAAAAGGGTAAGTTTATATGCATACCAAGCAATTCTTATGTATTTATATATCTAACACCTAAAGTTTGATTTTTATAATTTATAACACGTTGGCATTATAAACATAATCATGAAAAATTATATCTCACTTTTAAAAAAGAAAGTGATGGTGATATTTTTTATGCGATGTTAAAGATTTGAGTGGTTTGTATGTAAATACAAATGTTTAGGTGTTCGAAATGTAAATACATAAGAATTATAGGGCATGTATGTACAATACAAACCACCCCCCAAAACACACACACACACACACACACACAATCCTATTTCCTATAGAAGTTAAATAACTGAACACAACAGCAAAGAAAGGCTTTCAGTATCAAATTAGAATTTCCACTTAATTTGAACCAAGGCAACCTTTCGATTGCAATAATAATAATAATAAATTGTGGCTACTTTAGCCTTAGCCAAACTATATCTTTTAAGAATCTTGAATCCCCATTCATAATGTGAATGCTATATCAGGTATTGAAATCATTTTATACATCGTTTTGCACATCTAATCATAGATTAGTTTTGGCTCACCAATTGGCTTTTCTAAATACATTCATATTACTCCTATCCACCCATTTTATCGTACTTTCTTTATTGTAAATGTCAACCAACAAAATCAATTTTTCCTTATCTTATCATCATAATATACAAATCCCAGTTACTTTAAATTTATTTCTCAATCTATCTTTTCTAGTTTTATCAATGATCTATCTTATTATTTTCTTTTTTATCACTCAACTTAACAATCAAAATTTATTACACCCAAACACTCGAATCCATATAATAGAATAAATCCAACTGCAGAGCCAAGAAAAAAGCCCTTAATAATATTCTCTCATTACACAGTACTCATGTGGCCCTTCTTTGTTTTTTATCACTAATGATAAGCATGCTCATTCCACTTTCTGGTTGATTTAAAATACTTATACAGATAATATTATGTATCAGTTGATTATTCAGTTATATTGAATCAAAATTTATTAATT
The DNA here is from genome assembly GCA_003013225.1 of Phalaenopsis aphrodite. Classification (NCBI taxonomy): domain Eukaryota; kingdom Viridiplantae; phylum Streptophyta; class Magnoliopsida; order Asparagales; family Orchidaceae; genus Phalaenopsis; species Phalaenopsis aphrodite. Next base: position 1,689,444 of record NEWO01000070.1, read on the forward strand.
TATGCCCACTAATTGAATATCACATATTCATCTAAATAAAAGCTCATTATCTTCTAAGAATTACATATATTAATCTAAAATTAATCTAATATTTCATCTATATAAAAAAGACCTCACATAGAACTATCACCTTCAAATAGTACACAACATCGTACCTCACATAAAGTGTGAGCTACTTTTTGGGGATCATAATTTGATGTGATGATTTGAGAAAGAATAAAAGAGTTGCAAAAACAAGCATACAGTATTTGAAACTAAAGTTTAAAATTGCACAATTAAGTATTGCAACGTTTTTTGTTGTGCGGCAAACTCGAGTCTTTTTGAGAGGGTTGGCTCCAAAAATTCATGCATGCCTCCCTCAAATATGAAAGAGATTTTTTTTTTTAATGAATTCAGGTCAAACTTTCAAAAAGTAGATTAAATTGTAAATAAGAGATTACCCAGGGATTTAATCCTCATTATGTGATGACTTTTGATTTGAAGTTCGAGACTTCATATAGCCACAAATCCCTATGATTAATTATATCTATTGATAATAGAATAACACTTTCGATTATGACTAATCATTAGAACACTGATTGCTCAATGTATAGTAGCAACAATTAAGGCTTTTAAATTGTTAAGGTTTATCACTGTGAACTTAAAACGGATGGTAGAGGAATGATGACATCAATCAATAACTCATAGTCATGTCATTCCATATTATCGTAATTTCTACTCTACTTTATAAGAAAATATGGTCGGTCCAACCTTACTGAAAGATTATTGTCAACAATCGTTGGTTGTTTCGTCTAAGAAGACCTCGTAGACTTAGAATGAAGATTGTCCAAGGGGATTAATTTAATATAACATTAGCTACCAGAGATTTTTGTGCCCTATCAAATACACCATAAAGTTCACAACTCAAAAGTCAAAAAAAAAAAAAAAAACATTAGGGACCATATGATACAATTGTGATCATAATATGATGAAGCTTAGCTAGTCAAATCAAACGATCAAAAGGTATGACGTTATATTTGTATAGTCAACTAGCAAAATCACATGAATAGATAACACATGTCACATCTTTACTAGCATAAATTGATTTGAGAGTAAATTTTGACATCGACTCTACGTGAATTTTAGTTAATCTTAAGTTTGTCACCTACAACAAACTAGTATGGAGGTGGATGTGTTTTATTTTAGCTTTTAGTGATAAAAATATGTTTTTTAATAATTTATTAACTTTACGACTTTTTTTTAATTTTAATATATATGTATAAAAATATCCCATCAATTTGAAATTTAATTTCAAGACAACCATTATCAAGGGTTTTCATAGCTTTGAATTTTATCAACTCTATCTTGCGTATAGAGGATTGAGCTCAAAATGCTAAATTCATTTATCATATTGTAATCCCTACCTACCACCTCTACCCTTTAATAGAAGGTTGAATCTAATGTTATATGATTACCCTTTGTAGTATTTAAATTTAGAGTTTACATTTTTAGCATATAGTTTCATTTCTTTAAAGTAGATCACTCTGATTGCATGTTTAGCATACAACTTGAAAGTTCTTTATCAACGCGTCCATCATTTAGGAAACTGAATTATTAGATTTAGATTTACAATTTGAGAGGTTGCACTTTTATAAATAGATCTTTTTGGTTGAGAATCATTTTCAACACGATTATCACCAGAGAAAAAACATTTGATTGAAATGCATATATTTGCAAATTGATTAAATTAGGCAACTTAAATATTTAAAAAAGTATCAGTTCTATCAACTCTGGTTCTTATAATTTAGATTTATTTGGTTAATCTAAAACAACCTTTAAATAGCATACACTTTCGACCTTACATAGAATATCCTTTAATGTATAAACATAATAAAAAAACTTGACACTCACTTTTATGCTAATTATAAAATAATTTAAAATTCTATTGTCGCTCTAAAACAAACATTATTTTAAATTAATAGTTCATAGTACAAATATTTAATAATTTTATCATAATTTTTACAAACAACTTTTAACTTGAAGCACAAAAAATAAATTCCAATGTTGTTTAAAGCAAGCCACATAATCATCTAGCAATTTGACTAGGCAAAGCCATAGCACCTCGCATACCTCTTAAGTTGGTACTATTACAAACGCATGTCTAGGCGAACAATTTCCTTTATGTCACTAATTGAGAGATATGATATATGTTTTTATTATTGAGTATCAGTTAGTTTTTTACTATGATCATTTGAAATGAAATGATTTGAAAAAAAAAAACGGAAAAGTTGCAGAAACAAACAAGCACCATTTGAATAAGTTAATCAAATACATGTGCAAGAACTCAAATTTTATTATAGTCAATCTTGGTGAGGAGGATGAGTCCAAAAAAGCTAAAAATAAGATAAAAAGTTACAAATTTAATTATGAAAATTATTGATGATGACACGTATTGAATAGATAGCAATGAAAAGTAGATCAACCCTAGACCACACACACTACAAAGCATAGTGTAGTGTTTGCCTAAAATAGTCTAAATAACTAAGTTTCTAAATTTCAAATGTAATAGGACTTAAGAAAATTATTATTTTTTTCAAGGTAATAAATTATTGTAATTTTATACTCTTGAAATTACTAGAAGTAATTAAAAAAAAAAATTAGAGATGATAATTATTTCTCTTCTAGGGGCCCTCTCCACTCGAATGAATGCATACAGTGGATTGTGGGCCTAGTCGTGTATATTGCCTCAAGTGCTAAGCAACCTACTATCATAAAAGTGCTTAGAACTTTAAAAAAAATTGACAAATTCTCACAATACTCAATTACATCTTCTGAAGTTATATATATATATATATATATATATATATATATATATATATATATATATATATATATATATATATATAGACACACACACACACAACATACTACTTTCATTCCTTCCTTCCATCAACTTAATAAAAAATAATGCCTTTTCTCTTTATACTTTTTAGCAAACACATTTGCACACAAAATACTTTCATAATAAGTTATTCTAATATAAAATCAAAATTGTCATCTAAAATGGATATGACCATGCTCCATTAATCCTTCCCATCACTTTTTATATAGCACAGTTAATGCTCCCATCATTACCAAAAATATAGATCCATCTCTTTTATCCTTGAATCGAAAGTTATACAAAATGCATGAAACTTGCATCAATGAAAAGTCTACAAAGATGATGCACACAATGTTACCCTACAGTATGAAAGCCTGCATTTGTGAAGTGAACCCAAGACCTACAAGATTCTTGAATACTTGTCCTAAAAATATTTCATCTATAATTATTTCACATCATTTTATTCTTTAATATTCTAATGAAATAATTCACTATTAACATTGCTCTAATATCTCTCATAACTCTCCAGTCTATGGCAATCCCATTTATACCTAAAGCTTCATGGGAATTTTGTTGCTGTGAAGTGTTTGCTGATACAAAAATATCTATAATTTTCTCCCATTAAATACATATTTGATACCGCAATGAATCCTTTCATAGCATATTATTAAACCAATTCTATCCATTAAAGCTACTATCAAAAGCAATCAACTCTTCCTCAAATTTAATTATAACAGTTAATCAATTTCTTCCAAAATTAATGTTCATGTATCTTTCATCTAACTTTTAAAGCAAAAACATTGACCTTTTTTAAAAATTCCTTATTGAAGATTAGTTATATAGCAATCACCCTATCAGGTGTCCCAGCCCTCTCATAACTTATCTTTCAACTCTAAATCAATTATCATCCCCAACCCATTCCTTTTGACTTTCTCCACATAAAATAGAATATAGCCTACCGACACTCAATATCTAAATCTTTTAAATTCTACTCATTTATTTGTATTTCTTGCAAATATGTAATATATATTTTTCTTCAAATCATTGTTTGCACTGATTATACTCTTCTCTTGTAAATCCTTCAACTCGACTTAACAAATCAAATATTAAATTTAATCATACTCAACCCTTATGAACTTTTCAAACAATTGGATCAAGTTATGGTGACCTAACCTTTGCGTAACTCAACCCTTTATCATCCAAGCTTTAAGATATTTAGCTGTATGACAAAATTATAGGCATGAGTTATTACCACTAAAAAGTTGTGAAAACAAACAAATTACAAAATAATGAAAAATAATAACAGACTACGAAACCTATGACAAGATTTGATAGAATTGTGTTTTGCCATAATAACAAATGATTCTCATTTCAGCATAGAGGCATAAAGTTGCTTTGCATGTACAATATAATGCTTACATTATACTTTTATGGAGAAAAAAAAATAGTGATATGTTCAATTCCCACAAGGCTAAACAACTAAAAAGCATTACCATACGAGATAAATTGAAATAAAATCCAAGAAAATCACCCCAACAATATATTAATGTCATTTTGTTCAAGGAAAGTGTTACAAAACAAGGCCTAATTGAGATGAAAGAAAAACAAATAATATTCTTACTTCAACATCTAGATCAAAAAATTAAGAATAGATCAAGCAATAGCAACGAAAATAAGACAAAAGTTAAGCGGAAAAAAATCAAAATTATTGATATGATTCATATTAAGACTCCTTTAGAAACCACATTGGTTTGTATGACACAAGCTTGAAGCATTCACTGCAATAAGTGCACATAATATACAACTTGGGTGAAACAGGTCAAAAACATAACTTATTGTGTCCAAAGGTTGGAAACTTATTAACCCTAAGGCAAGCATAGCTACTTGAAGTGTATCTAACAAACATAAACTTCCAGCTGGTTTGAAAACATTTTAAAGGATGAAAAAATGGGCAAATTTATAAAAGAGATACAAGAACAACAACAAAACCTTTATCCCACTAAGTGGGGTTGGCTACAAGAATCCTTTTTCTCCATTGTGTTCTATTTAGTGTCATATTTTCATTTAATTATCGTAAATTATGATCATCTTTTATATAATATGCCCAAATCATCCTAGGTTTGCCTCTGTCTTTCTTAACATAAGTCGAATCTAAGACATCTAGTCTTCTTAAAAATTACATTCCATATATTCAGTTTTAGTTCTACTCAAACGAAGGCCTTTAAACTCCAAGATAGACCTCCACAATTCAAGTTTTCCTTAGCTTTTTCTCTTGTCTTATCCACAAAAAGGATATCATCAGCAAAAAACATACAAGGAACATCCTCCTGTTCCATAACTAAAGCAAAAAATATATTGGTTTAAAGCCGATCCCTGATGAAAACCAACAGAAATATGAAAATATTTGGTCAATGCTCCTTTTGTTCGAACACAAGTAACAAGTCATAAAAGAGATAATCAAGTAAATTTACAAGTCAGTATGAGACTGAAAATTACAAGCTAAAATGATACATTAACTAGTAGTTCAATTACGGAGAATCCTATCTTGCAAGGTTACAGGGGAGATCATAAGTTTTTAGAAGCCAAGAAATAATAACACATTAATAAATAGTAGGTAGAATCCACAAGTCACTTCTGATCCTATGAGGAAAAAGCAAAGCCAAAATAATGCAGTTTCAAGTACTCAGTGTTAGTTAGGTCCCAGCATTGGGCATGAGAAACATACATCTAGGTCAAAATTAAGAAATGTGAAAGGAGAATGCACCCTTTGTAGAATTAAATGCAAGTTCCTCTTGTTTTACTTACAAGCATAATAGAGAGCTAAAGCAAGCTCTGAACTGTCTCAGGAATTATAACAAAATTGAAAAGGTGAAATTTTTCATACAGCTGATCTAGAATAACATCTGTAATAAAATAAACCCATTACCAGAGAGAAGCAAAGAACACATCAACTTAGAAGACTGTCTTCTTTTCTTGGCTGTTACCTTACATCCTTCTCCTGCAATGAAACCACAAATAAGATCACCACCATTGGGACAAAACCAAGAGGCAAAAAAAAGTAGATCCATACATAGAAAACCCTCGATCCTCTCGTTTCCTCCCCGAAGAAGCCAAAAGCGACTTCTCTCTTTCCTTTTCTTGTTTCTCTCTCTTCATCCGCTCTTCCCTCAATTCTTCTATTGTTTTTCTCCCTCCACTCTTCTTCCCCGCTCCATTCAAGCCGGCCTCCAAAGACCTCCTAGCATGAGCTCCCTCATCCACATCATCAGATGATAAAAACGAGGGTTTGGAAGCGTACCAAGGAGCCTGCACACCCTTTCCAACAAGACCATACCCCAGCTTATACTTCTCATCCTCCGGCGGAACCTTCACCGGGGCATCCTCCCTTCTTCTCTTCTTGCTGCTCTTCGAACCTGCATCCTCCGCCACTTCCCTTGCCTTTTTCATCCCGCTGAGACCACCCTCTTCGACGCCAGCGAGGGAGGAGAAGCCCGCTAAGCCGTCGAAGAGATTAATGTGACGGGAATCCGCTTCAGCAGTGGAAGATTTCGAGGAAGAAGATACGGACGTAGAATTAGGTAAGCCGCGGGCTTCGCGGAGTCTCTCGATGCGGAATTCCAAATCTCGGCGGCGAGACTGTTCGCGTTTAAGCTGCTCTTCGCGAGCTGCAGCCGCTTCGTCCTGCCGAACCTTCTCGCGATTCTCATAGTTGTAGACGTTCCACTTCTTCTGCGGGAGGATGTTGAGACCTCCGTGGCCTCCCATCCCTCGCCCTCTTATGCGGTGGGAAAATGAATCTAGGGTTTCAGACAAATTAGGGAAGAGAGGAAGGCGGAGGAAAACGCAAACGAAAAAGATGAACTTTGGAAGAAAAGCACGACGAGCCTTGAAAATTTTATTATTTTTTTTTTATAATATCACATAATAGTTATCATAAAATAGCTCATGTAAAATCAATATTATTTGTTGAATAAAAGAAAATAAAAAAGATCCATCAAATCCTGATTTAAATTGATTTAAAATAATTTTTGTCTAATTTAAATCAAATAATAATAAAATTTTGATTAAATGATATCTAATAATTATAATAGTTATTTTTATCAAAAATTTCTCCTATAAATTATTATTTAGTTGTGATTTTATTTATTACATATTTGTAGTGTTAATTTGAATAGACTATTTTCTAGCGCTTATGTTGGATCACTTTTAGTTTTATGTTTTTTATTTTTTATTTTTTTTCACTTTTATTTTTAAAAACATTGTTTGGAGCATTTTTTATGATTTGTTACTATTAAAAATTTTATAATATATCAAATATGTTTGATTTTAAGTGAAAATTTAAGTAAAATTAAATAAAATTTAAATAAAATAAATCTAAAAAACTAACCTAACCATATCTATAAAAATAAAACTAAAGTGTTTTTAATGTTTAGAAATAATATTAATCTCATACTTACCATGATAAAATAGGTCATTAGTAAATTTTATAAATTAGTTGATAAGTTGTGTTCTATTTTACTTAGGTAGGAGCTTTGGTAAAATATTGAATCTTGATTTGTCTTGTTGAATCACACCCAATGAATAGAGTGTAGGTAAAGAGAGAGAGTGTGTGAATAATAATAAATACTAATTGATTGTCTTATTTATAAAATGATTCCCCTATTTATAAAAGAGATAGTACAACGAGAAGATATTACATTATGTCATTCCTTTAAAGGCGATGAGCAACTTCAGATGAAGCCTTAGTATTTCAATGGTATTGTTTGGCTGCTTTCTAGCTCGGGTGGTTGAGCTTACTTGGCTTTGAGTCGGCAGGGTTAGTTCCATCAGCCGAGTTTGCTCGGTATGAGTCGGTCGGTTGATTTGGCCTGGCTGACAATCCTTAGTCCCCGGTGAAGAACTTATGGGGTGTCTCTCTGGTGTTTGGAGATATGATGGAATCGAATCTTCCCTTGGATCGGCTCTATGCAATGCTCCATGCAATATCTGATCGTCTTTCATGTAATGGATATTATTTCTCCTCGCATCTAATCGAATGGTTTGGTGTTGGGTCGTATGGTCGTGTTTTTGTCCACCTCATGATTCACTTGATTTTGGCTTTGTTGCCTTTGCTCGGACTGCTTCACTCGGTTGGACAGGTAAGCCTTGTGATCTTCTGGTGGTGGGTTGTCTTTTGACATGCTCTTATTTTGGGTCATTAGATCCCCTCAGAATCAATGGACCCGTTATATAAAAAGAGGGTGAATATATTTGATGAGTAATCATAGTAATAACATGTTAGTAGATGAGTACTCCAAAAGAGTGAGTAATCCTAGTAATAACATGTTAGCAGCTGAGTACTCAAAAAGAGCAATCTTTTTCTTTGAAGAAATATGTTTGTCAAATAGAACACTTTGTGAATTCTATGAGTTAAGTAGCTTGGTTTCTTAAGATAAAGTTAGAGTTGTTTTCTCAACGATAGAGGCAAATCAATGCACGGTCCTTGGGGTGCAATTACTCATGTTAAAAAGTGATGTTTCCTTTATAAAATTTTGGCTTCAATTCAATAAAATATAAGAATCATAGAAAATTGAATATTAATAGACAAAATAATATAATCTTAATGCTTAATTCTAATATATTATTCTTGTTGTTTGTCAAAATCATGGTGATAAAGTACTAAGTTAATGTCTTTAACATTGCAAAAAGATCCAACACACACAGATATAACTGAATAGATGATAATATTTTTATGCAAAAAATTTGAAAAGAGAAAAGATCATATAGCTTAGCCTAATCAGATTTTTACACCATATATTTAAACTTACAAATATCACTATCTTTTCTAAGTGAAGAAGATTGGGTTATACAATAAATTCTATTATTTTTGTTATGCAGGGCATACGTAGGTAGGGTTCAGGGGGGCAATTGCCCAATACCACTAAAACTCAAATTTTTTACTTATAGTTAGACTTTTTCCCCTCTTGAAATATCAAGTTGTCGTTCGTTAACTTAGTCCTTCCCACAACTTCAAAAAAGAGACCGGTTCCGCCCCTATCGTTATGTGTCATTATTTTGTCATTTATATTTTAATAAATAGAAATTATTTAATGAGTTTGAATTATCAAACTTTTATAATTTTTTTCACATTACACTTTCCACCATGTTCTCTTTCTTTTACTATTTTGAGTAAATTATGATGGCTTTAGTTATTATTATTGGTTCTCTATTGTACTGGTATTATGAGCTTTATTAATATAATAAAATATTATTTATTTACTGTTTTTTTTTTTGCTATCTCTAATTATTTATATATGAAATTTTCCTTGTGAGTATAAAATAAGTTTAACTCCAACTTGACTTCAGAAACTTGTTTCAAGAGTTAAGAATCATCATTATATGGCATCATGTACTGCCCTTTTATCCCATTTATGAACTTGGATGTGACAATGGAGAGTACTTTGTGATAATTATTGACTTTGGCATAGTTTGATAGCATAATTTTAATAGAATTTAGACACGAGCTTAAGATAAATCCAGCAAAATACAAAAAAAAAAAAAAAAATTAAATCCAACACTCCATTAAATAAAAATTTAGCATGTTGTGTCTCTGTTTCTTGTGCTCCATCTTTTTTATGACGTGAATCCAATTTTCTTAAATCCGATTGCGTGACGGATTTAAGGGATTTACTTTGTCTTCGTTCGTGAGTTTCATCTCCATTGCACCGGATTTGATAAACTTGGATTGAGTGGATTTGATGAATCCCATTTAACGTAAAACGAAGTTGCAACCAAACACCGTCTTAGTTTTAAATAAAACCATATTATCTTTACCATTTAGATCTTTTCAAGTAGCACGATAGGCTAAAATCGCCTTTAAGCAAGAACTAAAGCTCATTTGATAAAAAAGCTAGATTTATTAAACAGCAAATTATCACATTCTAGCATTACTGAGAATTTGGTAAACCCACTCAAATGGAACTTGCTTTCTCATAAGCAACTTAGGAGAGAGCCCAACACTCCACGACCAACGTTCCCCTCAAATAAATAAATAAATAAAATTTTAAATATTTTGATATTCATGAATAAATGTAAAAAATATATAAAAAAAATCATATTTATTCTGAAGGCAGAAATCTCCCCCTCCGGGGGAAGTTTATGGTATATATTTTCCACCATTTCAGCCATCACTGGCTCTTTAACCCATTCAATCTGCAACTACTGAAACTGCAAGAAATTGTATTCTCTGAAAAACACAGTTTGGTTTCAAATTTTCGATCCAAGACTTCAATTTGGACCAATGCACGTGAAGATGTGGTCACAATGCTTCTCCAATGTGTATTATGTGTCCTCGATGCACCGCAATAGCTGACGCAATTTTCGACATGAAGGGGGAGTTCAGGCTAGTTCAAGATTAACTTTAAAGGAGATCAAAATTGAGGATGATATGTCAATCGTCATGCATTTTCTGAACTAAAACTTTAAACTTATAGATCCCGATATGTTTGTGGATTCACACCTCAAGAAATGAGCTATGAACGAGGGAAGAAAGAAACGGAAGAGAGTGAGAGAGATTGTTGAGTTTGCTAGTAGATAATGAAAAAACAATGTCTATAGATGAATTGACTATCCCTTGTTACATAGACCTCCTCTTATTTATAGAGGGGTTTTCTAATATATAACTAAGTGATCATTACACATATCTTTAGGAATCGATGGCTTGTCATCTTTTGTTTTCTTATGAAGTTGATATACAATTAATATAATTTATAGCGTGTTATCGTCTGACAACACTGTATTTCATCCTCTGTTTTTCGTGAGTTCTTCGCGTCCTATCCTTGCCAGCATGTTTGGCTCTTGAGATAATTTGTCTCTAGGCTAATTCGGCTTCAAAGCAAATTGGGTCTTTCTTAGTTATGTTGATCCAAAGATCATGAAACAGATCGGGTTGTTTTATCTATGGGCGACTTGAAGCATGATTGAATGGAGTTAAATAATAAATGAGTAGTAAGTATAACAAATGAAACTGCAATAATAATAGCTACAAATTCCTAGTATAAATATCAATAATATATTTTAATAGAAATTTAATCCAACTCTTTAATGCATCTATGATTTAAGCCTGACTAAACATTTGTTTTAATACCACAAATTACAGAGCGTGAACTAAACAGGATCCAAGTAGGTCTCATACGCCAATAATCAAACATATTTTAAAGTCAAAAGCTTAAGCTTGCGTGTGTGCACAATTGGTTTAAATCAATAAACCGAGCAAAATATATTTGGTTGATTCGGTTCAGTTGATGAAGTCATGGTTCGATTTTTTATTTCAATTTAAGGGGTTGTTTCATTGCTTAGCGGTTTGATTTGAAAAACTAATTCGGTTAAAATGAAAATATGAATTATATTATGGTTAAATTAAATTCATTAATCTATCGGTTTTACAAATCCATCAGTCAATTAATTCAATCGAACCCAGTAAAATCAAATGTAGTAAATCAAATTATATTTTAGCTCAATTCGATTCAATTCTATATCTTATTTGATCGGTTAACTTTTATTTGTTATTTGCTTTGGTTTGATTGGTTTAATAAACTTTTCAACTAATCTAACTGAATCGAACGTTTGAATAACCCCACCCCACCTAGTATTTCTAAATCATAATTTTTTTCTCTCTTACAAGATGTAGCATCAAAGCAATATTCTCATATACCTTAATAACTCCATTTGCATTTTGCTTGAGGCTTAGCCATGACTATTGGGACAACTCCCCAACAACAGAGATGAAGAGAACATGCAATAGAGAAATGTAGCATTAAAAACCAAAAAGGGAGATGTGTATGCCCTAAACACTCAAAATATTAGAATTTGCATATTTAACTTCAAACTTTTACTATTGATATCATAACATGGGATCAAGCAGCGCCATGAGAATAGTTTGGCTACGAGTTTTTATTTTTTTTTTGAAGTTTTGAATATCATATATGTAAATAATGAAGTTTAGGTATTACACAACATGTAAATCCTAATGCTTTAAATGTTATTGTATGCAAATCCCACAAACTAAAAATACATGTAAGAAAGGCAGACTATGCAAAAAAAAAGTGAAAAAACAACTCCCTGATGCCAATCATTCACTAAACTTGAGTTCAGAAAAAGTTGAAAAAAGGAACCCATAATCATATGTAAAAAGAAGGGCCAGTCAGAAAATAGCAAATGATTAGAAAAGAAAAATAAAATAATGATGACATGTGCAAGTGATGAAGAACATGTGATAGAACAATATAAAAGGATTATATTAAAGACCACAAACATTGTTCATATTGTCTTCTCTCGTACATTTCATCTTCCATGATCATTATTAGATCACAGCCGTCCGTGAAGCTCGGGACCCACAACAGTAGGTAGGAGGTCTGTTTTCCCACAGCCGTCCGATCATCTGTGCTGATGTATTGACTCAGTGATGGTGGTGGTTTAAGAATTATTATTGTTATACTGGTTCAATGAACAAGAGCGTAGGTAAATAACATATAAAATAATATTGTAATTTGATGACAACATCATGTAATTGTTAACTTGGTGTTCTTTACAGGATCACTATCAACAAGCTGATAGTTAAAATTTGAAAAAGGTACTACCAGTCATTGATAAATAATAAGCATGAATGAACATACAGGTTGACACAAGAAATGTTCTAAGGAATAAAGAACATAATGCAAGATCTCTGCTGTTAAACCAAAAGAGATTGAAAAGAGTTATCATGCTGATAAACTAATACACATTGCGATATGTCAGCTAAAAATCTATTTGATCGGGCACGAATTGCATAGCAATATAACATTGTAAAATTATAATTAAGTCAAATGTGTCAACGAGATAAATGTAAAAAGTCAAAACTCACTTAATTGTGACATTATTAAGCAACCCAAAATTGAAAAGATGTCATATCATAAAAATACGTCGTCCAGTGTCATATGATGAAGTATTTTACGATTTTACCAAAAATATTGTTACTTTAAAAATCTATAAATAAACCATCATTTTCGATATAAAAGGGAGCTGAATTAAAAATTTGAGAGAGCTCGAGAGTTCGAAGAATCCTAGACCTCCACTCAAATTCTACTGTCAGACTAATCCCTTCGAACCACCATAGCTCGACCTTCACACATTTCACAAATGGACCACAACCACATAACCATCTTTCAATGTCCGCCATCAAACCATCACCACATGACCTCAGCGGACCGACCAATGTGGCCCAACCTTCGCCATCAAATTGTTGTAGTCAAACCACTGTCAGTCGGCCACCACCGTTCGATTGTTGTTGCTTGACTGCCATTGTAAAAAATATCACCGCCCCTTGATTGTTGTCATAGGATCGTTGCCGCTTAACCTTCGAACCACCACCCGATCACGACCATCAAACTATCACATGACAGTCGTTGTTGACTGCCACGACCCAACCACTGTCATCATACCTCTAACTCTTAAACTTTGCCATCTAATCACACCATCACCCAGACACCAACTACAAATCGTTGATAGTTGATTGCTGCCATCAAACCACAGTCACCCGACCATTACCATCGTATTGCAGCCTACTGATAACCACAATTAGACTCTTGGTACCCAACCTTTGCCTTTGAATCATTGTAGCCCCACCATTTGTCAATGTATCGACTCAACCCAACCTTTGTCATGGAACCACCAACACACAATCTTTGCCATTGAACTACCACCACAAAAACATTGTTGTTGGACTGTCAAGCGCAACTCTTGTCGAACCACCAACACTCAACCTCTGCCATCGAACCACCAACGTCTGACCTTCGAGCCACCACACGACCATCACTCAGCTACAATAACCTGACAATATTCGCCCGACTAAAACTATTTGACCACTATCACCGAACTACAATTTCATTGCCATTGCCCAACTATGATCTCCTAACCATCATCTAATTACAATCTACTAAACATTATCACATAACTACAATCATTTGAAAATCATCACCCGACCACAATCGTTTGACTGCAATCATTTAACAGTTATAGCTCTACAACCATCGCATACAGTTTCCTGACCATCGTCTCCTATAAAACCGATGCACACCATCGACAAGACATTGTTTATAAGAATAGCACATCGTCAACATATGCATGATTAATAAGACTTTTAATTGTCGTTGATACCAATATCAACAGTAGCTGACTTAATGGCACCCTGTCACAAATAAAACTAACATGTGCCATTTACACTATCTACGACCCCTAATGTCAAAACCAATAATTATACTAAACTTCTTGGCCTCTAATCATCTCTACTCAAAGGAGAAAGTCAGAGCAGACCACAAAAGGCCTTTTGAAGACGAATTCAATGCCTCATGCTTCTACCAAATTTCATCATGAAATCTATTATTTACAACTTATATCTACCATATAATATCAACACTTCGCCATATTATGGGGGATGCATCATTTGTAAGTGAAGACATACACTAGTGGAATCAATTCAGTTGGGCAAGGCCTAGTGATTGCTTCCTTTTTGGAAGTTTCACATAAAAATAATTGGGTCACTTGTGGCTTTTCTTTTATGTGTGTGAATTAGATCTTCATGCAAAGCTAAAATGCTAAAAATTCTCTTCCATCATGAATATTCTAAAACACTATTAACTTTTTGCCCACTATTTGGTGTTAGTTACATGAAGTCTCAGTTTCTATTCATTCCTATTTAGTATAGCTTAACATATTATAATATTCTAAAAAGACCCTTTTTCAAATTATCATCTTAGCAGTAAAACTAGAAATGTTAAGAGTCAATATAATTTTTGTACACTGGCTGAAAGATTCAATCCAAAAATAATAGCAGCAAAGGATAACATATTGTTGTCAGAAGAAGAAACTGCATTGCATACAAGACATACTTCATGTAACAAAAAGATGTTTATACATACATAGAACTTTGATATTTTAAACATATGCATGAAAATGATTATTTCATTTTAAGAAGTGATATAAAAGTTTAGGTGTGAGATATGTAAATACGTAAAAATTCTGTGCCATTTATGTAAATGCCGCTAGTTTTTATTTTAAGATATTAGACATATTAAGCTGTGAGATTAACTTTATCACTTGAGGAAATAGTTTATTTTTACTAGCACACTGTTAAGAGCATACGCCTTTCATGACTTCTAAACAGTTAACTGATAAATCTTATTTAAGTGTGATCTTTCTGATGATTTGGTTAAACCTATAAAAAAATTGGACTATATAAGAACAGCTAACGTCAGCACTGTTGAAAACAATGCTGCAAATAATACAGGAAAGCAAGAAGATTAAAAACCAGGAAGTCAAATAACATAAGCAAAAATTAAGCCTTCAATTGAGTACATAATTCCATAAAATAAACAATTTAGAGAGTTAACCTATACTGCAGAAACATTACAATAAAGAACCAGTGAAGGATGTAGATAACAGTGACTAAAAAACATGTGGAACCATCTTAAGAAATCAAAATTTCTGCATGAACATGAATTTAAAGCCTTTTAGTATAGCTTATTCTAAAAATGCAACATTTTTCTTCCCTGTAGCAGCTTCAGTGTCTACAGTAAGTTTAACTGCTGCAAGCAAACCATGGAAAATTTCCACAACAATTCCACAGTTGGTTCTTCCATTCCTAAAAAAGTTTCACATTTTTAACAGATGATCAATGAGTGAATTACATGACACGTTGATAGACTGATCCAATAAGAGTCCCACAAAAGGTTTATCATCATGAAATTTTAATACGGCTTAAATGAGTAGATTATCCTACTCCACAATATTTTACAGAAAATTCAACATGGAAACATAACCAAATTACATGCCTGCAATAGATGCTTGAGCTCTTCAGGACTTCCAAACCGAAACTGAAGCTAATTCCCCTCTTTGCCAATGCAAGTAAAGCGAAGCCTGGCGCTTCTCCACATGGAATCCCTTGACTTGCATTCTCTTTAAGAGGCATTCTGCCTGCATCTCCGTGAAGCTGCTGAACTGCACTGGCTTGAAGCCAGCTGATTCAAACTGTATTGGCCAAGGAAGGATCTTTTCAGCGGCACAATGATGTCGATTTATGCAATTCTCAATCTTAGGTTGCAGAACAAACTTCTCTATCTTGTTGACCACATCAAGATCGATACCAGCTGCATCAATGGAATCAAGGAGAACCGCACAGGACTGCAATGCATGGAGGAAGTGATGGGAGAAGGGCAAGTCATTCCGACCAAATCCATGATCGACAGAAATGACAATTTTGGGCAGCAACTGCTTCACAGCACGAAGAAGAGTTGGAAAGGAAGGACCTTGCCTAGCATCTACCGGGAGGTTTACAGCAATGGACTCATTGGTGCCAGCAGAGAGGGCGAGGATCTCAGCTGGATCAAAGGCTTCAATGTTTGTGAACCTGATTTCGAATGGAATGTTGAGGTCTGCCGCAAAACGACAGAGATTTTCTCTGGTGAGATGAAGTTCGAGAGGGTGGAAGGCAGAGGGGGACACAAAGGCGGTAATTTTGAGCAGCAGGATCCTTGGAGATCGCCGCTGAGCTAGCTCCTGCAAGAAAGAGGACCATTGTCCGCCGAAGCTAATGTTAAAGTCAATTATGTGGATGCAGTTGGCGGTGCCGAGTTCC
The DNA here is from genome assembly GCA_003013225.1 of Phalaenopsis aphrodite. NCBI lineage: Eukaryota > Viridiplantae > Streptophyta > Magnoliopsida > Asparagales > Orchidaceae > Phalaenopsis > Phalaenopsis aphrodite. The sequence continues at coordinate 1,705,952 of NEWO01000070.1, forward strand.
TCAAGAAGAGCTTGAGTGGCAGTGAAGCAGGTGAATTGGGGGATTGGCGAAACCTCGGAGAAGGCCTTGTAGGCACTGAGCTTAATAACTGCATCTAATGGAGAAAAGGTTGCTGCCTGTGGATTCACAGAGTTGACAAAGAATTGTAGAGCCTCCTTGAAGTAGAAAGCAGAGCGAAAGAGGGGTTTACCAATTGGGGAGGGGAGATGGTGATTGAGCCGTGCCAATATCACATGAGCACCAACGAAGTTCCCTGCCTCGACGAGCTCGGCCGCCTTGTAAAGCACGTCGACAACGACTTGTTGCTGCTGCTGCTGGGGGTAAGGAAAGGCGTGGAGCTGGGGAAAGTTTAAGCTTTGTTCAAGAAGCTGAGAGGGAGTAAAAGATGGACAGGGAGCAAAAATGGCTGGATTAGTAGAATCTTCGGTTAGCGGATGTTGGTTGAATGGGATATCTGGGCAAAAAAACTGTGATTTTTCAACGACGGATTCATCGAAGAACATCGACGGAGGCAAGGAGAGTGGTGGCAGTGAGGTAACACCGGTCTCAACCGGCGAAAAGCTGGGGTTTTTAACGCAGGGAGGCTGTACTGGCTGGAAAGAAGAGCGGTTCTTGTTGCCATCACTGCTGGCTTGGGAGAGCTCGGCAGAGGAAGAAAGAGAAGCGAAGTTGATGGGTGCAAACCCGAAGACAGGATCGATAAGCCCGAAGCTCTGGTCATCAAGTTGTCCCGTGATCAAGCGGAGAAAGGTCTGTTCTTGGACCAAAGAACCAGCGGACTCTGAAAGCATCGTTTTCCAATCGTCCCTGGAATCGGTAGCGGCGGCGGCGGCGGCGGCGGCGGTGGTAGAGCTCCAGTAGGGACATTTGAGGGCGGCGTTATCGGAAACGACAGCTGCACCTGCGCTGTCAGTTGAGCCCGAACCTCCGCCGCCTAGGGAAGAAAGGGTAGACGAGGAGGAATGAGGGCTTGGGCTCCTTGTCTGATTCAGAGCGGACCAGGGCTCCAAGAATCCACCTTTCTTAGTCTTACAACCAGCGGGGACAGATAATCGGAGAGATTGCATCGCCAGCGAACTTCTTCAATAACCTTTGCTTGGAATAGAAGAACAAGAAGACGCATTTCTCATTGTGGCGTTCTCGTCGTCCACTCTTTTGCTCGCATCACCGCTCTTCATCTTCTCCAACTCCCGCGCTACCCTCTCTCTCTTTCTCTCTCTGGGGGGCAATTTTCTTTAATTTTTTATTTTTTTTATTCGTATAGAAAAATAAATAAATATAAATATTTTTAAAAATGTGTTAGTTTCTTTTTTATATATGTTATGATGAAAGTCTTCAGCTGAGTGAGACAATGGCGACCAAAGAATGGTTGATGATTACAATGATGTAATGTATGAGTTATAATTGTTTTTATAAATATTAGTAAATGTAAAGATAATTTTACATATTTTAATGAATAACTTAATTTACATTTGTAAAATTCCATCAATTAAACAAACTACATATATCGTATAAATCATATTTTTTATAAAATTATTGCCTACCAACACATAAAAACAATAAAGTTATATATTTTTATCTAACTATACCAACTTGTTCATAGTTTAATAAAATATAGTTTGGAGTTATTATGCTCTGATGTTTGTGTGGCAGTTTTAGGGGTGCAAGTGAGTGAAGCAGAGTCATCATCCAACTCGAGCTTAGCCCAATAAGTGGCTTGTGAGCTCAAGTTAATCCTGACTCGACACGTTAGCTCGTGAGTCAGCCCAGTTAAAAAACAAATCACATAAAATATACTTAAAATATATTAAATTTGAAAGTTTTATGTTTAAAGTATTAAAAGTATTTAAAAATAATAATATTTTACGTTCTATCCATCACTTTGTTATAATGCAATATTAATTTAATATTTCTCTTCTATGATAAACAATTAGACTCGAACTCATAAGCTTATGCTCGAGCTCGAACTCGAACTCAAACTCGATTAAATATATCAAGCTAAAGTTCAAGCTGAGGGTGGCTTGAGCTTGACTCGACACGTTTACACCCCTAGACAATATCATGAATAGAACATTGTACTAATTTCAAAAGAGTAAATGTCAAAATAATCCCCGATTCATTTAAAATTAAACTCTAATAAGGACTATTACAACTCTAATTTAAATAGTCTCGAGACTATTTTGATACCTTTATAAATTATGAGACTAAAATGATCTTAAGTAAACAACTGCAGACTAATTTGTTACTCAGCTCAATTTCTTAAATAATAAAATTAAAATATTAGATAAAAATGGCAAATAAATAATATAATATCTTAATGAAACATTTTAAAGTCCAATCAATGTAAATGCTTTAAATTGGTCGGCTGATGAGCCAATGACTGGATTTAAGGATTTCTTAATTTAGTTGTCAAATCAAAAGGTTGATCAATTGAATCAGTCCAACGAACCTCGCCATTAAAATACATTATGAATAATTTATTCCACTTTCAAATATAGTTTAATAAGTATTAAATAGTTGTATAATCATCGTTACCTAAAAATCTAAAAATGATTTATGAAAATCTTTCTAGCAGATCGGCAAAAATCTCACAAAAAGAGACTGCTTAGATCAGAGAAAACTTATTAAATCGCATTGGATTGATTTGTTTTTTAAATCTGGCACGAATCTCAATGCATGACACGGATCTCGAAGCTTCTTTTTAGCAAGAAACACTCAAATTTTGATAAAAATCCATCGGTTCAATGAGACGGATCTAGTGATACCAAAGTTGGTCCAATTCGAGTCAAATCAAGCTCAGATCAAATCATCAAACCATACTTGGTAGTTTTCTCAACATATTTGGACGTTTAAACAGACTCGAATCTTGCAAGTTCACAGTCGAACTGAGCGGCTCGGCGAGACGAATCCAAAGAGCCTAAGATCGCTCAATTTTGACATCGCTAAGACACTCAAATGTCCATAAATGTCGTACGATCAAAGTAAGGTATTCAGACCGTCAATCAAAGTTCATATTTTTGCATTAATTGCATCAAAAACTATATAAATAGAATCACACCACTCTCATGAGAGAGAGAAAGAGCTTGAGAATTGAGAAAAAGGTTGAAACTTTGAGAAAGAACTAAAGTTTGGCATCTTTCCTGTCATCGTCGATCACCGCCGACCACCGTCCACACCGCTGACCCCGTCGACCACCACCTGCAACTGTTGTCGATTACTATTAATCGTCGCACGTTCCTTGCAATAAGTTCATTTGCATATCAACGTCGTAATTTGGGAGACTTTGTAACACTTTCTCGCTTGTATGACGAAGATCTCTACAATCATGAACTTACAGTAGATTCTACAATTGGGTCAGACACTGTGAATTTTCCCTTTACGGGTTTTCCGTGTAAGAACTTCTGGTATCTCTACTGGTTGTTTTCTTTTATCTGAGTGTATGTTAAATCTTCGTACAACGCTAAGATGATAATTCATTACTCTAAAGTAATTCTTCTAGCACACATCAATTTGACGTCGTCTCTAGGAAAGAAAGCACCGTTCGACACTTTCTTCAACTCTGAGATGCTGAGCCACTACTTCCTTCCTCAATAATATACATCACTCGCATTGAAAGAATGGATTTTAGGGATATGTTAGATAATTGAAGACTAATTAAGAATTAAAACGATTGAAAATGATTGCATAGTAAAATGGCATTCATTTGTCACTAAAAAAATTCATAGGTGTATCACTCTTCTTATGAAGATGATCGAGTTAAAAAGTTTAATAATTAAATTAAAGATTATTTATAGTGCAATTTCAATGAGTTTATAATCAAATTGAATATTTTGATAAGATTAATTAGACGTAAAAGTGATTTGATTCCACTTAAAAAAAGCTCAAACCAAGTACATAAAGAATAATTGTAAGTTTAGAGATATTAATTAGATGATCAAGTTTTCTCTCAAGCTCGTATAATTAAAGTCAAATTAAACGTCGAGATAGAATATTTCGAATAGCCCAATGGTTACAAGCCGTTTTCCCCATTTGGCTTAGACTAAAAATGGCTCCCATGCCATTTTTGGTGAAAAATCAGGCAAGAGGAGGGTGGATCACAGGTCATGGCCGCCTTGCCGACGGGAATCTGGGGATCGGAGGTCAAAATCTCAAATTAGGTTCCAGCGACGTGGCCACGCCGAGCTCGGGCGTAGTGACGACACTGTTTATGGTGTCGCGAATCAGGGGCCAGCGGGACCACTCCCGAAGCCCGGTGTAATTATGTCAGGCGCTCTGTCTGGTGGCACGGCGATGCCGCCTTCGGGCGTGGTCACACCGCTTGAGGGACTTGGGCACCTCTTTAGATTTGGGCATGGCGACGCTCAAGACTCTGCATAATTACGTGGGGCTCTATGTTTGGTCGGCGTGGTTATGCCGAATTCAGGTGTAGTGATGTCGGCAACAGGCAATTTGGACTATTTTTAGAGACCTTGGCATGGTCACACCCAGTTTAGGTATGGTCACACCATGGAGTGTGGCCACCCCTAAATCAGGCGTGGTCATGCCGGACCCCAGAAAACTTGAGCTTCTAGAAAAACTTGCCCAGAGGGTTTCGGGCCTCGTGGGATCTCTAGAGAGTCAAATATGAGCAGTTATGATTTTGGGACCTACGTAAGAGTCATAAATGCATCTCAAAAGAGCTCAAGAAGGTGAACTGTACACACATCACTGAGCACTATGGTTTTATTTATGAAATTCATATGTCTGGATCTTAAGCTTAAGACACATACAAGTATAGAACGACCTTCATGTCACAGGAATATCTGTATCAGCTAGATATAACCACGTGCAATAGGAACAAACATCAACACAAAGACTACCAGAGGCAATGCTGGTTTAACCACAATCGATTCGAAACACGAAAATGATAGTGTAGAATCCAACTAAAGTATCTTATCACTCAACAAGAATGTTCTTTGTATGTTGCATCAAAAGATACATGTCAACAGACGTTGAGTGGCCGGGTGGCTGGAGGTGGCCAACTGATAGGGTCGGCTGACTGGAGTGGGCCGACCCACTAGTGGTGGTAGGCCAAGAAGGGCCGGGTAATTGGAAGGGGGGGCCAACCAAGAGAGTTTGCTTGCTGGTGATGGTCAACAGGAACATCCAGTCAACTGGTTGACTTCCAAGTAGCCGGCTGTGTGCGGCCAGCTGACAAAAGGGTGTTCTTCCTGTGCTTTTTCGATGACACTTTGTTCGGCTCAGTGAGGTGGCATTTACCTCTTATACAACTATGAACCTCCTTTGCATTGCAGTGCACTTGGACGCCTAGAAGTGAGAGATTTGTTAAAGGTGGAGCCCTGTTTAAATAAAAAAAAGAGAGATGACACATGTTCCTGCTCCCATCTGCCGACTCCAGCTCCCGCTTGCGATTCGCGAACCACTCCCGCCTTCTCTCTGCTGCGAATCGAAGAGTTGCAACCCCTGACACCATTTTTATTTTTTCGTTCGTGATACAACACCTGTCTCCGCTGGAAAATCTCGCCTCTCCTTTGTGAAGCAGAAGAAGAAAAGAACGCAGCGAAAAGCTTCGGTTGCTCCTCCCTTTGGCTTCGACATTCTTGTTTAGGGAAAAAGAGATAATAATTTGCAAGGCAAGAAATCTCCCTTTGGTTGGTAGGAATTCGGTGAGGCCTTAGATTGGGGGAAAAAGATTTAACAACAAGTTTGATTCTCCCATATATTTTTTTCTTGTTTCATCTTCTTTGGTGTATCTCGTTGTAGAGAGAGAAGAAGATAGAGTGAGAAAGTGAGAGACTTTCTCCTGCAATGGTCGAAGGGATCAACTAGTGCAAATTTCTCAATTAGTAAAATCCTATGAAACTCCATGGTTGTAGGCAAGTTGCCGAACCACGTAAATCTATGTGCTCTTTTGGTGTGAATTTTCTAGTTCTATTTTTCGTTTCGTCGTCGATCGTTTTCTATTTAAATGTACCACAACAATAGTTGCTCCATAATTGGGTTACAAGAACAATAAGCAGTACACAAGTTATAGTTGGTAGTTATAATAGTCGTATTGACTGCAACGACTACTAGTAGTGATTGACAACGATTAATGGTTGCTTACCTACACTTCTCTCCAAGAGTTATTTAACAGCTGTAAACTTATATTATCTTTTCCTCCCCTCCAAGTAAAAAATGGTGGCCTATGTATAAATATTCAACGAGACATTTTAGTAGTCTGCCTAACAAAATATGTTATGCTAATACATTTAAGTGTCAAATGATTGGAAAATGTAATTGAAAAGATAAAACTAAAAACAACATGGTAATATTGTAAAATGATGGACGATGTAATTCAAAATTGAAAATTTAAACTTTCAGCATATTCGATCCTTTAAATTTTCAAATATTATAATATTTTATTATTGAGTCACCAGACAATTTCGAGTTGATCGAGCTTAATTCAATTTGGAGCCGAATCGACTCAAAATCGTGCTATTTTCGAGCCGCACTAAATCTAGCACGGATCGAACTCGAATCTTTAACGGTCCTACTTGGAGGTTGGAAGTTAAATCAATGGAGAAGAAAGAGTTGGGTTCGTAGGTTTTGCTAAAGAAAAATTTTCAATTATTTATGCATACTTCCATGTGATGTTGAATATGACCGCAATAATTGATAATTGAAAATTGATAATGACCCATATGACCATATAATTATAATCCCACATTAACATTAAAATATTGTAATGTAATGTAACACTTGAAAGGGACAGATTAATTAATGGTTAATTGGATTAAAAAATCCACCCGAAGTTAGAGGTTTCTAATTTTCTAATATTTCTTTTTAATTTTTTTGGCATTATTTTTATATATTTCTAATAAACTAATTTAAAAATAAATAAATTCTATTGCTCTCATTATAAATTATATTTATTAAGTAGAAAGGGAAGCATCTTCTTGACGTTTTTGGTCTTAGTTATTAGTTTATTTGTCAGTTGCTCTAACGATGCAATCATTTATGTTAGTTAAATACAACCACTACTGAAAATTTTTAATTTTTATAAGACTTTTTTTAAGTATGATTAAGTGTAAAATTTTGATCATTTTATTCTTATTATTATTATGAAAATAATATATTTAAGAGATTAATTTCATAAGTTTGCTTTCAAGTAAAATGAATCTAAATAAATAAAAATAAATTGAACTTGAGGTTACAAAGAATTTCAAATGTTTCAACAGCTTACTGGAGCAATTGCGGTGTTGAACCTAAATTTGTCATTTGGCTCGTGCTCAAAGGGTAGAGAGTGGAATCTGAGGGAAGGAGAGAGAGAATGAGAGAGAGAAAGAGTTGTCCTGTTTATTCCACACAACTTGACAGTTACAAGTGGGAAGAAGGGAAGAGTTTCTTTTTTACATTGGGGTTGAGAGAGAGAACCTAAGTATTAGGTGGAGCCTGTGACTTACGTACCTTACTTACCGCGTTCCACCTACCTCTCTCTCATTTTCTATAAATAGCCTTTTTTAGCATGTCATAAGAGCTAAGACAGTTCCTGTTGAGAGCTAAGAGAGAGAAATGAAGAGAAAGAGAAATGAAGTTTTCCTGTAAACGATGAGACGTTCGACGATGTAATTTCTCGAAGTAACAAAATCCTCAGCAATTTTGTAGACGTAGGTAAATTAGCCAAACCATGTAAATCTGTGTGTAATTTTTTGGTTCGCAATTTTTCGATCCAATTTTTTTCACTTTATTGCCGTCGTTTTTCATAACAACTGGTATCAGAGCTTTAATTCGGATCTAAGGAAGAACGATGAGCAGATACGGAGTGATGACATAGGGGATCGAGAAGTTTAATGACATATATTTTGATTACTGGCGGATGCATATAGAGGACTACCTCTATGAGAAGAAAGTATATCTTCTGCTACTGGGAAAAAAGCTGGAAAAGATTGACGATGCTGAAAGAAATATGTTGGATCGATGAGCCTAGGGGTTATTCGAATAACCCTGTCGAGATTCGTTGCCCACAAAGTCATAAAGTAAATGATTATTGCAGATCTCATGACGGTTTTATCAGGTATGATGAAAATCCATCGGCGAATAACAAGGTGCACTTGATGAAACAGTTATTCAACTTGAAGTTGACAAAACATGTGTTTGTTGTTCAACACCTGAATGATTTTAATACAATCACAAATCAATTGTCTTCTGTTGAAATTGATTTTGATGATGAGATAAGTGTACTGATATTGTTGGCTTCATTTTCAAGTAATTGGGAAACTATATGGATGGCAGTTAGCAATTCTGCAGGTAAATCTAAATTGAAATATGATGATATTTGTGATTTGATCTTGGCTGAGGAGGTGAGCAGGAAAGATTCTGGTGAGACCTCGGGTTCGAGTTTGACACTGATTGTTGATTCCAGAGGAAGATCACATAACATGAACTCAAATAAAGGAAGATCAAAATTAAAGTCTGGTCAGCAGACAACCTGCTGAAATTGTGATAAGGCTAACTACATAAAAATGAACTGCAGGAATCCAAAGAAGAAGAAGAATGATAATGCAAATGTGGTAACATAAGAAATACATGATGCACTATTGTTGGCAGCTCACAGTCCTGTTGATGATTGGTCACTGAATTCAAGGGCTTCCTTCTATACAAACTTCTCACCGGGAGTTGATGCGAAACTATATTGCAGGTGACTTTAGGAATGTACATCTGGCTGATAGAAAAGCTCTTGACGCGGTGAGGATGGGAGACATTGATATTGCACTCCCTAACAAAAGCAAATGAACTTTGCAAAAGGTCAGACACGTTTTAGAGTTGAAGAAAAACCTCATCTTTGTTGGGTAGCTAAATGAGTGTGGTCATTTAGTAGTGTTCTCAAATAACACCTGGAAGGTTACCAAAGGAGCATCAGTACTGGCTAGGGGTAAGAAAATTGACACACTATATAAGACTACGATTTACTCAACACTATTGCTATTACAGTTGCAGAGAGCACAACAGATCTGCGACATTGCAAACTTGGTCACATGAGCAAAAGCTATAAAGAAATCTTGCAAGATGAGAATGCGAGCAAGTGAGAGTTTGTCAAGATGGATGAGACAGATTCCCTGTCAGGGAATCAGACTTGGGAGCTGATATAATTTCCACTAAGGAAGAAGACATTACACAACAAGTGTGTGTATCGGGTGAAGATTGTGCTTGATGACAGTGAGAGGTACAAGTATGGACTTATTGAAAAAAGATTTCAGCTGAGGCAGGATATTGCCCATGTAGTGGGAGATGTAAGCATATTCATGAGTAACCCCGAAAAGATGTTGAAGGTACAATGTTATGTTGACATTGATATGTCGACTAAGGGTGCTACTTTTGAAAAATTGAAGTTGTGCTCGACTTCAGTTGTTCTTCCAGCGTGAAGATAGGAGCCATGAGTTGCAGAGGTAGAGGAAAGTGGAGGATATCATGATTGAGGAAAAGGTCGGTACTGCCAATAGATGATGCAACCTGTAGGTGGTCCAGTCAGTGTCCCAGTCTCCAAGTGAGAGAATTGTTAGGTGGAGCCCGTGACTTACCTACCTCATCTACCTCTCACATTTTCTTTAAATAGCCTCTTTTGGCCTGTCATAAGAGCTAAGTCAAGTTCTCTTGAGAGCTAAGAGAGAGAAAGGAAGAGAGAGACAATGAAAGTTTTCTTATAAACGTCAAGACGATCAACAATGTAATTTCTCGAAGTAATAAAATTCTCTACAGCTCCATGGACGTAGGCAAATTAGCCGAACCACGTAAATCTGTGTGTTTATTTATGGTTTGCAATTTTTCGATCAGGTTTTTTCACTTTATTGCCATCGTTTTTCATAACATCTAAGGACCCCTTTTTACATCTAGAAGTTCTCTATTTATAGAGAGAGAAAGAGGCGAAAAGAATATTACATTTATGCCCCTACTTTAAGGGGAGCTGTGAGGGGTATAGTGGTGATTTCCTTACTTAGACCTGTCTCATTAAAGCATTCTCGTCATTGGACTCGTCAGCATTGGTGGTTGGCCTAAGCAACCAAACGGCTGGAAGTGGCCCTTTATGTGGTCGGCCCAGATGATCAACATGTAGGTGTTGGCCAACTCAAGTGACAGAACAGTTGAATGATCCTTGGTTGACCCAGATGGTCGATAGTTCGGTGCTGGCCGACACATATGGCCAACAGGCTAGGGATCTGGTGGTCGACCCATGTGTCCAACCGAGCTTTCTTGTGGCCAAACGAGGTAAGGCCGACCGACTAGTGATGGTCGACCCTTAGTGGTTTGCCTGCTACTTTCTATGGCTGGTAGATATTGGCCAGCTGGAGGTGGCCGACTCTTGGTGGTTGTTCGGTGGCTCTCTATTGCCGGCCCTTGGTGGCTGGCTGGAGGTGAGAGCGACGATTTCAACAACAACTTTCCTTCAGTTCGGTGAGGGGCAATTTTTGCACTACACATTTGGGTAGAAGGCAGGAGAAATATTACTTGTGTAGTTTGTATGTGAGGATGACATGGATTAGATCACTCAAATCTAACTCGTCCTTGGACATCCAGATGACGTGATGTAATATTTTTCGTAAGACAAAACTTGAAGCATGGGTTATTGGCCTGAAAAAGTTGTTCTCGTAATGTCTCCTACAAAGATTTTCAAATATTTCAACACCTTAAACTATTACCGCCATGCCGGTTAAAACTTTTTAATCAATGCATATAAAAAAATGGCACACAAATCAAATATATATCCTAGACATCGTGGTTGCATCCCACTAGGAAAAAAACAAGTACGCAAATGACACATATCAAATGTGGCATCGAGTATTAAGTGAAATAAAAATGAATTTTTAATAAGTACAAGAATAAAAAAAACCTTCTAATTTAAAATAATAATAATAATAATAATAATAAGAACAACAACAACAACAACAACAACAACAACAACAACAACAACAACAACAATAATAATAATAATAATAATAATAATAATAATAATAATAATAATAATAATAATAATAATTCAAATATAATTTTTACAAGGTATTAGTTTCTAATAAAATGACGCTAGGACAATTTGCCATTCACTGAACCTTCGGCCCATTGACGTTACCTGAATTTTAGCCCATTCAACCGAGCCCGGTTTTTTTGGCGTATTTTAGCTTGTGTCGCTTCTATTGTGTTTGTCGGTATCTCATAAGCAAAATGCTCCATTATGTGGCTTTCTTAGAGGCCATCAGAAAGTTTTGGATCCTCAAAGATAACATACAATTATTATTTACGAGCCATGGTTTCTCTTTTTTCAACTTTGCTTTCCATGAAGATTATGATGTAGCCTGGTTGAGTAAACCATGATTTTTCTTTTGGAAATGCTTTATATTTCAAAAATGGTTAACCGAGTTCAAGCCAATTAAGCAAGAGTTCATCTTCATTCCCCTATGGATAAAAATATTGGATCTACCGCTCTGGTGCTAGAAGCTAACAACCATGTCCAAGCTTAGAATGGCTCTCCCCTTTTAGATTTGATCCACCTAAAGTTTTGTGGAAAGAATCAAACTTTAAAAACTCGTCATGATTGGAAACTCTCTTGTATTGGTTGCATTTCTTTCCACGACTCCACAACATGTCTGTTCAACCCCATAGCCCTGACCGTGCCTCTACCACCGTACCTATATCACATTGGCCAATGCTTTTGCCCCGCGCGTATTTTAGCTTATTTAAAATTGTAAGCTTTATGTTTCTACAACTAGTCTTGGATGAATAAAGAATATAGTATTCTATATTTATGCATTTAAGCCTTCCTGTTCAATTAATATTTTTTTAATTATTATTTTGGAGATTATACAATTCTTTATCATTCAAAGAGATTACTCGCTTGAATTGGGAAAATATTTGCGTACATAAGATGCATGCAACGCTGCGTACATCAATGGTTATTCAGGGGGTACAGTGGAGTTATATCCGGGTTATACTCCCCTGTAACCTCTGTGTAATTCTCTTGTAACCTCCATGTAACTTATTTGTTTTCATGAAACTACAGAAGCGCGAAACTCATTTGTAGGTTATAAGGATGTTACATAGGGGTATAACCCCGATATAACCCCCATATACCCTTTGAATAACCTCTGGACGTATGCAACGCTGCGTACATCTTATGTACGCAAATATTTTCCCTTGAATTGACAATGATGCACTAGACCACACTTGTCCAACCTTTGATGACACAGCCAATTCACAAATCAGTTTGCTTATTATTAAAAAAAAAAAAAAAAAAAATATTAATTCAAATTCGAGTTATAAAAACTAAAATAAAATATAACAATTTAAATATTTTTAACAATTCCTAGATAAAAGTATTAAATTTTTTTTAAACATATTTTTATTAATATATATTTTTAAATGAAATGTTCTATGAGCTAATGAGTTATATCTAGCTCTCAAATCACTTATCAAGTTGAACTCAAGTCGACTCACGTTGATTCAATTATACCTACATACACATCTAAGTCCTAAATATATGCTCTAATCTTCATGTATATTTTGCTGCTTTAGTTCTGATTTTATAATTTTGTGATTAATATACGTGCAAATGTTCTAAATAAATATAATAATATTAATAATAATAACAATTATTGTTTCAGATATCTCATGCTTATTTTTCAATGATGTGTTTTGTCAGTCGTAGGATGATGGCTCCAGAGAAGCGGAGAAGCATTAATCCAACGGTCAAGAAAAAAAACAAGTTCCCACCCTGAACGACAAATAATAATAAATAGGATCGCATTAGCCGAGAAACCGATAAAAGTAACCGTACGGCCGACTCGCGGGTCTCGACGCGTGGAAACTCGTGCTCGTCCGGCCCGAAAGACAATCATGCCCCCACCGGCCGACCGCCGGCGTTGGCGTCGTCCGGACAACGGAGGCGGAACGTGCGCGGCCCTGCCGCCACTTTATGCGGCAAACGAGATGAAATAAATATTTAAAAATAAATAAGGGAATGAAAATTTATGAATATGAAGTAGGGTGGTAATAAAATAAATAAATTTCATTAAAGCTTGGTTCAATAAAAAACTCGTTTTTGAAATCAATTTCCAAACATTGCAGAATGTTTACGGTGATTGGTGGTGCAAGCAAACATACAAAGAAGTCTCATATTTCTATAAGCCATCTTTTCCCTGATAACGATGATTGATTATAGGAGACTAGAATTATTGTGAAATGATAATCATACGCATAATGCATTATCCTATGGAGTTGGCTGACTCCTAACCAGTCAATTTTGGGTCATTTTGACGCTTAATTGATTGACATTTGGTAGGTCGTCCTCCCGTTGGTCGGCCTCTGTTAGGTCAGCCAGTTGATATGCTCCTATTTGGCCGACCATCATCTCTCAATCTCCCTTGCTCCCCACGTCCCTACTATGTAGATATATTCATTTTCTTTTTATTTTATATATGAATCATACTATAGGTTCTAATTAGATCCGTAAAAAAAAATTTAACATTCACGAAAAGATCGTGTTTGGCTAGCTAAATAACTCATCATTCATCAAGCAATTACGAAGATGTACAACTTTTAAAAATTAACTTATAAAAAAGCCGAACATAAACATATACTTGTTTTTTTTTGGCATGTATTAATTAAATAAATAATATTTATTGTATTAGTTTTTATGTTATATTTTACAAAATAAAAAATATATATATATTTTAAGAAAATCAGAGTTAAAGTCTAATCAAGCCTGAGTTAAAAAGAAATAGATAATTTAAATCAAGCTAAACATGAACAAAACATTTCCAACAAACAACTCATTTGAATGCAAAATAAGAAAGAAATTTAAATATGTAGCACAAAACTCTTATGTATATGCGTATTTCACACCTAAATTTTTCTATTTCCATACATAGCACATGAATGAAAACATGTTTTTCACTTTTAAAAAATAATAAGAGTACTATTTATGATTTGCATTTAAATCTTTTAGTACAATATGTGTAAATATGAACATTTAGAATTTCAATATGTAAGTATATAATAATTGTGTGCATATAAAAAATATTTGAATGAGCTGAACACCAACAAGTGTTGGGCTCGGTCAAACTTAGCTCATTTACACTCCGAGCTAATACAGCTCGTAATTTATATAGTAATAAAATTTTTAGCAAAGAATAATGTTAGATTAACTCTTTTTTTTAAATATATATTAAAATTTTTAGATAAAATTAAGAAAAAGCCGTTGTTACATTTTAGTAGGCAGATGTAGCTTGTTATATATATATATATATATACATACATACATACATACATACATACATACATACATACATACATACATATAAAAGAAAATATTTCTTCCTCTATTTACATAAATTAATAAAAATTTATAGCCCTTATACAGAAGTAAGCCGTTTCATTTTCTTTTACTTTACAATCCAAATGCTAGAATAAATTACATACGACCCCTAAAAAGGCCTCATTGACTTCCTCATATAAAAGCATAAATTAGAAGCTTTCCCTCTCCTTAAATTAATGAAGAAGCTTCACATTGACTTCAACAATTTATAAATGCATAAATTAGAACATTATGGTCTCCTTTCCCACTTCCCCATCTCCTCGATGAAGCCCTACCCTACATTTAATGAGTGCATGTAGAAATAGCACAACTATCTGATCACACAAGCAGCAAACCCTAAGCTAACAATGTCTTATTTTCTTCTTCTCATCTTCCTCATCCTATCTTTTTCCACCTATAATGCAAGCCAAGGCCGGCATCTAAGCTCTATCAGAAGCAATAACATGAAGACTTCAAGCTCACTCCCTTCAATCAAGGTAAGTTCGGTCTATTTCTCCTAAAGTACATGCTATAAGACCTTAGTTCAATTTAATTATAAATGTTAATATACATATATATGTGTGTGTGTATAAATGTTCTTAATTCTAGGATACTGGCTTGAAAATGGAGAAAGACAAGATTTTGATTGCTTATTCAGTTGGTTCAAAAATGGAGTTGAAGATGGATCACATTCCACAAATTAAGCATAGAGATCAGCATCCAGGGTTCAATATTGATTACGACGGACCAAAAACCCATCCACCTTCTCATAACTGAAGCCTCTTGATCTTTCTTTTTCTATGTTTTTTTTTTCTTGATCTGTCTAATTACTATATTTATATGTTTTCCTTCTGTTAATTTGAGCTACATTATTGAACAGTGGGAGTATTTATCAGCATTAGTGTCTAAATCATAAAGAGTTTTCATGTTGACAAAGTAAAAATGTTGATGTGATAACGGATAGATGATTCAGAGGTGAAGGAATGAAGAACATACTCCCAGTATGCTTCTTTACAATCGTTTTCTTCTACAACTATAAGGGATCGTCCATTAGGGCTGAGGTTTATAAATATTCAATGGTCACATGCATGCATGGATCAATGCACATATATGTATGCACAGGAACATGCATGCATGCATGCATGGCTGGCTATAAACCAAATAAAGTCATTCATGAAAAGATTGACAGTCAAGACATAACTACACGATGAAGTTTTTTTTTCACTATTCTAAAAATCGATTTCAATAAAGATTTTTTTTTTTTTGGTAGAAATTTCGGAATGCCCGTTCAACTAATGAACATTCATTTGGATGAACAATAATTAATAAATAATTATCTAGTTCTGAAATAATGTGATGAATCGAATGAGTCCAGTAAGATGGTTAAGCATTGTGTACGTAAAAGCTCCTTCATACATGAATATATAAGTTTGGACAACATAATTTTCATATCACTTGCTATCATATTAATGCACTTAGAAAGTACTGCATGGTTATACATTGGCTAATCAGTTTGTTAGGCAAATAAAATGAAAAATATATAAAACTTATTTAAACTCATAAAAACTATTATTACTTATAGTAATTATTAAGGAAATTTTATCAATCTACTGGTTGCAGTTGCCTAATTTGTTGCTCATAAATGAAGGGTTGTATTTGAATGCTTATGTTCTATTTTGTGGGATGGTCATGAGAATTTTTGGTTCAAGGGATGTTCTGATTCTTATTTAGCAGCAGATGCATTTTATTAACTTCAAGGAACTAACTTTATAATAAAAGCTCTCACCTAATTGTGGAAGAATTTTCTGAGCCAGTCAATGAAATCTGGAACTGTATGCATGTCATAAGAATTTGAATGGTTCCAGGAGTCATTAATGTATTCAAATCATAACCTCATGCATGTTTATAAAATGTTTATACAATAGGAAAAAACAATATGTTAGGATATTCATAAATAAAATGATTAAAATAAACCTCAAACTAATTAAATTTATTTTAAGATTAGTTTGATCCATACCTATGACTATAAAAATAAATTTTAAATTGCAGGAAATTTAATACATCTAAAATTATTCATCAAGATAAAAAATGTGATGAGGATGCCAACCCCAATTTCTTTTACTATAAAAGAGATGTAAAAACAAAGAAACATATGTTTGTTATGTGAGCCTTTAATAGAATGTAGAATTTGGTGAGCCAGCATCATCAGAAATGGTTTCGTAGAACCAGTTAGGGTGGAAATTGCATTGTAATAATCATTATTCCAACCTCATTCATCTATTTTACGTTTGAGTGACTACTAAAAAGGGAGTTGAAATAGTTGAAAATTTTTAAGTAGAATTAATAACTAGGATAGAAAAAATGAACCACATAATTGCAGCTCTAATTGGATTGATAGAACACGAATATGGTTTAATTTCGACACATCCTATCTATTCTTCACCGAGCATGCGATTTCTTAAAAAAAAGTCAAAGTATCCTGATTAAAATTTGATAATGTTGAATTTTAAAGATATAAAAATTACTTCTGAGACAAATGCGGTATAAGCATTGATTGATTAGTTTTGCATTTTAAAATTAACAGTTTAAAAATTCATCTTGAATGAATTTTGATCATGAAATCCTACTCAGTTTTTCCCCAATTTATCTCCCTCCACCTTTTGTTTAAAAAAATGTTTGAAACACAAATCTTTGCACAAAACTAGCGATATTAACGAGACAGTTAAGTTTAACTGAATAATAAATTCACCTAAAGCAGATTTCGAGTAATAATCAACATGTTTTCCAAGAAAAACAAAAATATCGAAGTATATGGGACTTACCGGAGGAAACATGATTCAGCAGGTCTTTCAGGGCAATGTTTTTACTTGGAGCCATAACGGATCACTTCCCTATGAGGGAAAGAAGTTCTAACAAGTTAGAAACAATTTTCTATCACGCATTGGTGGTAGAGATTGATAAAAGCGGTAAAATTGTAACACAATTAATAGTGATCTGTCGCTGTAATTAATTTTTAGATTCACGTGCCACAAATATGTTTTATGCATGTTTTCTATTGAAAACTTAAAAAAGTGACCTTGTGCCAGAGTAGGGCACATTTGACGATAAAATTGTTATGATGGCTTACAATTTTGGAGTTAATCAAGGAGGCAGAAAAGCGAAAATTACAAGACGGTCTCCCATGTAACCTCATCACAACCATAAAATACAGTAAATTGGAGCCCACAAGAACGGAGTAAGGATAGGAATGGTAGGTGAAAAAATGGTTGCTCCAATAAAGACAAACATCCCCTCCCAAACTCCTATATTTATGAGGGTGTGATCATAGGTGTGATCATATTGTTCAGATTGGATAAATCAAGTGGTCAACTGCGTTTCCTCTTTAATTCTAAGGGCTTTTGCATACATAGCATACAATTCTTATGTATTTACATATCTCACACCTAAACTTTCATATTTACACACATAACACTCAAAACTTTAATATCATTTAAAAAATAACACTATTGTTACTTTTAAAAAAAAGAAATACACCTTTTCAAGCATGGTTTTAAAGCAACTGAGTGCTATGTATGTAAAATATAAAAGTTTAGGTGTGAGATATATAAATATATCAGAATTGAGAGCTACTTATGTAAATTTCACTTAATTCTATCATTTTGGAGAGGTTAAAAAGCATCACTAGCTACAGTTCACCAAAAATGGTTTGATGCCACTCATAAATTCAGAAGTCCTTATCCCGAGCTTCAAATCCACTTCACCTCCACCTAACCAGAAGAAATCAGGCTGCAACTTAGCAATTGCTTCATCCAATATAACCTGAAACAAAACAAATTTTATGCATCACGCGGGTTCGCTGAAGACATGTCAAAGATTAAACTTGATGCTGAAAAGTTGTAATATGCAAGCCATAAAGGCATAAAATATGCAGCCAATATAAATAATTTATTCTCCTGAAAATTACGTCTTCAAACTATAAATATTGATAAACAAAAAAGATTATTAACTTACACATATTGTGCAATTAAGGGGCTTAACAGGGAGAGAAATTTGATCAGGTGTTGCGTGTTCATATCAAGTCCAAATAGGTTCCAACAGAGACTTCATAATCAATTTTCCTCGCTTCCATTTAGACATGAATGGGAGTGATAAACAAAAGTTATTTATTAAGCAATAAAAAGCTGTATATTTTACGCCAATGGGTTGAAGAATAATAGGCAAGCCCGATTCTAGTGAAAATATCCTGTTGCTTATTTTCGCCATGCAGCAACAGACTGACGGTCATATCATGTAAAAAAATTGGAAGCAATTGAAGTCATCAACTAAAAAAAAAGACTATGGGGACTAAGATCCTATGGATTAAAGATTATAAAAGGGGAAAAAACTGCTGAAAAGTCTGCCAAACAAGTTGTCCAGGATTTAAATAATATATAGACACATAGAGAATGAGAGAGAGAGAGAGAGAGCAATATAATCCCAGCAGAAAAGAATATGATAAAAGCGAGAGAGAGAGAGAGAGAGAGAGAGAGAGAGCAATATAATCCCAACAGAAAAGAATATGATAAAAGCCAGAACGGAATAAGAATAATTTACATCATCCAAGAAACTTCCAGCAGACGCTTAACGTTTGTTGTACACAAACGAGAAAGAGATATTATCAATTAAAAGAAATTGATGAATAATTTCATTAATTGATTCAACATGCACAATTATCCAACCACTTTGATACTCCATCAACAAATTTTCGTCATCCAACACGAATCTCAAGGCATGACATAATTATTGAAACAATCTTTTGAGCAAAAAATATTCAAACTTCATTTTAGAGCCAACCATAACTCCGATTTTAGCACACTTATAGTCAAACTGACTGGCTCAACAAGACAGCCCACTAATATCAAAATTGGTTAAGTTCGAGTCAAATCAAGCTCAGATCAAACCATTAAACCGCTTTTGAAAGTTTTCCGAACATTTCGAAAGTCAAACGGATGTCGAATCAGACGAGTTTAAAGTCGATTTGAGCGTCTCGACAAAACAAATCCAATGAGCTCAAGATCGATCAATTCCAACTTCATTAAGACTCAAATATCCATCAAACGCCATCCAATTGAGGGAACATCTCCCGACAGTCCAATCAAAATGGTTTATATTCCTGTTGTTATTTTTGACCCTCAATTAATGAACTAAGATAAAAGGACAATTTTGTAATGTGACACCGCCACCTACCATATCTCACATACCGCTCACCTACCACCCACCTACCTCCCACCAACTACTCTCTTGCTTCTATAAATAGAGAGGGTGTGAGGACTAGGAGAGCAAGGGAAGAGATATTAAGCTACCACAAAGGAGGAGAGAATTGCTAGAGAGCTAGAGAGGAGGAGAGCATCTTGAGGTCTTGCATCAAGGTGTCGCTTGAGAGGGAGACCACAGAAGGAAGATGATAGCTCATTTCTATGTATAAGCTATGTAAGTGAAATATTTGATTGATTCCCTCCCGTGGACGTAGATCCAGTTGGATCGAACCACGTAAACGATCTGTGTTTGCTTGTGTTCTTTGCGTTTTTTTCATTTATATGTCAGGAAGTACATATCTCACAACAATTGACGCCGTCTGTGGGAAGAGCCATACTTCTTGGCTAGAGGTGTCCGCGTAAAGGTGTTCGCGGCCAGCAACGAAGAAGAGGAGTTCGACATTCACGAACAGAGGAGCAAACGGATTGTGTCGCACGCAACCGAATCACCACAGATTCGGTGAGCAGTGGAAGCTTTGATCGACTGGATTAGCACCGCAGGTTGTGCGATTCGGCGAGACGGNCCTACCTCCCACCTACTACTCTCTTGCTTCTATAAATAGAGAGGGTGTGAGGACTAGGAGAGCAAGGGAAGAGATATTAAGCTACCACAAAGGAGAAGAGAATAACTAGAGAGCTAGAGAGGAGGAGAGCATCTTGAGGTCTTGTATCAAGGTGTCGCTTGAGAGGGAGGCCACAGAAGAAAGATGAGGGCTCATCTCTATGTATAAGCTATGTATTCTCCATTTCTTTTGCCTTAGTGAAATATTTGATTGATTCCCTCCCGTGGACGTAGATCCAGTTTGATCGAACCACGTAAACGATCTGTGTTTGCTTGTGTTCTTTGTGTTCTTTTTTCGTCTCATTTCTATGCCAAGAAGTACATATCGCACAACACCCGCATTAAACCTGAAACTCTATAGATAGAGTCACACTCTTCTCATATGAAAGGGAGGAAAGCCACTGTTGATCGCCACTACTCCTGCCACCGTCGACCACCGCCGACCGCCGTCAACCACCGTCGGCTGCTACCGATCACCATCCATCGCCGTCTATTCCTTACAATAAGTTCATCCGCAAGTCAATGTTGTAATTCAAAAACTTTATAACCCTTTCACGCATGTGGGACAACGAGTCTCTGTAACCAACTTATAGTGGATTTTTGAAACTGAATCAGACCCCGTGATTTTTTTTTCTTTACGGGTTTTCCACGAAAAATCTTTTGGTGTCACAACTGGTTGTTTTTTTTTATCTGAGTGTGTGCTGAATTCTTGTGCAATACTAAGACTATCCATTACTCTACCGCTGCAAACTTGCTAGCACGCATCACACTTAAATAGAGAAAATTTAACTTGTTACGCAAAATTTTATAATAAAGTAATCAAATATAATCAAATCAAATTCATATCAAATGAAATAGCAAAACAAGAATAGTTATATTCTCTGTCCCAAGAGTCCAAACTCGTTGGAGAATATAGGACGGAAATCATCAAGTAATATTAATAGAAGATAAAGTAATACTTTTTTGTGTTAAGCTAAATCAATGCTCATGTGTGATATAATCAAGTTTCACAAAGAAATGCCTCTGGAGTATTATACAATGAGGACACGGGGACCTAAAAGTAAATTATATAAAACTCAAATGAGACAGAAATGCTGTAAAAATCTGAGCACGGGTGGATCAATCGTTAAGGCACTAGAAGGAAGTACTCATAAATGTTGGAGCCAACCCCACTGAATCACCCATGAGGTTGAAATAGCCTGCCCCTCTACCTTGCATTTCAAGACTTAGGATTAAGAGGTTTAAAAAAATAAAAAATAAAACTTTGGTGTTGATTCCTACATCGTTCAACTTTACTACTTGAATATTAACTATAAAGATAAATCCTAATCACTTAATTACCATTTTTGTTAAATTTTATATAACACGTGCTAGGCATGGACATTATAGGGATTTGTCAAAATTTAATGGAATTGTTATGCTTTAGAGCTTAACTTAAATATGGATTAAGGGGATCCCCTAGGGCTGTACTTTCTAGCATTAAACATTTTCACAAGATGCCCCCAAGCTGAAAAAACACAAACTTCTAGGTCCACACTTGGTCCCGAGTATTAAGCGAAAGAAATTTTAGCATAATTCGAATTGAACATGGTAAAAATAAGAATGTTAACATGAATGCACTACAAGGGATAAACTAACAAATGAAAATATTTGAGAGGTATGATGGTGAAGTATCTACTAAAGAATGTGAGAATTTGACTCAATAGTTTGATGTTTTTTGCAGCATACACAGCACCAAATTTGAAGAAGCATAGCGTAGAAACTAGATACCTGGAATAATATTTTGTTTGATTAATTAATAAGATGACAAATGATATGTTGACGAATGAATATATTAGAGGGGCTTGATAGTGAAGTATCTATTGAAGATAATGCTGAGATGACTGAATAGTTCGAATTTTATCGCAGCTCGCGCAACACTAAATTTGTAGAAGCATTGCATGAAAATAAGATATCTGAAATAATATCTTATTTGATTGATTAATCATGCATAACTCAAATGGAGAACTTGGAGTTAATCAAGATGGGAACGACCGATCAAACATCGAAAGTAAACATTACTAACAGAAAAATAGTTCACAACAATATCCAGCTAAAAAGAAACCACTAATCTACATGATATAAATAAATATCATCTAACAAGATACAAAACATCATCCAAATTTAAATAGTAATAAAAAATAAAAATAAGTAAACATAGAGAACAAACAATCTGCTATCTATTTTCAATAGTTGTTTGTCCTGTAAATAAACTCCCTCCTATCAGTCATTTCTAAGGTTACAAATGAGCCGAGTCGGCTTGAGCTCTGCTCTTTAACGAGCTCATGAGTCGAGTTTATCAATCCATGAGCACGAGCTTGATCTCAAACTTGAGCTTATTTATTCAAAAAGCTCGAGCTCATCCCGGCTAGCAAGCCGAATTTATCAGCCTACAACTAGTCATTTCGATGCATTCTCCGATGAGCTCCCACAACATTCCTCTCCTCCTTCAACCAATACCTTATTTGGAGAGCTCCCAAAAAAATTATGATTTTAGTTTGAGCTCACGAGCCGGGTTGTGAGTCGATTGATACCAATATGAGCTAAGCTCGAGCTCGCCAATTGAGCTCGACTTGAGCTCGAGCTTACAGTTTGTTAGACGAGTTGAGCTCGATCTTGGCATGGCTAGAGCTCGACTAGGCTTGTTTGCACCCCTAGTCATATCAATCTAGTATAAATCCTAAAAAATAGTACTTAAATAATTGATTAAGTTTAGAACAACTTAATGAATAATTACAACTTTATTATGCAAATGCTTAAACAAGAATGTTTAATAAAACAAACAGATCAATTTATTAAGTAAGCTTTATATTTTTCTTTTTATAAAAATATTTATTAAACCATCTTAATCAATTACAATTTTCAATTTTTCCTTTAGAAAGTCATTTCACGAGCTTCGTAAAAAACGTTTCTAAATAAGAATACAATCATTTTCATTTCGATTTTTTTCTAACATGCACGGGTACAATAGTGTCCCAACTAGGGTCATAAGAGAGTGACTTCTAATTGACTTAATCATTTTCTTTTTATTTAAATTATATTTAATTCATTTCAATCATTTGAAACCACTTCTTTTTTAAACAATATAAAGGGTGAAATAATGACAATCCTTAAATAAATTTCTTTATTTCTATTTTTTTTTTTTTCAGTTTTAAAAAATATTTTGAGAATCTAATGTGTACAACTAAATTTAATATGTATAAATAATAATTACTCACCTTAATCTTCAAAGATTTGTGTTATAAATTACCTTTAAGTGCCATCTTCCTTATTTAGTACCTACAATGATAAACCATACCATTAAATCTTCCTAATACACACACACACATATACATATACATATACATATACATATACATATATATATCTGTGTGCGTGTGCGTATGCGTGTGCGTGTGCGTATATATATGTACATATATATACATCTATACATATATATTAGATGTGGGCGTTGGGCAGACTGGGCTTATTTAAGTTTTGACCAGTCAAAGCGGGCTCAAGGAAGGCATAAGCCATATTTCTATTTAAAAAATCATAGCCAAGCCTGGCCACTTCATCGATCGAGCCGGCCCACGCGCCTTATAAAGAAAAATGATTTTAAATACCCATCCCAAATCCTGTATGGCACAATCAATAGAGACCAAATTTGATTAAATTAAAGTTTTCAATTAATGATCAACTAGATTCAAATAATACTAGATGACAACATTAATAGTTCCTTTAAACAAAAAAATATATGTATACCACCTAGTTCTTATGTATTTACATATCTAACACCTAAACTTCAATTTTTACATATATGTCTCCTTACCTATGCAGGAAATAGTCGCATTTTGATGTGATACGAAAGATTTTGTTGGTATAAATGTAAAAAATAAAATAAAAAATATAGGTGTTAGATATATAAATACATAAGAATTGGGCATTTGCAAAATCCTAAATGATCTTAGCAACGAAAATATTAAGCACACTCTACATGTAAGCTAATTTAAAAGGCAAACAAGAGTAATTTACACATTAAAAAAAAACAATAATAAATAAACCTGATAAATCTCATTTACCACAATAGCTGCAAATCATGTTCCATCTACCCTAGCCTATCCCCCAACAAATAAAAAATAATTGCAAAATCACATTTACATGGTACCTTAATAAAATTTGAAACTAAAGACCAATTTTTTGTAGGGCCGAGTAGCCTGTTCTGGACTTTGACTAAGTGAAAGTGGGTTGTCTCGGGGCCGGGTCGGGCTTGCTAATTTTTTGTTTTTTCCATAGCCAAGCCTACTCATTCTAAGCGGGCTTATGGCTAGCCCGTTAAGCCACCAACCCAACGCCTATATATATATATATATATATATATATATATATATATATATATATAAAGGAAATTGATATTTGGCAGAGGCCCGAATATCGAATTCCCATGCGCTTTTTGGCCCCATTATATGAGCCTGTGCCATATGCCAAAAATTGCAGAGCACCCGCGTCACGGTGGGATCGAACCCTTGACCTGAGGGGACTTACAGTGACCCCGCCACCAACTGGCCAAGGCTTACGACACACACACACACACACATTTATATAGAAAATACTCAAAATATGGGTAGAACTCACTAGGGTAAGTAGTGAGTCAAGTTTGATTGAGTGATTTTACACAAACTCCGAATGGTTCAAGTTTAGTCTGCTAGAACATTGTAGAACTCAACTTAACACAAACAACAATAGATGATAATCGTAAAATATTTAAATTCGCAGCATCTTCTATATAAAAGAAATATACATAAAACAAAATTTTCTGAGCTAAACTAGATGGGTAAAATGAAAAAGAATGCTTAAAAAATACTGCTAGATAGAAATAAATCATAGAGAATTAAATGTAAATTTTATAAAATATAATTAGATCAATTGGACACAATATAGAAAAAGGATTCATGTAGCCGACCCCACTTAGTATAAAGTCTTGTTGTTGTTGTTGTCATTATACAATTATATTAAGTTTGCCATAATGAGTAAAATACATGTCACTGAAAATCAAATTGAGTAGGGTAAAAATTAGAATGTAGAGGTTGATATGCATGTTGAACTCATTTTGAGGTCATTACTCTTTTCCTTAGAATCTTATGATCTAGCTCTAGAAATTCCTATTGACTATCTTAGAAAACTAGTATTGGAATTCATTCCCTTAGAAATTCCAGCCACTTCCTATTTCTCTTGTGATGTCTCGCATTGATGATCTCAAAACCATCGTCGTACGGTTGAGTGGTTACGGACTGTCATGTGGAGACTCAAGGAGAAGTTTCCAATAGGATCTTAAGCCCTAAGAAAACCTCTTCAGGACTTTATCATCACACACACACACAAAATGCACAAAATTCACTAAGTTGCACAAGATCGAACTAGAATTGAGCTTAAAGGATGGGTGAAAATACGAACTTCTTCGGACGACCTCCGATAACGAAATGGACTGCGCCAATGCGTACGGGACGTCAATTTAGCTAGGAAAGACACCAATATTGCCATAATTCCGAACACGAGTAAAATGCATGTAAATCGATGAATTCGTCAAAACTACCACTGACGGTGAAACAGACAACGCCAACGTGTTCGGAACGTCAAAATTACCTAAAAAGAACTTCCATTTTATTATGCTGTGACACACGAATAAAAGATACAAATCAAATTTTTATTTTTGAAATATTAAATATTTTTATATTTATATCATTATTTATAATAAAATTTATAACCCTAAACCCTATTTACCCCTTTCTCGCACACGTAACTCCTATTTGACCCATCCTGCGGCTCGACTAGTCGTCCGGCTCGTCCTTGTGTGCCCTAGATCTCGTGGCTCATCCACGCGGTGATCTCCCTCTCTCTCGACTCTTCTCCTTCCTCACGTGGCCGCTCGATTGCTTAACTCTCCAAATTATGGGAGCTCGGCTGGCCGACCCTTCTCCTTCTCGAGGCGTTACTTTCTCCTCCTTTATGGTGACGATTCACTCCTGTTGTTTTATTTGACCACAAAACAGTGGTAGGTGGCGGTTCCACCCTTCATCTCTGCCTATAAAAAAGCTTCATAAAGTACTGTTTTGGGTTATTGAAAATTTTGAGAGGGAAAGTAAGACTGAGACTGTTTTTCTAGTTGCTGTTTAAGGCTCTTAGGGGGAGGCTCTGCAGAAATTCCTTCTCGGCTAGGTTCATGTGTGCTGGAGTGTTTGTTGGTTGCTGTTTCTCGAAGTTTTTATGAGGAAAGTTTCTGTAGGAGATGTTTTCTTGAATCTGTCTTGCAGTTTTGCTTTGAGTCTGCATTAAGAGTTATTTCACTTCTTTCCTCTAATCTGCACCATTTCGAATAACATCTAAAAATATTTCTTTTCTCTTATAAAGCATGAGAAGATAAGGTTTAGGCCTGTTTTAAGATCTAGTCATGGATACTTGCTAGAATCAGTAAAAATGAAACATAATATGGATATTTTTCTCTTTTTCTGCTAAAAAATACATGATAGATAGAATTTTGGAACATTACGGTTGTTATCATAAGATGATAGTTACCTATTTGAGATCATGCTAAATGAAATGTTAGTTCAAGACTTGATTCTTAAGCTTTTTATTATTATCACCCATGCTCAAATATATGTTGGAATTCGCTTATGCTTATTCGTTCCCTGGCCCTGTTCAAAGCATATGTTGGATGTAAATTTTGGGTTTTAAAGTTTTGTGGAATCTGATTCGTGGTGGCTATGTTTTGGCCCATTTGGTGGACTCGATTTTTTTAGCTCTTTTAGGTTGGACTTATAGCTGAAAATGTTTCTCTGATTTCACCATATGGATGGGTTCGATTTTGACTCTCTTGGGTTGAATTCATGTTCGAAATGCTGATATGTTTTCCCCCTTTGATTGGTGCGGTTTTGACTTAAATTATATTCTTTTCTTTAGCCTTTATGTTGGGTTTAATTTGATTTGAGAGAAGGAATTGGTTTGGCTCAAAAATTTATCTGTTATTGGCTCTCTTTTGCTGGATATAGTTGAGCTACAATTGTATTCCGATTTGCCCCTGTGTTGGGCTCGATTTGCCCTTTGTATTGGACTCGGTTTGCCCCTTTGGTGGGCTCAGTTTAGCTTCTTTTGGGATTTTGTTTTGGCTAGAATTCCTTTCTGTTTTAACCCCTTTGGTGGGCTCGATTTAGCCCTTTGTTGGGCTCGATTTGGTCAGAAGCTTTTCATATAACGTTCCTCCTAAGATTTTTATTAGTAATCAAGTTTTTCATCCCAAAATTCATGATTTCAATATCTACTTCTATATGAGAATGTTTGATATAAATGGATCAATTCACTATCATGTCTTGCTCAATAAAATGGCTTTAATCTAGGTAGTTTATGTGAGTTCATCCATTCACTCTCTTATGTAGATCAAAGGAGTACAATGATAATACTTGTGGTGGTTTTCCCTTTGTTGTGAAGCAGGTTTAGTGGTTTTGGTCTGCTGCCTTTACCCGTGAGCATCCAAGCTGGTTTCCTTTTGTCCTGATTGGATGTTCTCTGCTGCCTCTGGCCGTGAGCCTTATTGTTGTGGTTCCTTGGTTTGTGTCGTGGTTGGTTTGGGGCTTGGTTTTCTCTTCGCTGCCCCTGGCCGTGAGCCTTACTGTTGTGGTTTGTGCCGTGGTTGGTTTGGACTTAGCTTTCTCCCTATTTTCCCTGGCTATGAACATTCTCTTGTGGCTCTTTTATGTTGAATACGGTTGGTTCAGGCTTGGCTTTCTCCTTGTTGCCCTTACCCGTGGGCTTTTGTCCTATTTCATGTCCTAAATCGTGGGCTTATATTGGAGCTTGGTTATGCATTTCTTAGTTTCTACCTGTGGGCTTGTTGTGAGGTTCGACTGTCCCTTTTCTTAGCCTTACCCGTGAGTTCCTATCTTCTTTCTTGACCCCACCCGTGAGCCTGTTGGAGGTTTATTCAGACTCGTTTTGTCCCCTTGATTGCCCTGACCTTGAGCACTTATATGTTATTTTGGATAATATTGTACTTGTACAGTGCGAGAGGCTTGTGATTGAAATTGGAACTAGATGGTTTTATTGTTTACAAAATTTTAGGAATTCTGAGGATGTCATTTGTGGATTATATTCCTTTGATTCAATTGGAAAAATTTGAAAAATTCTTAAAACTTCATTTTGAGAAAGTAAGGATTCATGAAAGGATTTGAAAACTTATGAAATTGTAATTCGGAAAGAGTTTGGAGGCTTGACATTAAAATTCAGATAACATAAATGCCACAGGCTTGGGTGTGTGAATATGTAGGTAGTGGTGGAGTTGTTTATAGAATTATCATATTAATGCAGGCACGTTTCAACCTGTTCGAAATAAGATTTGGAGGGGATATCTTTCTTGGGTTGATCCATTTATAAGATTTGAGAAAATGATGTCCTTCTTGGATTGATTCAAGGACATTGGGCCCTCATTTTCAGATTTCTTCGTTATAAGTTTGAGGGTTGATTCACCCTTCAATTTATTCGATCTTTTGGGTGGCTCAGTTCCTCCGCTCTCATCCTCATTTTTATTCTTTTTTTTCTTTGATTATTGGTTCGGTTTTCAATGCTTATGTCTGACACATAAATGCTCATATATAATCTTTTGTTGTATATGAAATCATCAAGCAAAGTCGCAAGTAGGTCGGTTTTGTTTTGGAGCTAATGACGATGATGACAAAGACACGCCAGTGGTAGGACATAATGATATTTCATCCTATGACATCAGGACCCAATCCTGAGACCTGATATACTGTAGGATGACAGTATCATTTACCGACACAAGACTAGCGGGGGACCCGTACCTTAGTTTATTGGCGGTCCTACGCCCGATGGCGTAATCGACTCGTGGATAATCGTAATTTTTCAAAAACTGATAAGGATAGAACATGATAAGAATATATACAATATTTATAAAAAAAATTTTACTACAAAATTGCTACAACTTCCTTTTGTATGCTTGGAATCCACGTGCATGCTAAAATATAATTTTTTTTAAAAATATATTACAACTTGATTGTCCACTTATTGATTACCAGTACCGGACTAAAGAATATCTCCTAAGTTAGGTTTAGTATGACACCATCTAGTTGAGTGGCGGGTTCTATACATCCGGGTGATCGATAGTAGCCTTCGACGTCTCTCGAGTACAAATATATTATATTTGAGTCTATCCCCAACCCGAGTGCTTGCGATACCCTCTTTTCGGATTTTCGTATGTTTTATTAGAATTTTTGAGCAAAGCACCGCGGTCCTTTTTCAGGTATCTTCCTGTGATTTTGATAATTTTCTTGAAATTATCATTTCTCAATTTTCCTGAGTTTTCCGTTATCGGTCATTTGTCGATTTTCTCAAGTTTTTCAGGAAATGTTTCTTTTATTTATACAGTAAATATTAGCTCGCTTAAAGGAGCAGCAGACCTCCCATATATACAGGTTTGATTTACATTACAGCATTTTATTTCACAGCATACTGTACTGTTCTTTCTCTTCTATACCGCACATTCTACTATTCTTTTCTTGTCATATTGCATGTTTTATTGTTCTGTTACACACTATACTTTAGTGTAGGAAAAACTTAACAATAAATATCAAACCCGAAGGTGCTAAGATGAGGAGCTTGGAGCGAATACCGTGGGCAGCACGACGAGAACACTTAGAAGAGCAACGTCAAAATAAATTCAAATCACTAATCACTTTCCTTAGTTTAAATAACAACCCATAGGGTTTCGAGGTGGTTTGCGAAGCGCAGCGTAAACTCTCACATATCACCTTTAGGCTTTTGCACAACTCTGTTGTGCAATTATAAGTCAACACTTTAGGATTCCGATGTTACTGTACAGTACGGTGTAAATCCTCCTATCTTTTTAGGTTATTTGCACGATCAGATATCGTGCAAACATAAGTCCTAAATTCTAAAGTAAATTGCAGGATTAAACATTGAATAACATCATTTCCAAGACATAAAACCAAAAAATAGGATAGTTGGGAGGTCACCGGGGTTCTCTCTGAATCTGTGATATCCTCTAATCTTCGCTCTTTTAGATTCCGTAAAATAATTGTTTCTATTTGAGCCACTCTCGTTTGATTTTCCCATGTCCAATCTTGGAAACCTAAACTTTGAAATTTGGAAGGTAAAACCACTGATCTTACTCGAGAGTTTTCTTAAGTGACCCCGGTCATTTAAGATGTAATTAACTATATGGGTTTGCCTCTATAGGGAACTTGAAACCAATGTAAAATAAACATTATCTAATTTTTATATTAGGTAAGGAAACTTGTTGATCTCATATAAAATATTTCGTAGACTAAACGAATGTCACAAATTCTTTAGTTGAGATGATTGAGCCTACTACAAGTAATATGTTTATTCTTCGAGATAAGTGTTTTACTTGTGGTATCGTGCTTAGTCATCCAAACTATCCAAAATGTGAGACTCGTTTGGTCTCATCTATTTTAAAATTAAAATGTTAATTTCAAAAAATCATATTTACATCAAAAACTATTTTCATATTTTATAAAAAATCATCCTTTTCCAAAAATTATAACTGGCCGACAATGCAATAAATATATTAAATTAATATTTATAGAGATAGCATGAACAAAACTTATTAAAAATAACATAATAAAAAAGCAAAGTTAAATGAATAGCAAGCGGTAGAATGTGAAGCCGTAAGACTATTATGCTTGATGTGAAAGAATTAAGAAAGAAAAACAAACAGACCAAAGATAAAATAGCACGTTATGGACTTCAGAGATGCTTAATATTAAACGGAGAAAAAAATGCAGTAGTCATTAATTTAACAATAAACGCAGGTCAGACAAGAGACCTGTGTCAATAAAAAATGCCGCTCAGATTACCCCCCCTTATTTTGCAGTGATTCAAAGGCGTGAAAAGGAATGTTGTCCGAAAAAGTTAAAGAAAAATTCACTAGAAAATATACCTTTAAATGATGGTTTTGACTTTTGATTTGCATTTCATAAAAAAGACCACAGAAAAATCCTAATAGCTACTTAAGCTTGACACGGTAGAGATACAAGGAAAAATGAGTCTTCCAGTCATGTAGAGATGGGAAGAGTTTGAATTACCGGAATGTCTGTTTTCATGCCCACACATGTAACTGCATTATGCACAAACCCAGTAAGTTTTAGCGACTCCTCTTCAGGTGCAAGTCTCACTGCATTGAGCAATAAGTTTACATGAGATGCGTGAACAAAGCCACTCTTTTTAAAAAAATATCAACAACACTACAATAGCTGCACATATTAACCAAACATTACAATATAGAAGTTCAAGATTTCTTTCTAAACATCAGTGTGGACAATCCATGAAGTTTCTAACACAAAGGGCTGCTACATTAACTGCTCTTAAGATAAAAATATTGACATGAATGATACAATTAAAATTCTTCTTGAGTTCAAGATTGCATTGATCTGCGTGTTTTAAACAATTAAAATAGAAAGACATTAGGACCAAAGTTGTGCAAAAAAAAGTAAATTGCTTCAACTTTTAAATCTTGTTTAATGCAAAAAGATATTCAAACTTTACAAATAGACACAATGATTACTCTCTGTCTCACCATATTGCACAACATTTATAATATTTGGAAGGCAATTGAGTTTAAAATGGCGCAAATCTGGGCAGGTATTTTTTAGATGAGAGTTTTGCATGGAAAAAGAGTGATATTAAACTTAACCATATAATTCAATACCATCCTTCTATTTTGGTTGGAAAAGCAATAACCAATGGGACGCTAAGGAAAACTCAAATATTTTAAGATTTTAATACAGTAAAAATAGATTAGCTTCAAGGCTTTCAAATCAGGTTCAGCCGAGACCATTCCAGACTTCACTTTTTTTTATTATTATTTGTGGTTGTTTTCAGAACTTTCGATTAAGCCTCAACAAGATTACAGTTTTAGCAGAAAACTTTAGAGTAGCTGATAAAAAACTTCCTGAGTTTCATCTAGAACTCCATTGGCAAACTTTTGAGTTTGTTGCACGCTCCCACACCAGTACATTTTTTTTATTCAGTACAAATAAACTAGTTTAATACAGAAAGTACCAAACTTCCATAGGCCAATCAAAAGGAGATGACACGAACTATAGTTGGACCAGACAAATTTTCAACTTTTAATGACTATTCTATTTATGGTTGAATTTCTAGCATTTTAAATTTAATTTATTTTGTTTGGTTCAGTTATCTTCTTTTGATAAAAGCATTCAATTAAAATATTTTGATAGGTTTAGATTAGAGTTTAAAATTTGATCTTATCCATATAATTATATCTCTATAAACAGAGATTCCTGTCATGTATTATGCATTGATAATTGATGATTGATTATTTAACATATGATAAAATGGCTTGTATTATGCATTGATGATCAATGAATGAAAGATTATCGTTATAATCATATCTCTATAAATCGGGATTGAAAGCTTGTATCATGTATTATGCTTCAATAAATTTATAACAGTTTCAACGAAAGTTTTTTAAATTCAATCTTTTTTTTTTAAATTTGTGATTGATTTCAAGAAGTTCAATCAAAACTTAACCAGTTTAGTGTGAAGTTCTCAAGTAGATAATAGAGCACTACTAAGATTCCATCAAGATGTCCTCTTACAAACTTTCAAGTGTGTTGTACACTCCCGGCCACCACCGAATTTTCTAGTTCGTTATTCCTCCCAGAACGGTCTTTGATCATGAAGGCAACAACCTGTATGCCACAATCCCATCGTTGGCTAGCTCACAACTATATCGCGAGGTTCAAAATTTTTGTACGCAGGTTCGACGTGCATGGAACTCTGGAAGCTGCAATCCCGAAATTCTTGTGCACGGTTCAGCACGTGACTATTGGGAGCTATGCAGAACTCCAGGACGCCGTGAGTCGAATTCCTATATGTGGGTTCGATGCAATACCTTTAGACTGCAATTTTGTCATTGGTTCTCAACTTGCTCGAATCGTGGTTGTACTGCTCGCTTGCTCTAATCGAGACTGTATCGCTAGGGTGTAGGCAACGATCTAGTTGGTTTATTCTCAGGTAGTAGTTGTCAGCTTCACCATCATTTGTTTACCATAAATCTTGCTCTGATAATAATTTGATATAAATCATAGCAATTTCTCTCATAAATTAGGGCATAAAATAATATATTTTATTTCATAAAAAACAAATCGAAACAATACGATTCCGAATGTAAAAAGATAAGCACCTATAATTTGAGAGGTAGGTGATCTCTCCTAAATTCTACAATTCGAGAGGAAGGAAATCTCTCCCAAATCCTAACACTAAGATTCACAACCACAATCTCATGCAAAACCTCAACCATAAATATATTAGTCATTTTTATACTAAATAATAATAAATAACAAATAATAAAATTGCCTTTAGGAGCATAAAAAACTAAATTACCCTTAAAGACTGACATAACAACATCCCAAGTCCTTAATCTCAAAAACTGATGAGGGAGAAGCCTTCAAACGGTTCACCTCATATACATAATCTCTATTAAGAATTATATTGTCAACATACACAATCAGTATGACTCTTTTTCAATCATTTAAATGTATTAAAAATATTGTATGATCTTTGAACTGTTGAGTGCATCACTGACCTTTAGCAAACAGAATAAATTTCTCAAACCACGCCCTCGATGATTGTTTCTCGGTGACTATTTCAATCTATATATGGATTTTTTTTAGTTTACATATCATTGTGCCCAACTTCTCACTAAATCTCGGAGATATATCCATATACACTTCTTTCTCCAAGTCCCCATTAAAGAATGTGTTTTTTATATCCAACTGTTTTAGGGGTCAGTCAAGATTAATTGCAAATAATAGAAGAAAACTTACATAATTTATGTTTGTGACTAGGATAAATTTTTCTAAATAATCAATCACATATATTTGAGTGAACCCTTTGGCAAATAGCGAGCCTTGTACCGTTCTAGAGAGTCATCAGAATTATATTTGATTGAGAACACACATTTGCACCCGATAGTTGTCTTTCTTCTAGGTAGATCAATCAATTCTCATGTGTCATTTTTTCAAGAGCTTTCATCTCCTTAAAAACAACCTCTCTCCATTTAGAGACATTTAAAGCATGATGCACAATACTATTAATCTTCATACAAGACAATTGTGAGGTAAACACATGAAAAGCAGGTGAGAGATTTCCATATGACACATAATGGGATAATAAATATTAGGGCAAGACATTTCCTCTTTACAAGCAATAATTGGAAGGCTAGAGTCATTAGACTAAGGATTTGAACAAGGCTCGAGTTCAGGACTAGACGACTTGGAATTTGAAAATGAAGTGGACTGAACATGGGGTAAAGGATTAGTGAGGACATTACATGGAGGGTTCGCGGATTTTGGGCGGTGCAAAGAATTTGTATGCCCTTTCATTTGAGTTGTCCTCTGCCGCAAGTAGATAATATTAAATGGTTTCCTGTTTTTTCTTCGTTATGAACATCATGAGATTACACTATAAGAAAACTTGAATTGTTTGCAATATTTAAAGGACTCAAAACACTTTCTCTTGATATAACATTGCTTGGGTTTTCAAGTTGAACGATCAAGGTTTGGACTATTTTGTGAGTCTTTGGTTTGAAGAAAATCCTAAAACTCGATATTCACATCTTTGTTTTGTTCCATCCCTGGAAGATGAGGTGAAAAAAAGTTATAATTCAACTAAAGTGAGATTCATGGTAAAAAATATTTTTTTTTAATTGAGATCAAAATATTTATACCGCCTTTTGTTAGGAGCATAACCAACAAACACAATTTTTTTAGTTCGGGGATCAAATTTCTCTTAATTATAACTAAGAATGTAAACAAAAACAGTACACCTAAATGTATTTAGAGGCAAAAAAGATGAGAGTCGATTCATGATTTTTTTTTAAATATCAAAAAGTGTTTCAAAGTTTAAAAACTTATTCGGTATTATATTTATGAGAAACACAATAATAAAACGGCTTCACCCAAAAGATATTTTGGCACATGATTGATGAATAATAATTCCCGAGTCATTTTTAATAGGTGTTTGTTTTTTCTTTCAACCAAATCTTTTTATTGTAAAATGTTGGCACAAAAGCTTTGATAGACTAATCATTTTTCGAATAAAAATTTGACCCAAATTATGTTTGAAATATTCTCGGACATTTTCACTCAATAATTTTGAATATTTTTTTAAAATCACATTTGTATCATGATGTAAAAATTTGTAACAATTATATATATTTTAGAATTTTCTTTCATTAAAAAAACTGACTTAATCTTGCGTGATCATCGATGACTGTCACAAATTATTATTTTTTAGAATATTTAAGAGAATTACAATGACCCCATATACCACTATGAATCAAAGTAAATTGTGTAGTTGGTTTATAAATTTGTAAAGGAAATCACACACATCATGTTTAACAAACTGCCAAACTTCACATTGAAATATTATATTTTTATTTTGGAATAAACTAGGAAGAATGTATTTTAAATGTTGAAATTATGATGATCGGACTTCACATTCAAAGGAGGACAAATTTTTATTCTAAAATAAACTAGGAAGCATGTATTTTAAATAATGAGAACTATGATGACCTAACCTATAATGTCATAGCATAATATCAATGTATTTACGAATAAGAACAGAGTTTAAACAAATATTTTAATATTTTCTATTATGGTCAAGTACATGTTCAAAATAATAGAGTTTATTTTTTTCTTTAACACAACAAATTATCCTCCCAGTGATCAATTCTTGAAACTCACAACAAGAAGGATAGAAATTAGCTTTACACTGGTGGTCAGAAGTAATTTTAATAATGGACAATAAGGTACAAGATAAATTTAGAACATGGAGTACATCAAAAAGAATTAAAAACCGAATGAGTCTGACAATTCCTGTCCCAACAATTACCGAGAGAGAATTATTAATGATTTTGACATTTTTATTGTTTGCACGAGGTCTATAGGATGAGAACAATTTAGAGCAACTAGTCATATGATCAGTTGCACCAAAATCAACTATCCAAGAATGAATAGAATTATGAATAGCACATAACAACGTAGTGGCTAGAGAGACCCTTTTGTACAAATGAGTATTATGGAGTTATGGGCAATTTTGGAGATTAAAACAATTTTTTCAGATGCTATAATTGTTTCTTGGCGAAAGGGACTGAATCCAAGTTTGTAGGAGGCGTTTTAGTTTCCTCGACAATAGGTTGATAAAATCAACCTTCTCGTTTGGATTTTGATTTCTAATTCACTGGTTTAAAATGAAGCTTCCAACATGTTTCCTTCATGTGTCATGTTTTTTTGCAATGCTCGCACCACCATGGGTTGGGTGTTTGTTTGCAAAGCTCCATAAGTTGATGAGTCACACGACTGACGTGGTGGAAGGAAAACACACACAACTCCTTCATACAAGGAAGATTGTGCGTTCAATTCTCACTAGAAGCTTCAACTTTCGATCCACACGGGGAGCTTCAGCACTCTCGAGTCATATGTCCAATCACAAAGGGGGTAAAACACACGCAGTGCCTTTGTATAGGAAAGATAACAAAAGCTTCAGCCTCGATCCAACTTAAGAGAAATTTGACTCTGATACCATTTAATTTTTGGGGAATGAAAAAATAAAATAATTTCTTTATAGAAAACGATTACATGATAAATAGAGGTGATGACTCCCATATTAGGAAAAGCATAAAATTGCAATAAATCCCCGTAATAAAATAAGGAAATAAAAATTATAACATGCCAACAATATTAAGCTCTAAAAAAAAAAACCAAAATAGGAGATATTAAAAATAAAATTTTCCTAAAATTTCAACATAAATCAAATTAGAACAATATATAATTGAAGTATACCATTTCTAAAGCCTTTGTAGGCCCATTGCTATTTATAAGCAAATATTTCATATTTTTAGTTTGATTTATTTTATTAAGATCAATTATTTTCTCTAAAAAATAATATATATGAATTAAAAAATTTGATTGATAATAGATTTGATTAAATTTTATTTTTAAATTTACCCTTATCATTGTAAGCATATTTCTACTAATAAAAATTGATAGCTTATATTACCTTTTGATTGTTGATGAAGGAAAAAAAATATTTTGTGAGCCAACTAAATATTTCCCATCCGTCATTTTCATAATAAGATAACATGCCAAGCTCTTTTCCAACAACCCTAATCATGAAAAAAGTCGAACAAAAACCTAAAAAGCAATGCTAAAATCTGCAAAATATGCATCAATTGGTTGACCTCTAAGAGGAACAAAAGAATAAGGGAGAGAGAAGTTAACCTTAGAGACTATCACCACATTAAAACCCAATGTAGTGATTTACTACTCATGAGAATGTTCAACATGAATCACCTTGGACATAATTAAAAGCTTACTCATAAGATCGGGCTAATGGACAGAAAGGAGGTGACTATCATGGCCAAAAGTCTAGAGAGACGAGTTTGATAATATATATGCAAGGCTTGGTCATGACCGCCATAGTTCTGGCACAAAAGATTCATTCACTGGTTGAATTTTTTTGGTTGAAATCATGGCATCATCATTTTGGTTCGAATTTTTATATTATCTAACTTACATAATAAAAGAGATATGTTTATAGAGCTTTTTAAACTATAGATTTTTATTGTTTTTATGTGATTTACTTTGATTACATCAGCCTAATTGAATTAGAAAATTTATACTCTAAACCATCCCGCAAATTCAATCAAAGCAGGCCCTTAGCAGCTATCAAGTCATCTACTAATGAGAAACATAAAAGGGGAAAAATCAATAGAACATGAACTTCATCGACGAAATGAAGCTCTGAAACCTTCATTTCCGGGCCAAGCAGAAAAAGCTTAAAAACATATGTTAAAAATCGATAAGAAATATTAGATTTAATTCATTCAAGGTATTGGCTTTGCAATGAAGCTCCAATGAACATGGATTAAATGGCCACTGGGTACAAAAAAGGTTCATTTGATTATACACCACAAGATTTCTTAAATCACGTCAATCAAAATGCCTCATATAATTTGGATATTTCCAATCCATTCTTGAAATTCCCTGCATCATTTGAGTAATTGTACTAATCTAGCAAAACATCGGATTGGATCAAATAAATTGAAAGCCAAAAGGATCTCGTGGTTACAAAAGATCGGAAAATAATGCAAAGCTATATTTCACCAAAGTGAAAAACTTGACTTAAAAATTAATTATAGATTTTCGTGAATAGAGAAAGAGTAATGGTCAAGGAAATACTGAACTTTCAGAGATTACACCAAACAATTCGCAATTTGTTGCAAATATCGAACAAAATGTGAACAGAAGCAATAAAGTGCACTAATGAGCAGATTTAAAGTATATTTGATAAGAGGCAGACAAGCTTTAATTGTATAAATGCTAGTTTTATAAAAATTGCAATTCATGGTGCTAGAACTTACAAAGGGATAAAAATAGGCCATTCATCTTAAGAAAACTATACAACATTGCAGCAAACAGGATGCTACGAAAGTAAAAATTTTGAAAGAATAATTATATGCAGAGAGTCAATTATTAAAAATAAGGACTTACTAAACTTTAGTTTCAAATAGTAACTCGTCTTCCAGGCGTAACATCAAGGCCAAATATGTGCCACAGTACAATGGGACCTTTCATGTATAATAAATATGGTCCTTCAGTTGGCATAGGATTGCCAAATGAAATAAAAATTATTCATCAAATATGCTAAGCAATATTAAGTCAGAACAAAAAAATAAACCATCTACTGAATTCTCATTGAAGGTAGATTTAGAGGGGGCCTGAAAGGCATGTGCTCCCTTCACCCCATCCCCAACCCCCGCTCATACTTCTAAAATTTCTTTATATATCATATTTTTATATTTTTATTAAATGTGTTTTTCACTAAATACAAAATTTGTGGTCCTGCTAGAAAAAATTCTAACTCCACCTATGTCGCTACAATGCTTGAATATTTGATTCAACCGTCAATACAAGTACTGATTAAAGGCTACTGATGATATTAATCATGATCGAAGCAAGCAATAGAAACATGACTTTTTTTGTTGAATACACTACTGACAATTTACTTCACCCAAGAAAATCCCTTGCTTATCGATGAAAACTCGTGATAATGTTACGGTTTATTTATGTCCACGTTTTGTGGGTTCATATTATAAATCAATATGACATGCATATAATTTATTATCACAGATACCAATAAATACATAGAAAAACAAGCAAATGAATATGCAAATTAAAAAAAAAACAATATATATATATATATATATATATATATATATATATATATATATATATATATATATATATATATATATATANATATATATATATATATATATATATATATATATATATATATATATATATATATATATATATATATATATATAAATGAATCTGCACAAAAACATATAAGTTGAGTTCCATCAAAGAGATATGTAGATCAACTCACGGTTGAATCTCTTCTTTGGTATCTTCTGGTTGTTAAGTGCATAAAGAAAATTCTTGATGTTTTCAGCATTTAGCCGAGCTACATACTGTAACACAAATAAAAGTATTTAAGGGCTTTGGGGTAAGCACAACGATCAAATATATAAATATATATACAAGACATATAAAGTACCTGTACTACAACAATGTAATACTTAGAATTCTTATGGTCATTGCAGTCTATCACATCAGCCGGAGCTTGAGTATTAACCTGAGATATAGAAACAGATAAAATTATCAGATTCAACAACAAAAATTCACAGACAATGTACTGTAAAAACAATATTATTGGGAATCAAATAGCAATATATCCTAATGAGGACCCTGAAATCGTTCAAAAAAAGCCCACTTTAGGGCCCTTTTGGGATATCTTATTTGGTGCGGTGCGTTCTGAAAACGTCGGATGAAGCGTTTGGAAACGGCGGTGCAACCACTTTTCTTAAAAAATTAGGTTAAACGTCGTTGCCCGCATTTTTTCGCAAACTTATTACTTAGCTCTCTCTCTCTCGCGTTTCTTCTGCCCTCATCTCTCTTGATTGCTTCTCTCTCGCGCCTCTCTCCGATGGCAACGGATTGTTGTTCTCCTTTTCCTCTTCCCTCCGATCTCTGGTGGCAACAGATTGCCTCTCTATTCTCCCTCTTCCCTCCAATCTCCAGCTCTCTCTGTTTACTATGCTCTCCTTCCTTCTACAGTATCACCTATTTCGATGGAATGACTTCTTTGCAATTTGTGGCTTTCTCATTTGTGGTTTGAAGTGAGATTTTGGATTTTGCCAATTTTGGCATTCTCATTTGCGGTTTAAAGTGAGAATTTAGACTTGGCAATTTGTGGTTTTCTCTTTATGATTTGAAATTTGGATTTTGCGAATTTGTTGTTGAATGCGATATGACATAGGGTTTTATATTTACCTTTATAAAAAATAAACAGACAATCAACTTATCTACAATAGATTCTGCACAGCAGTGGCAGCTGCTACACAGTAGCTTATTATTAAACTGCAGCTATCCCAAACAGACCCTTAATCTTGTTAATGCAAATTAGTAATTTGAAATAGAATGGCCATCGAATGAAAAGAATGAAGTAGATGGCTATCTAATTAGATTGATCTAAACAGGTTGCCACATCTGAAAAATTCCACATGATCATATTCTCACAAATTGAAACATTATGAAGACTATATGTCCATGCCATTCTTGCTCCTACACATGTAAGCTCTCTCTCGTAAGTTCTTGTCATTCACACACCTCAGATTTATATCATTGCCTCGTGAGCATAAATGAAATCTTTTGAAATTTAACGTATAGCGACCCAGGCAATATGAATGTCTCGACTTGGTAACTCTGATAATATAGACAAATCTGCATCGTCCATTTCATAAAACTGGCAATGTTTGGATGCTTGGCTTTATGGTTGAGATACTTCACACAGAACTTGCAGTGTCATGCCAATTATATGTTGTTTTTATTGTATTCAATTGAATCAATTGCAATCATTTTTTGATAATTTAAAATTTTTGAACATGTTGAATCAATCTGTTTCATGATTCAAGTTTCACTTACACATTTTCCATGTGTTTATTTCTTTTCCTCATAATATGCACTAGATAATGCGGTCA
Organism: Phalaenopsis aphrodite; assembly: GCA_003013225.1. NCBI lineage: Eukaryota > Viridiplantae > Streptophyta > Magnoliopsida > Asparagales > Orchidaceae > Phalaenopsis > Phalaenopsis aphrodite. Next base: position 1,747,330 of record NEWO01000070.1, read on the forward strand.
TTCCTCCTCAATATTTTCAACATTTAGAATTCATCACAGCAGTTTTTTTTTTTTTTTTTTTTTTGTTACAATTTGAGTAATAATCGGTGATGTGCATCAAATTAGTTTCACAACATGTTTCCATTGTCCTTCATTTTCATCATATCCCATCAAGTAAATTTGTGAAACACACACAAAGGTCAGCAATGAAAATTGCCAGTCCTAGGTTACCTAGTGTCAATCACTCATACGGATGATTGAATTAAGTTGAAGAATCGCATATCGACCCCATTAGTCTTTCACACTGTATGGTGAAAAGCGACTGGCATCAATCTCCTACAATCCAATTGGGCTTGATGGAAAATTTCTGCACTGACAGCATGAAATTGTTGTGACAAACAAGCTGCCACAATGAAGAAGGCTAACAAGATGCAGTAGAACTGAATAATGACTGCTTGGAGTATGAAAATTAAAACAAGTACAACAAATGAGCTTCCAATAGGCTAATCATGTAATTTGGCTTGGAAACACTGATCGCCTACAAAGCAGTCTTACAATAAGTTCATACTAGTAAATGACACCTTGGCCAACATTATAGCGCACAAATAAAGTTTTTACCTCGCATAAAGATATAGATGGACAGCATTTTCAATTTGGAGGTCATGTGGAAATGCAAACTTAAAATTCAAGGTATGTACATAGTTTTACATTTTTCTTATTATATAAACCATTCCAAAAGATTTCATTAATCATAAGTATATCATAAGACCAGTAATTGAAAAGGCCACAATACTAGTTATAGATGTGTTTGAATGACCAAATTCGCTCGGTAAAAGTATGGCGGCGTACTTCAATAAAATTCGTCGATGCTACAATCGAAACTGACTTGGAATTAGGGAACAACAATCTCAATCCATCCATGGTACGAAATGCACGACAACTGTTTGATGCAATGCCAAGTACAGAGGGAACAAGTACCATGACTATGCTTTTGCAGAGGTGATGAACGGAGAAAGCGCCAAGGATCTCCTTCCTTTCCTCTAGGTTTTTATCGTAGTAATCTACGGGAACTTTCCTGAAGGTGAAGTCAGAGACGCCCAAGGACCTGAGAATGAGCGAAAGGCGGGACTCCGTGGCATCACCGTCGCGATTCGGAGCATTGGAGAGCGCGAGGTGGGTGCTGAAGGAGCGTTCCAGGATAGTGATGCGATCGAGAATACCAATCTGCAACCTCTTCAGGTCTACCAAAGGATCCATGGCCGTCGTTCCTCTCGGGGTCGGGACAGCGTCTTCTATTCTTTAAATTTTATTTTGGTTTTATTAGCGGTTTTTTTTTTTTTTGGTGTGCTGAAAAAATTATTGTATTTGAAATATTTTAAAACGATTTGATTTATATAAAATAAATATTAGATTTTTATATCTAAAGCCTCTACCTATGAAAAAAAGTCTAATCTACCTTTTCAAATATCTTTTCAAACATAAAAAAAAAAATAGTTTGCAAATATTAAAGTTTAAATTTAAGATAAATAAATACATAAGAATTGAAGGGTATGTCTGCAAATTTTAGCAAAAGCAAATATTAAAAATTAGTTGTTGAAAATATAACTATATAAGACCTGTAAAAAATTTAATTTATTGTTATAAATTAATAATTACATCTCATTTTTTAATGTAACACCTTTTAAAATAATCTTATACGCAAGTGACTGTACAGGTTAAGTAGGACAAGTGAGGGCACGTCTTCTTCATCACTCGCTACCATCCGGGCGGGATTTGTGTTCCCGCGGAATTCGTGCGATTCGAACTTCAAAGCTTGTGAAATAGAAACGGGAGAGAAAGCCACAAAGAAATGGATCTAAGAGATGCAGGCGCTTCGCTTGACAAGCTCGTATTCTTGTTTAACGCTCGCATTATGGAGCTCCAGGAACTCGTCTTGGCACGCAACAGTAATCTCTACCTCTTTTTTTCCAATACATCAATCCCGACTGTTGGTTTTTAATATCTAGTTAACTGAGGCGAAGCCCTAAACCTTGCTGTCCCGAAACTCCTCAGTGCCTTTCACCAGCATCCCCGATCTCACTGCTATGGACACAACCCTAACCGCGATGGAGTCTCAGATTGAAGCAATCAAGAGCCGATTACAAGAGGAAAGAAGTGCAATTCCCAAAGCCAAGGTTCTAATCTGCCGTTTCTATATTTTTCACATTCCTGTTGTTCTTGATTCGATCCCAATCTCTTACGATGCAGAAACTCATACAGCTATCTCTGCACCAGCAAAAGAAGCTGCATCATATGCTCGCAAATATGCCATCTGAAATGCGTGAAAACGTTGAGTTGTCTGATTCAACCACGAATGCTAGGTAATTTTTTGGAAAACTAACCAACCCCTCATTTGTTTGCTTCAGCTATTAGTTATTTGGGCATATTTATTTTCCAGTTTTAATCTGAACTCGATCAACCAGAATATCCTTTCCGAAGCTTCTACATCTAAAGAGGAGATTGTTCTTGCTCCCAAGGTAATAATGGAATCTCTACTCTTTCACTATCTCTCTGCTTCTATAGAGTATTAATTTTTTCTCTTTTCCTCAATCGAAATAAATCGACAGTTCTGTCGAACAATATGGAAAATTCTATGGAATTCATTTCAATATGACTTGCCTTGTCAAAAGAAGAAAAAAAATAAAAAGAAATAAAGTCAAGATATTGATTTCTCTTATATTTAAATGATATAATGTTAAATGGCTTTACTTTATATATTTATTCAAAAAATAATGAATATAAGTACGTTTAAATATTTGAAAAAATAATAAAACATTAAGACATTTTTATGTAATCAAATGAACAAATATCATAGAAAAATTGGTCCAAGTCTTCTTTTAAGATCATCCTAGTGAAATTGGACCAAAATATCTTGACCCAAAAAAAAGTTCAATCAGGAAATTTTCAATCAGGTAAATTTTGGTAAAATATTTCTCATTTTCTTTCTAGTTGTCTTTCATTTTCCTAGTTCCATTGGGCTGTTTGGTTCAATGTTATTTAGGAATCAATTTAATTAGTTACTATTATTTTCCACCATATACCATATATTTGGTTCAACATTATTATATTAAAGACATCAGTGTCATCTCTATTAAAATATATCAACATGATTTTTCATATGTCGTGATATTAGATGCCAATTAATAAAAATAGAATATGATTGATATTTTTGGAAATTATTTTAAAATGTTGGTGAACCGAATAGTTGCCACCTTTAAATAACATAATAAATGTTATTGTTATCGAACCGAGCAAAAATCTCCTCCCCACTCCTCCCCCTCGTTTTAGCAAAACATTTGGCGTATCTATGAATCATTGCATTTACTAAATCCCATATTGTGGCTTTCATCGTATATTTATTTGATGTCTTTAGTCATATGGTAATGTTGTTACTTTTGTTTACAGTTTACTTTTAAAATCAAGTTTGGAATTTATAGTGTTCTAACCTATTTTATTATAGTCATGGTTTTTAAATTGATGTACTTTTAGCCCAAAAATTATAGGAGAAAAAGGGGCGTCGTCCTGCACCTCGTTGGTATGTAACTGCTGCAGAGATTGATTCCTTATCATCGTGAGTATTTATATCTTCATAATTTTTTTCTTACTTTCGAGCCCATGACATTTTCTCTAGTTATATTGTCTTATCTAATTTTGGTTCATGGTTGTGATTTAATATGGTACACTCAAATATAAATAAATATCAATAAATATTTTTAAAAGATAAATGATGGTTAAGTATTATATATAAGCATAAAAAATATCAATGAACGTTTTTAAAAGATAAATGATAGTTAGTTATGATAAATTCAAAAGTATTTTATCAGTTATGCAGAAATCATTAGACATGTAAGAACATAATTTCTAGAGTTCGGATTGAATGATTTAATTAGAAAAGTTTCTTAGCCGTTTGTGGTTTAGGAGGATATCAGTAATTTTTTTAAAATACAATTCGATTGATTATATAGTATGAATTAAAAAGTTCTTGATAATTGAGTTGAGCATGGTATAGAAGAGAGTTTTAATATGAATGTGTGAAAGCTATGACTAATATGGAGATACGATGAAATATTTAAATGTGGACTTACTTTAGGGCCATTAAGAAGTGTTAAATGCGACAATGGTAGGGATATCTTAGAATCTTCTTTGGATGTTCAAATTTCATTGAATCGACTAGATTGTTCCTTGCTCAACCTAATTCTTGCAAAGCATCTTGAGATTGGCATTAGGGTTTCATGTGGTTAAATATTTTCGTCATTAGTTATTTACAAAATCTCTCTTGTTACATATGAAGATAATTTTTCTTTATCTCGCTCAATATAACTTTCTTACCTACTATCCTCGGCCTACTATTTATAAATTTATTAACAATCTTCGTCGATCTAATATGTATATTATGAAATTCACTACTATCATTCTAATAAAATCAAGCTTTCTATTAATCATTTCCTATGCACTATCTATTGAGATGGCTCCAATGTGTTCAGGCGCCCAACAACCACTAGAAAAAAGAGATGATAGGGGCTTAAGATTTTAATCATAATAGGGAGAACTTCTTGCAGCTGATGAGTAAAGAGAGGAAGAAGCTCTCATAGTTGAGCAGAGAAGATGGTAATAGTATCGATAACAATGCTTTCTTCATATTCATCCCTTATTTTTAAAGTAGATGGTCGTGTTCCTACTTTGTCATTGACATGAAATATAGGGTTTTTTTAACCTTCTTATTCATGAAAAGAAATATGTTATATACTCTTTTTTTAATGATTAGCGGAATATTTTATCTTGATGTTGCTATTGTTGAAGTTGAATATCATCAAACTACATAAACTTGTGTTTCTTGTGATATGATCTTTAATATGTTCACTCTTCTTTTTTATTTGATTTTGCTTGAAATTTTATAACTATCCTAACATCTTGATGGCTTGGTAAGGATTATACTTAATTAGCACATTTGAGAAGTTATTTCATTCCATAAATTAAAATTGATTACTCATAGATTGAAATTCCTCGGAGGAAAAATGAATTGCCAATCTTAGCATTGATACTAATTATAAGCCAAATCTTAATTTAAAACAAGAAGGAAAGTGAGAATCTTTCCTCCAACCATAATAATTTTATTTAATAAGAATACAAAAAGATTTGCTAGCTATCCAAGCTATATCGACGATAATGGGAGAAAATTGATTGTGTATTTCCTTTCAACATGTGTAGAATTTATATAATCATAGAAAAGAATCTAGCAAAAGAAAATGAATTAATAGAATATAATTAATTGCAAAAAAATTACAATAGTTCACTGATTAATGAATATATGTTAAGGATTTTGCTGATAAATATGGCGACAACTAGGATATATATATATATATATATATATATATATATATATATATATATATATATATATATATATATATATATATATATAAGTTTTGCTGAGTGTGGCCTTGTTCAAGCAAATCATTCATATTTTCAAACTCATTCTAAAGTGAATGAATAGATGTCATTCATTTTAAGTTGGCACAATAATTTATAAGGACCGTTCATAATAATTTTATTCTTGGCAATAGAGTATAGATTATACAATTAAATTTCTCCTTTATAGAATGTATATCGACTTAACATGTTTTGTATGAACATGTTTTGTGGAACTATGTGTAATATTAATGGCTGATTTATTATCACAATAGAGCCTCATTGCTCTTTTTATTCATTCTTTAAATATTCATAATAATTTTTTGTCATAATAATTTATAGATTCCTAGTGCCAGAAGTTTAACTTTTGATCTCTTCACTAGATCTTGCTATTACATTTTATTTTTATTTTTTCAAGTCATGAGATTATTTTATAAAAAGATATAATATCTTGGAGTCAGCCTTCTATCAGCCATAGAACATGCATAATCTTCATTCGTAAAGCTTCAAGTGTTAAAATATGCCATTTTTTTTATAGAATTTCTTTTGCTCGGGTTCCCTTCAAATACTATAGATTTAGATATATTACCCTGAGATGTGATTTTCTTGAGTTGTAATTGTATTGATTCACCACACAAACAATACAAGCAATGTGAAGTGTAGCTTGTGATAAATATGTCTTCTTATCAATCTCTAATGTTATATTTTTTTCATCTGTTTTATCTTTTGAATTATCTCCAATTTTATGATTAAATTTCATGTTGATCTCAACAAATTTACAACATATTCTGTCTCATTCTATGGGTGTGTGGGTATATATGATCTATATTTTTTTTGAAGGCACTACTTGTCATAATAATGCTGCCAGCATAAATTAAAATCAGGTAGGCTCCCTTAAAGTCATGCATTTCATAAATAATTTATAGTCACATTGATTTTCTTATCCCATGTTAAGCATTGCCCTGGCGAACCTTTTGAAACACATTCTTGGAGATTACTTTAACCCATGCATTATCTTTTTTTTAGCTTATATGCTTTTATTATGTATTGGAGTCAAATCATAGTGGGATCTCCATATATACTTCCTCCTTTAGGTAATGATATAAGAAGGCATTCTTCTTTCTAGTTGTAGGTTCTAATTTATATTAGTTGCTAAGTATAAAAACTCAAATATTAATATATGAATGTAAGTGTGTGTGTGTCTAGATATATCTATATATATCTATAAATATATTTATATATGTATATATATGTATATATATATACATATAGATATATATATATATATATATGGGATCGTCTCCCCGCTCTGCTAGGGTTTCGCCTCATGGCGAACCTACTTTCGCTTTGCTCGTCTCTGCCTCTCGCATTGTCTGCCGATTTGGATTCGTCGGTTGTGTCTCCTTCATCGTCCCGTCGCCGCTTCTGTGCTCTGCTCCGTGATAGTAGGGGCGACGTCTGCTTCTGCACTGTTTCGCAGGGGTGTCGTCTGTTCACAGGGGTTTCCTCTTCTACGTCGCTGCGACGTTTGCTGAATTTGCGGGGTTTCCGCTTCTGCTCCCTGGACTTTCTGGATTCTGACTTTGCTCTTGTTTGCTCTGTTCAATGTTCTTAACGCCACATCTCCATCTATTGAGGATGGCTTCGAATAGATCGTATGCTGTTGCTTTTGTGGGTGTAAACGCCGCCTCAGGTACACCTAAATCCTGCTCTTTTCCTCCTTCGTTTGAGTGGGAGGAAGATATCAAGAAACTTGGAAGGAAGAATTGGAAACATGCCATCTTTTTTATAGAAGCTGAAGGTATTCAACTTGCCTCATCTTGTCGACTGATATTAGATGGAAGAATTGGAAACATGTCATCCAAATATGGAGCTAATTCGTAAGGAATTTGAACTTATGTACTTGATCGAGGAGTGGAAAATTGAACTGTTAGATGGAAGACACATTCTCATACAAATTAATAATGAAGAGGATTACACGCGTTTATTTGCTAGAAGGATAATCTGGATTGATAACAGAGCAATGAAGATTCTCAAATGGTCTGTAGATTTTGACTCTCAAACGGAACCTTCGATCTTTCCGGTTTGGATTCGTCTTCCTAGTCTGAAATTTCATTATTTTATTCAAAAAATTTTGTATGTTATTTCCTCAGCTTATGGTAAGTCACTCAAAACGGGCATTCCTACTTTTGATCTTTCCCGTACATCAGAAACCAGAGTACTTGTTGAAAGAGACATCACTTTATCTGCTTCTGAGAAAATTTGGTTGGGCACACAACATCATGGGTATACGCAAAAGGTAGTGATTGAGCATTTTTCTTCGTATTGTTTAAATTGTCGTATGTTCGGCCACTCCAATTCTCAATGTCATCATTTACATACACACCTCAGACCAAAAAAGCATAGTGCTCCGCCATAAACAGTGATTTCATCTCCTCCTCATAAACTCCAAGCTATTGACGATATTGATCATCAAAAGAATGCCCCCGAAGACGTCACTATTCTCACAGTCAATTTTACAACCATTCAACCGCTTCTTGAACCTACTATCATTGGTGAGAAAGAGATTCTTCAGACCCCACTTGCCCTAGAACCCATCACCCTTATTACAGGTTGCAATACTTTTACTGTTTAACTACCGCCTCATCAGGTCGAGCAAGTTGGAACTGTCACTTAGGATCATGGGGATCATGTGCAACAGCCTACACTTGTCCAACCAAGTTTGGAATAATCTATTGATCAAATGAGTCAATCATAGGACGAGGAATGACAGGTCTACACATCGAGGAGGAAGAAGAAGAATGGAGACTTACTTGAGCTCAGGAATCTGATGGATGATACTTTGGTTACTTCGGGCAATGGAACTCACCTTACTAATTTATTAGCTAACTCAATTCCAAGAACTAGAGGAAGAGGGAGGAAAATGGGACGTCCCTAGCACTTTTGCGCGCTTTGGTGGCTTTTTGGTTTTTTTTTATTATGTATCTTTATTTTATTTGGGTTTTGTGTTGTTTTGTGTGAGGTGAGATTTTAAGCTCTCTCATACAACTTTTCTGTAACTTTTCCGTTTTTAATAAATTAGCCCTTAGGCTTTTTTCAAATATATATATATATATATTTAACATATGCCCATTAATTTGGTTTTTGTAAATTCTAGTGGATTTGCAGATTTATATTTTAATGTAAAGATTCATTTGTATCTCAGTTATTTCTTTCCTTTTGGAATTCTCTCCCAATTCCCATTTTATTCTAGTCTGGCTTTCATTTTTTCCCTCACAACATGATTCTTATTTATATTAAATAAAGTTTTATAGATTTGTTTATGGTTACAAATACTATGCATGATATTAAGAAAAAAAATGGCGATTATGAGAAAGGTTTATGCACATATATATATATATATATATATATATATATATATATATATATATATATATATATATATATATATATATATATAT